>JXTC01000101.1:140425-205645 GCA_002914845.1 Trema orientale | reverse complement strand
TAGGATCCGCTGATAGGCTACAAGAGGTATTAGATCTATTCTCTTTGTATATTCCTATTTGATATGAATTAATACTATGCACTCATATAGTCAATTATTTTGAGAAAATTTTTGAATGTTCCTAGACCAATCTTCCGCTGCGAAAATCGTTTTAAAAACCAACACCTTCCCCCTTCCTCTCCTCCCCCTTCCCCCCAAACTTTCAATTGCAACCTCAGAATTCAAGATCAGGAGAAAAGCCATCTCTATGCTCTCAAGCTTGAACTTAACCTGCAGAGAAGGAGTTTTGACTCAATTTTAAGTGATGACAGGTGACTAATTTTGTTCTCAGACTCTCCTATAATGTTGAGACGAAATCTTACACCGATATAACCCTCAATAACCACTTGAATCCATTCATTACAAGGAAAAAATAAATTTCCACAACGCAATATTCCATATATAGAATCGAGAAAAGAGCCAAATGTTGACGTTTGTCATTGAAATGCATCGACATATGGTTGGCAAAAAATCTTCAATTATGAAGGCTGTACATCCTAATGCACCGCACATCGGCTTAGAATTTGCACTAAAACATGCAGACTTTTTCACACTTTTATTTGATTCTGTGACGAAGCAATATTGACCATGTATCAGCACATGATACAGTGCATTAATAAAAGTGAAAAATATGTGATCTTTTTTTTTTTTTGAAAATATCTCAAGCCCTATTCCGATAGACGTTGGCATAGGACTAAAAAAAACCTGATTTAGAACTTAAATACCGTCATTTTGACGCTTCTAGAATTTTCGAGGAACTTTGCCGACATGTTATTATTTAATGCCAAAAATTGACAATTTAATAATATTCACAAACTCAACTTGACTTGTAATCATACTCATTTTCAACATACCTTGAAATCTAAAATTCAAATCTCTACGCCTTATAAAAAAAATACCAACTACTTAAATTAAATTATAGAATTCAGGTTGCATTCTTTTTTCGTCTCTTATTTAATTGAAAAAAAATTGGGAACAGCATATTCTAGAGGAGAAAGTAGAAAGGATTTAACAAATAAAAAAATTAAAATTAAAAAAAAAAGATATTTTCGTTTCATAAAAAAATAAAATAAAAACAAAAGACGCAAAGTTTTACTAGTTTAGCGGGACCTTATCTGGGAGGAGCATTACCAAACGCCATGTAATTTTGGAAAATACGTAATACGTAATAGTATTAATAATAAGAGTTGAAGAAGAAAGGAGATGCCGAGCGCGTTGTCCCACGCGCCCACTCTCTGTTTTCTCATGGGGTCTTCTCTCTCCCGGTCCAAGCCCAGGCCCACTCTCCCCCCTCCTCCCATGGCCGCCACCTCCGCTCGCATCGCCGTCGTCGGCGACGTCGTGAGTCTCTCTCTCTATTTTTCCAAAATTACCCCTTATTTTCGATGAATTTTGCTTATTTACTTCGCATGATTATGATTTCATTACTTACATACATACTTTTATTTTATTTTATTTTCTGAAGCATAATGATTGGTATCTAGAAGAAGATACAAAGGCACTTCAATTACTCCAGGTATAATTAGTTCTCTTTCTATATTTTTTTTTTCTATTTGGAAATTAAAATTTTAAGCTGCAAAGCTCTTTTTTAGCCTTGTTTTGATTAAATCTTATGTCATTGATATTGGAGAACACGTATATAAAAAGGGTTCATTTGAAAATTTGTGAAAATAATTTGGATACAGTTAATTTGATTATGTATGTGGATATGTTTAAGGGGTTTAAGCATATGTGTAGCTAAAGCCTTGAATTACTGTTAAATTTGGTCAGTGTTTTTTCTTCATTTAATATTTGCATTAGTTTTTCCCTGAACCGAACCCCTCTTTTTTTTTTTTTTTTGCTAAGGTATTAATTTCTTTTTGAATACTCTATAGTTGGTTCTCTTAATTTTTTTTTTGTTTTGTTTTTTTTTTCCTATTTATTTTTTTAATTAAAAATTTTACATGTATCTAATACAAGTCTATGGTGGAACGCAGCCAGATTTGGTGCTGTTTACAGGTAGATTTCATTCTCCCTGTCTGCTTTTCTATCATGATGTGTTTGGATGGCTTCCATTTTGCATTTTGAGTGCCTTTTATTATGCCCCTTTCAATTTATTTAAGTGGTCAAATCAGTAGCTAAGGGATAGGTGAAAAATCTGCGGAGAATTTTTGAATGCGACTTGAAACTTCTCATAGATATGTCCCGTGCACGTTGGATATTTCCACGAATTTGGCATAAACAACTTTGTTATATGGAACAATTGAAGAATTAAACTGATTAATTGTTGACACGAAAGCAATCTCAGGAATGTCTTATGAAGTTGAATCCCGTTCTTGTTCTGTGTGTACATGACTAGTATTGTTTTAAATATTTGCTAATTGAGAATCGTAACCTGGCGTTAATTTGCATCTTTTCTTTCTTTCTGGTTCATTTCCTGTTATTTTTTATAGGAGATTTTGGTGAAGAGAATGTTGAACTTGTTCAAAGTGTAGCCAATCTTGAATTTCCTAAAGCAGTTATTCTTGGAAATCATGATGCCTGGTATACTCAACAGTTTTCTGGAAAGTAAGTTCATGTGTTATTGAGATTAGTAACATTTCCATTTGATAGAAATAGTGTGTTTGAATTAAAATCCTAGGTTTAGTTTCTCTCTTAAACATCATGAAATTATTCAGTTCAGTTTCTCTCTCTCTCTGTAATTTGGTATTTGTTATCCTGAATTCTAATTCTAATTGCTACTCCATCTTAATTAAATAATTAACCTTTTTTCGCAAACACAGGAAGAAAGATGGTGTTCAACGTCAGCTAGAAAGGTGAGCTTATCTTATCTATAACATGCTAAATATTTAAACCTATACCTTTGTTTACTTTGTGTGCTTTTTGGTCTATGTACTCATGAAGAGTCAACCATTCTGTGTTCCATGTCATGATTGGCAATATGAGTCATTGTTTCCCCGATATTTTCGAAGTTCGTCCTAATTTATGATCATTTTGTCATGCGAAAGGTTTTGTGTACATCTTTGAAATAATATAACCTGGACCGTCTTTATTTACTTGAAGATTGTTTTCTCCATATCAAACCTCGACGTTGTTTTCTCCATATCAAACCTCGACTTGTGTAAAGAGTATGCCAGATATCATATTAGATATCAATTATTTTCTGAAGGGGATAATGTTTCAAATAGAGCAAGTTATCAGTACCAAAATCTTACATTTCAAAAACTAACATTGTGGCAGTTCAAAATAGCTTCGAATGTTATTTAATTAATTTCAATGTGTACTAGTAATTAGGCACCTCTCCAGTACAATTGGCATAATGACAACTGATATGGGATGATTTTAGTAACAGAATGAGGTGACCAAGCAAGTTGGGTTGCTATATGGTTGAAAACTGCTGCATGTATCAATGGGTTACCTGAATCCATTTGGGAAAACATAGATAATTTGGAATAATAAATCAAAAATAGGACATGGGAATATTACAGTTGTTGCTATAATTACTTGGATGGATTCGTAAGTTTCCAGAGATTACATGTGGTCTTATTATTGCAAGTTATAAAGATATTATGCTGGCAAGTAATATCAACTATGATGATCAGTCTTGGTGACGCACATGTAGCTTATCAGTGTTTGGACTTTCCTCTGGTAAAACTGAGTGTTGTTGGTGGACGACCATTTTCTTGTGGAGGAGAAAAGCTTTTTCGGAAGAAACTTGTGTCTGCAAGGTACTCTAATTTATTAAAGTGGTTTTCTCTTGATTGTTGTCCTGTAATCAGTTATTGCTTTGTTTTTTGTCACATTTAACAATGATGAAGTAGTTGTATTTTTCACTATAGCTAGATTTAAATTAAGTTTCCCTGAGATAGTAAGTACAAATGTTCACAACCCAGTTGCATATCATGTTGGTGAAGCAGAATCTTTAGTTATCATGATTTTTGTTATTATTATTTTGCTTGGAGAGACTTGCACTGACCAATGTTTGAACCCCTGGTACCCATGTGGAGTCAACTATCTAGCTTTTGATCAGAGGAACACTTAGTCAGGATCACATAAATTAAATCCAGTGTAAGATTTTAGAACGAGCAGGGGTGAAGCTTAATGGTTGGTTAAAAAGGTAGATATAGGATTTGAGGTGTGAGGAAAGAGTGAAAACTTTATTTAAAATTAACAAGGGAAATCCAGGTTTTGTGATTCAGTCTAGGATTACACAGAGTTCCATGAGATGCATTCAATATAAAGTCAACTTTCTATCAGGCTTTTGGTTAGACGTTTTGGTTTTTATGACTTTCATTTTCATAAGATGATTTGGTCGTGGCTGAAACCAATTGATCACTGAATGATGTAGAGAATTCAATTAGAGGGTAATACTACAAAGAAATATGGAGTAGTCATCTGCCTGTACCTGTTTTGATGTTTAAGAAAGGAAAAGGAAAAGATACAAATAAACGCAAAAGAAAGGACCATTGTTTGATAGCACATAGGAAATAAACAAAGAAGCAAAGTAATCTTTCTCCTTTTTTTTTTCCTTTTAGCTGAAATAGAAAAACAAATACAAGATAATCATTAATTATGTAAGAGGTTTGCTTAAAATTGTTGAACACCTTTTAACTTGTGGAGACAAATGTAACAACCACATCACTAACTCTCCTTTCCTTTTTCCTAATAATGGAAGGAAAGAAAACATAGGCTTTTAAATATTACAACATCATGTTTCCCTTTAATTTCCCCCCTCTAATTCAAGTGGGAGGCTGTAATTATCATCCCTTCCCTTCCTTCGCATCCTTATCTATTAGATTCTTTTTGGAATGAAATGATTGTCAATGAGAATTTTATTAAGAAAGACTAAAAAGATTACAAAATATTAGAATAATGCTAGGATCTCATCTTTGGTCCCACTTTTTTAATATTACTTGACGTGACATATGAGTTGTCATTGTTCAATTGATGAATTAAAACATTCCACAAACAGATTTTATAATATTAACTAAATGAATAACGATAACTCACATGCTACATAGATGGTATTAAAAAGTTGGGACAAGAGATGGGATCCTAGCATTATTCTATTACAAACATCAATCTAAATTCCTTAAATATCCTCTTAGGTATGGTGTTGAAGACATTGATGGAAGTGCTAAAAAAATCTGTAAAGTTGCTTTGAGCGCACCAGAGGATCATTTAGTTATACTTCTTGCACATAATGGACCCACAGGTACAATTCTGTAGAACCAAAATACTTATCCATAAAACTTGATATTGGTATCACTTAAAGAAAATTTTCTTGGTTCACACTTTATGCAGGTCTTGGTTCTAATTTGGATGACATCTGCGGAAAGGATTGGGTTTTTGGAGGGGGTGACCATGGTGATGCAGGTAACATTTAACTTTTCCGCCCATAGTTGTTACACTTAATAGACGTGCTATCATGGACAAATAGGAGACCTTAACCCAGAAATTTTGATATTCATTGGCCCTTGATTAAGTTTTCTGCTTCTGTTGTGCCTTTTGGTTTGCTACCTGTGAATGTTGGCCTCTTACGAATTGAAAATCTGATTATTGGAAAAAGACAAACGCCAAATACCTTATCGTCGAATTGGTTCAGCTATACTAAGAGAGTAACATTTTCTCTCTTCTGTTACAGATCTAGAAAAAGCCATATCCCTCTTAAAAGAGAGCAGCAAAGCCTCTGTCCCGTTAGTAGTGTTTGGTCACATGCATAAAGTGCTAGCACATGGAAATGGCCTGCGAAAAATGATCGTGGTCGGAGCTGATGACACCATTTATTTGAATGGAGCCATTGTTCCCAGGGTTAAAACATTGATTGATGAACAAGGAATCAGCAATAGCTTCACAAATGACGAAGCTCGTCCTTCTTTACCAGAATCTGAAGGCACTAAGCGAGCCTTTACCATAGTTGACATTTTAGATGGAAGAGTTGATAAGATTTCTGAAAGTTGGGTTTCAGTTGATGGGGAAAAGGTCAAATTGGAAGAGGAGCTTGTGTTATTCAAAAGAAACAATTAGAGTTACCTAATTTTTATGGTCATGTTGTATTTGCTGTTATACTAGAGCTGAAGGCATCCTCTGTTACCCTTGCATCTCATATTCACCACAATAATAGAAAAGGCATATATGTAATAAGACAAGTTATGATTAGCCCCTTATTAATGTTTGTAGAGGCTTGACTAAAATTCTACAAGATGCCCAATTGCCATTAAAACCACTATTAACCCACTCTCCCCTTGAAGCCAATTTCCCTTTGCTTTGGCTTTGGTATAATCTGACACAACAGATTCGTCTAGCCAAGTATATTTTTAGATAGACATGATTTTCATTCAGTTTTCCTTTTGAGAAAGTTTACATTGGCTATGGTGATATGATTACCCAGTTGTCAATTGGGTACAATGGTAGAGTCAAGAACGTCATCCATGGTTTTTTTGTGCCTGATGTGACTAATCTTTTGATGATATGATACCCACTTTTCCCTTTTCCAAAAGATCAAATAGAGCTTTCTTTTTCTTTTTTTTTTTCCTCTTTTTTTAATAATAATCTATTAATCAAAGTTAAATTATATGATACATCAATGTGAATTATCCACATGAAAGTGATGATCCACGTCCTAGATTTCCTCAATAATGCAATTATATAATGGTAGTCATAATATAAATTGCAATATTCTATATCTTTAAAGATCTTTCTTAATATTAAAGCATGTCTTCCAACCTGACTAGCTGGCATTGTATATTCATTTTGAGAATTCGGTCTTTTAATGTCTTTATAAGCCTAGCTTTTTTTCCCTTTTCTTTTTCCATTGATTGCTGCACCAACTTCCTAGCAGTCTATGAGCATTTTTTTTGACTCATTCTCTTCCTTTCGACTAAAGCTTACACTATACAACATGGCAAAAGAAAAAGAAATTAAGCCTGAAATTACTGAAGTACCCATCTGACTTCTGCCTAAAACCAATTTTTTTATTTGAAGTAATCTAATGGACTATTATTGGATCAAAACTTTGGATTGCATTTATTATTTTTTGGGGGGCTTAATAAACATCAAAGTTCACCAAATTAGATCAACTACTTGATAGTTGATACTCTATACCACCTTATCTACAATGCTCAATTTTTGAAAAGGAATGAAAATTATTGCTGGACGTGCATCTTTCATCTAACATTTGAGGAATAATGTCTTTATTCCTTTTCTATTCTAGTGATTCATTTATTAGGTCCCCCATTCCAAAGCCGAGGTCCCCAAACTTTTAAGGCTAGTCAATTAGTTTTCTTGATGAATGATAAATTAGGAGAATAACAAATAAAGAAAACAGATTCATACCAATCCTATCAAACTCTCTATAGCTCAATTGACATCTTGCAATTATTAAAAAAAATCCTGTCATTTATGTCAGCTTATATCATTACCCCTCAAAAACCTTAATTTGTAAAATGTAACTGTGATGCAAACAAAACTCTGCCTCTATTCCTAATTAAAAACATAACTGTAAAAACAAATCTAACGGTGCTAGTTAAATTTAAGGTCTCTGGTCTGTCTTTGAAGGAACCAACGGTAGATTCCAAAAAATCTTTTTTAACAAACTAAAAGAGCCCTGAAACTGAAAATGGTAATTTCAGAAGAGAAAAATTGGAATCCAACAGTAGACATAATAATATATAAAAATGTGAAAAATTGGGTCAAAGTTGGAGGGGACAGTTGTGGAATTGACTCAAAAATCTTCAAAAGAGGCAAAACCCAACTGTCCATCTTTTGGTAAAAACATTGGCTGAGCAAAGCAAAAATGTGGAATGTCTGATTCTGACAATTCTGATCCTCCAATCTGCTACTTCTCTCTCCCCGAGATATCCAACAAAGACCCACTTTTGACCAAATCTCAGCCGTCCATCTCTTTCCCTCCCCCCTTTTCTCCATTACCCCATTTTAATTCGATTAATCTTTGATTAAATCTTTTCCTTTAATAATCTTTAAAGTCAGTTAAATTATCGGTTTTAAGGCACCCATCTTAAGGTGGAAGCATCCCTTGTTTGGATAATGGGGACACATACCCAATGACCCCACCCCATTACCCAGTTTTTCTAATACCAACATTTATTTATCCAAATAAATAAATACGCCATTTTTTCTAATATAAAAATGTGTATATATATATATATATATCACTAAAAAATGAGATTCTGGGGGCTTTGGTATTCTCCAGGAAGAGCTCCAACTCATCCGGTTAGATCGGATCTATGTTCTGCCACCTTTTTTTTTTTTTTTCCCCATTTTCCCTTTAATTTCATCTGACGCCACTTGGTTTGCCTTTCTATCATCCTCAAGTTAAAACTCCACACAAACCCAAATTTCGATTTTCTTTCGCCATAATAAAAAAGAAAAAGAAAAATAAAAAGGGTGAAAGGCCCATGTTGTATTCATCGTCAAAATCCACTCCCTAATAAAAAAAACAAAAAAACAAAAACAAAAACAAAACGACCCGAAATCAGAAAAAACCCAGAAATCAAAAGTAAAAATTAATAAATTCATCTTCTTCATACCCAGCCCTTAAAAAATCCTTATACTTTCGCCCTCTTTCTTCCATTCTTTTTTTGTTTTGGGTTTCTTTTTCATGCTGGAGCCGTTTTTGGGTGTCGTTTTCCATCTGGGTTTTCAGCCTTAAGAGGCAAATATATATATATATATACGCATATAGATATATATGGGGAACGTGACGGCGAGCGTGGCGGCGAAATTCGCGTTCTTCCCGCCGGACCCGCCGACGTACGACGTGTTCCGGGAAGAGGAGGGGAGACTGGTGTTCTCGGGCGTGACGGCGGACAAGAACGTGGACGTTCATTTGGTGGAAACCAAAGGCGGTAACAAGGTGGTGGCCACCTTCTGGAAGCACCCTTTTGCCAGGTTCACGCTCCTTTACTCCCATGGCAACGCCGCCGACTTGGGCCAGATGCATGAGCTTTTCATCGAGCTCAGGGCTCACCTTCGTGTCAACATTATGAGGTTTTTCTTTTCTTTTTTTTTTTTGAAAATTTTTATTTGTTTTGGATAATGAGTTTGGTTTATGGGATTTTTGTTAATTCATTTCAGTGCTCTGTTTAGAAATTTTGATTCTGGCTTTTTTAGATTGCATAATGAGGTTTTTTTCCATTTAAAAAAGAAAATACCCTGTTTAGAAATTTTGATTTTGATCATCATTTTTATTTTTTGCACATGATTTTTTTTTTTTTTTGGTATATTGGAAAGTTGGGTTTTTATTTTTTTTTTATATCAAATGGGATTGATTAATGTTATTAGTTTTGATGATGATGAAGAGGTCTTTGAAGAAGACATTGATTAATTATGTGTAATATTATGGTTTATGCTTATTTTTTTATGCTTTGCCGCCGGCTTTCATGATTTTTACTAGCTTGTTTATACGACATATGTCAATCGGATTGGACCAAGCATAAAAAATAAAAAAATAAATAAATAAATAAATAATAAATATTGGTTAAGTTATGATCTGGTAATAGTTGATTTTTTAACACTGACGTATTAGCTGTAACAATGACTTGTGTGGAAATTACATTTATGAGTTTGGCCTACTCTTATTAATTGTTCTTGGTCCAATGGCTTTTATCCATACTTACCAACTCGTGAATTTTTTCCTTTTTAATTTTTTGTTTTTGGATGAAATGCCAAATAGTAATTGGAGAATGCAGCGATAAGCCTATAACTGTCTTTTTTTTTTTAAATTGTCTTTGAAATTTTATTTTCACCTTCTTTTTAAAAGGGGAGGAGGTAATTATACATCAAAAAATAAAATTTAAAAAAAAAAAACAAAAAAGGGGGCTAATTATACACTTTTTTGAAAGAGTGTTACATTAATACTGTACTATTAGTTAACCAGTCTTATTAGATAGGCTAATACTGTAATAGTGTAGGATATAATCAATGATAAGGAACCTTTTTTTTCCTTCATGACTCACTTCATATATCTTTTCTATGTTGCAGCTATGATTATTCAGGGTATGGTGCATCAACTGGCAAGGTAAGTAGTGTATGAAGCTTCACGTTGATAGTTCTCTATTTTGCTTTGGCATTTTCGTATTGATTTGTGAGCAAGATAAGCTTTACCGAAAGTTAAAGGGGAGAAAAAGAAAAAGGGCCACATGAGATTGACAATAATTAGTTTTTCCTGCTCCTTATTCATCTCTCAGTTTAATAATGTATTTCTCTCAGTTCAATCATGTATTTGATAATTGGTAAAATTTTCTTTTTGCAATAGCCGTCCGAGTTCAATACATACTACGACATAGAGGCTGTGTATAATTGTTTGAAGAATGAATATGGAATTAGGCAAGAGGATTTGATTTTGTATGGTCAATCTGTTGGAAGTGGACCGACACTGCACTTGGCTTCTCGGTTACAGAAGTTGAGAGGGGTAGTTCTTCACAGTGCCATCCTTTCAGGTATTCGGGTCTTGTATCCTGTCAAGATGACATTTTGGTTCGACATTTTCAAAGTAAGTTCGAGTTAGGGTGGTGTTTGAATCTCTTATTTCCTTTACTACTTTTGATTAGTTAGCTTTGTATTGAATACCCTTTTTGTACTTTCAGAATATAGACAAAATACCGAAAGTCAACTGTCCAGTTTTAGTTATACACGTAAGTACCTTTTCCCTTCATTTCTGTTAAATAATGAGCTGCAGATTTTAACATGCTAGTGCTTTTCTTTTTAATTTCAACTGTCCAGTGTTAGTTATACACGTAAGTACCTTTTCCTTGCAATTATGTTAAATAATGAGCTTGCTAGTGCTTTCTGTTTAAATTTTTTATTCGTGCTGTATTTTGAAGTAGATCAAAGTAAAATTAGAAGCAACTGAGAGCCATCTAGATACTTTGAAAAAATAACTCATGCTACATTTGAGTAAGGGAAAATTGCTTTAGTGGGAAGTTGTTAAACCTGACTGACCTGCTTCCCGTGGATGCCTTCATGAAATTAGTTTCGCAAAGAGATAATACGTACGTAATAGTTATTAAAGAAAGAAGCTGAGCTAGTTGTGAGTTCATGGAAGTGTTAAATGCTAGAACCTCAGGTTTTGGCTTAGCTATATGACATTATGTGTATCTTCTAGTTGGTTGGCAGGTTCTCTTTTGGACAGTAGTTTTGATCTTAACTCTAGAATTGTGTATGTGGTCTTCTGTGTGGACCAACAAAGGAAAGCTCTTCTTCACTTAACTCAATTTGTATCTGAAAGGAAAAGCTCTAAAAAAACATGTTCAGATAATGCTTACTGTTTCTATATCCATACTCGGACAAAAGCAAACACTGCTCTCTTTCCCTTCATCGTTGTTATAACATCTTTAATATTATTTAGCAGGCGATGTGTCGATTGACTTTCTGATTATCTTTGGCATTATGTTTTTTCAAGACGTTTGATTACTGACTTTCTGAAGTTTTCGTTCAGTGCTGCTCTTTCTGATGAATACTTGTCATGGATCACATGCAGGGAACGAATGATGACATTGTTGATTGGTCCCATGGAAAGCGTCTATGGGAACTCTCCAAGGAAAAATACGACCCGTTGTGGGTCAAGGGTGGGGGTCACTGCAACCTTGAGACTTATCCAGAGTACATTAAGCACTTGCGCAAGTTCATAAACGCAATGGAGAAGCACTCCCTGACAAAACAAACAAAGAAACAACTCACTACTAACACAAGTATCACAGAAGTCAAACATAACAAGTGCTTAAGATTTGGAAAAAAGATAGCCAGCTGATTGTTTTTTATTTTCTTCTCATCTTTCGGGAATTAGATGATCAAAACGGAGTTCTACAGCCATAACTATTGTTTGCATCATGAAATCAAGTGTTTGGTAGCCAAGCTATTTGTCTTGGTATATTTTCTCAAGATCACAAACTGATAAGGACCATATGGAGGTGGTTTGATCTGAATCTGATTCTGAAGACCATTTTTAAGGTAGGAATTTGTTGGGGTTACAAGTACAATTCACATGGCAGTGTCACTAAAACCTACCAGAATATTCGAGACATATAAAGTATCTTCCTGATCTGGGTTTCATGTATAATTAATGCTTAATGCTGAGCCTTCTGTAAAACTTGTCAGTTTTAGGAAAGAAAATTAAATGGGTTGCTTTCGTTTGCTATTCTTTTTTGTCTCGATGATCATATTTTTCCTTGCTACAAATACAAAGTATATTCCGATATTTCTAATGTTTATAGGGGTGAAGAATTCATCAGCTATTACGTACTGAAACTTGGATATTTCTAATGCCAAACCATGAGAGTTAGGAATAAAAATATCAGTAAGGCAATTGTGAAGCACTACACACCAATAAAAATTGTGGAGCACCACATACCAATATAATTGTGGAGCATCACACACTAATAAAAATTGTAGAGCACTACACACCAATAAAATTGTGGAGCATCACACATTTATTGGTGGAGCATTACATACCAATAAAAACACGTAACCCACTTATAAATTTAAATTTTGTGGGAGCATCAGTACACATTTATAAATTTTGTCGGAACATCAGTACACGGATAAAAATCCTCTATCTCCAAACTTCCAGTCACAATCTTGTCCCTCCAATAAAATTGTTATAACTCAACTGAAGTTGATACATCAGCTTTCTCTAATAATTGACAGAAAACGATTTAACTTAATGCTGTAAGAAAATGGTTTAACTAAACTGTGATTTTCCTTCCCGTCAATAGCCAAATTGGCTGCCCCATGGAGATCAATTAATATATTGAGAATTAATTGAGATAATTCTCTTGCCATTAATAGATTTGCACGTTGGAGTAAATTAATATATTAAATAATCTATACTAAGTAAAACTACAAAGAAAAGCAACAAATTTTTTTTCTTGGAAATCTTAATCACAAAATCCTTCTTTCTCTTATTATTCAAACAAATTTCTTCAACCTCTCGGAAAACTTGATCAAAAGCAAACCAGATCTTGAATCTTCTTCTTTTTTTTTTTTCATGAGCGTTTAACTTTGGAATACGTAAGTATCAACTGCTCCATCTATTTTTTCTATTTTTTTATACTTTATTTTACTTTTTTCTTAAGAATTTATTCAAAGTTTATTTTCTGGACACATTTTTTCTTGAATAAAAAATATTTAGTATATGTAGACAATTGATATTTCATGACAACTTTTTGGTTATGTTTACAAACCTTTTATTTTTCCCTCTTTTCTTCAACTTTTTCAAAAAAAAAAAAAAAAGAAAGAGCATGAGCCCTAAGTTTCAAAATAGCAATATAAATAATTTGGTAAATTGACAAAATTAACTTGAGACTCATTTGATATAATTAATTATTATTTATTTTTATCACTCTTCACTTTGTCTATTTAATCAAACTTTTTTTCGGAAGATCATAGAGAATATCAACAGTGCTTTAGATGAAGAACCCCAATCATGTAGAAAGTTGGATTTTCAAGAGAATGAAGGTAATAATGACCAATCCCACCACTTAAAAGTAATTGTGGAAGATGATAGTAAAGAAGAGGCTACAGACTATAGTAAAAAAAAAATATAGAATCCCTCCATTCTAAGATACCTAGTGAAGCAATACCACAAGTTAATATGAAGTTTGAGAAAGAAGAAGGCGCCTATGAATTTTATAATTCTTATGCTTATAAGGTGGGTTTTAGTATTCGAAGAAGTAAAGGACACAAAGGTAAAGATGGCAAGATAAAGGATAGAACTTTTTGTTGCTCATCTGAAGGTCATCATGAAAAAGATAAACAAAATGTCAATGTGACATGTTCTTGTGCTCAAACAAGGTTTGGTTGTTTAGCAAAGATGAAAATATCCACTCAAATGAATATGTAACGTGTAGTTGAATTCATTGCAGAGCATACACATCAGACATCAACCCCTAGTAAAAGCCACTTACATAGGTCTCAAAGAAGATTGACTCTAAGCCAAGTAGCTGAAATAAATTTGGCAGACATATCTGGAATTGCTCCCAAATCTAGTTGGGAATTAATATATAGGCGAGCTGGTGGTCGTGAAAATGTTAGATTTACTCTTGTTAATTGTCGAAATCATATACGTACTAAACGAACTAGACAAATGATGGTAGGAGATACGGGTGGATTTCTTGAATATCTACAATGGAAGAAGTCAGAAGATCCTACTTTTTATTATGCTTTGCAAGCGGATGTAGACGATTTGCTTACCAATTTTTTTTTTTTTTTGGGGGGCAGATTCAAAAATGATGGTATCATTCTCATTTTAGGGATATTGTTTGCTTTGATACAACTTACAGGAAAAATAAAAGTGGTCGACCTTTTGCTATGTTTATTGGTGTGAACCATCATAAACAAACTACTATTTTTGGAGCTGCACTATTATATGATGAAACTGTTGCAACATTTACATGGTTATTTGATATTTTCATTGAAGCAATGTCAGAAAAAACTAAAAACTATTCTCACAGACCAAGATGTGGCAATGACTAAAGTATTAGCTTCTCAATGGCCTAAAACATCCCACCGCTTGTGTATTTGGCATTTATATCAAAATGCAGGAAAGCATCTTAGTAGTATTTTCGAACAATTTCGAGAATTCTCAAGAGATTTTTCCAATTGCATATATGATTATCAAGAAGAGGAAGACTTTTTTCAAGCTTAGAGTGAGATGCTCAAAAAATACGATCTTGAAAATAATGATTGGTTGAAGAGGATGTTTGACTTAAAAGAGAAGTGGGCATTAGTGTATGGCAGAGAAATATTTTGTACAGACATGACTACTACGCAAAGGAGTGAAAGTATGAATAATGTGATAAAAAACTATGTTAGCTACCAGCATGACCTACTACGATTATTTGAGCATTTTGAAAGAGTGATAGAGGACTGCCAATATGAAGAGTTATAAGCAGATTTTAAAGTAACTCAAAGAATTATATCATTATCGCTCCCAGTTGAAATTTTAAAGTATGCAGCAAGTGTATACACACCAGCAGTATTCAAAATGTTTCAAAATGAGTTATGCAAGGCTTATGATTGTCACATGAAAAATTATTTCGAGGAGGGGACAACAACAGAGTACAAGCTTACCCCTCATAGAAAACATTTTCAGCATATAGTTAAATACAATTCATTGAATGATGTAGTTATGTGTAGTTGCAAAAAGTTTGAGTTCATAGAAATTTTGTGCTCACATATTCTTAGAGTTTTTTGTTCTCGAAATGTAATAGAAATTCCTTCTAGTTATGTCTTGAAAAGATGGATAACAAATGCAAAAATAGGAACTACAACATCAGTTCAAACAAGGAAGATCCTAAAGTGAGTCTAGGAAGACATTATAGGGATTTGAGTAGACTGCACACTCAGATTGCAACAAGGGCATCAGAAACTGAAGAAACTTATAAAGTTGCTCTGTGTTGTCTCAAGAAAGCTATAGAAGTTGTTGATTCATGTTTGAGATCAGGTCAAAAGACTGAAAAAATTACTTCTACCACTATGCATGATGTTGAAAATAACGTCTCCAATGGGATCGATAGTAAAATAAAGGAGATCAAATCTAAAGAGAGGGTACATGGTAATTCTAGCAGGCCAAAAAATGCTCTTGAAAGGACTAGGAAGAAGAAAAAAATGATCCACTTAAAATCATCACAAGAACAGACACAAGTATCGATCTTAGTTTTTTATTTTGAATATTATGTTTTATATATTAATAACAAATCTGCACTTATTTTTTATCTTCTATTATTAACTTCCAATTTCTATTTTTAATTTTGTTTTAAGTTCCTTCTGATCATAATATAAATAAGTAATTAAGTTTTGAAGAATCAATTTCTCATGCTAATATCCACAGTGACGAAGATTTGTCGAGTTTATCTTTGAGTATCCCGACCTCTTGTTATCTCAATCAGGTATTATGTATTTATTCTTTCTAGTATTCTTAATTCGGTTTTGGTAGTTAGATATATGAGCAAATGGATACACTTATATTAATGTGAAAATAATTATACGTATGTGTATACTGTCATTTCAGGCCTGGTCTAATCTTAACATAGAAAGACAATTTGATTATTAAATACTACAAGCATCACAGATTTTTTCTCATTCATCAATGAATCTTGCACCCCCCTTTAATCTCAACCAGGTAAATATTATTTCCATTGACAGATCTCTAGTTTAATAATAGATGTCCCTCTTTTGTTAATTATTGTTTTGTTTGAATTTAATTTATCATATATGACTAAATTCACAATCTTAAATTTTTCTTTTTTTTTTTAAGCTTCAAAGTCATGTTTTCTCAGGAGACCTAAATGAGAAAACAAGCATGGTTGATTTATTACATCCGGTAATGAAGTTAACATACTAAAATAATTTTACTTACATATCATGACATCATCTTTTCTAACAATCTATTTTAATGTTTCTTTAAAGGCTGAGGTAGCTCCAACAGAATTCCAAAGATTTGGACTACTAGTCATCCCTTTTAATAGTCGAGTATAGCTAGATTAGTTCAGTTAAGACTCAATAATTGGGCAAGCTTTGTCTATAGTTATAAAAGGAGAGTATATTGAATTATGGAAGGCAACAATCAGATATTTTGCAGGTCATTATACTATGAGCAACTAATGATTCTTTACAGAAATTACTCACTGATAAAGTAGTGTAATTTTGTTTGTAGTTCTGTCTGTTTGGCCTTCATCAATTATGACAGTTTATTTACTTTGCTAGTGAAACGATTTTTTTTGAACACCTTATTTTTGTTGTCTTTTTTCAATTCTATTATAATTGTGCGCTCAAATTTATTTTATTATAATAGTAACAATCATATTACCATCATAACATTAAATAAATTATGCAGCTATTTCACATAAGTACCACAGTAATTATTTTTTAAGTAATCAAGAAAAGTGGTTAGTAATTTTTAGCCTTTTGCTTTTATCTTTGCGTCTTTAGAATAGGTGTCTTAATTGTGTAAAGCCGTAAACTTTATAAAGAAAAATTGGTGATGAGTCAGAACAAAAGAATATAAATTTTATGTACGTAATACGGGCTATTATATGATTTTAATTAAAAAAAATGGATACAAAAAATAAAATTTGGAAGGAAGATAAAAACAAAATTTGGAAGGAAGATAAAAACAAAATTTAGAAATTGATGGAGCAATTGGTACTTGCATATTCTAAAGTTTAAAAGTGAGGAGAGAAAAAATGGAAGATTCCGATATTCTTTCGATCAGATTTTATAGAAGATTGAAGAATTTTGTTTGAATGGAGATACAGAAAATAAAATTTCGATAAATTCTTAAGAAAAAGGTAAAATAAAGTATAAAAGCATGCAAGAAATGGATGGAGCAGTTGATACTTACATATTCCAAAGTTAAAAACTCATGGAAAAAAAAAAAAAAAGAGAGAACATTGAAGATTTGGTACGCTTTTGATCAAGTTTTCCTAACGGTTGAAGAAACTTGTTTGAGTAATAAAAAAAAGAAGGATTTTGTCTGATTAAGATTTCCAAGAAAAAATTTTATTGTTTTTCTTCATGGTTTTATTTGGTATAGATTGTTGAATATATTAATTGACCTCCACCGTGTAAATCTATTGATGGCAAGTGAATTATCTCAATTAATTCTTAATATATTAATTGATTTCGAAGGTGCAACCAACTTGACTATTGCGGAAGGAAAGTCACAGTTTAATTAAACCGTTTTCTTACAGCATTAAGTTAAATTGTTTTCTGTTAATTATTAGTTGAGTTATTATTAATTGAATTGTAATAATTTTATTGGAGTGACAGGACTGTGACTGGAAGTTTTGAGACTCTATTTTTATCCCAGCACACGACTCATGGCACATGTTCTATGTGAAATGGACGTTAATTAAACTGTTAAGAAAATAATCTTTTGTGACTACATTATTCATTATGAATGTTAGTCGAATAGTCCTAATAACAAATCCTATGTACGTCCAGATTCCTCGCTTAACTAAAACCGATCTTTTCTTACCATGCAAATTTAGATGAGAGAGCATAAAACTCTCCAACATCTCTGAGGCTAAAATTCTTTTTGAAAAATGGAGTCACATTGAAAATAGACCGTGAGCGGCAGGATTCGAACCTGCGCGGGCAGAGCCCACATGATTTCTAGTCATGCCCGATAACCACTCCGGCACGCCCACAATGATGTGTTCTAAATATGATCTAATATAACAATATTTTATTCGGTGTAAAGCGTCTCATTTGTCTTTATTTTTTGGCTGGAGAAAGCCGCGTTTCGCCTTGCCTGAGGGGAAAGCGGCATACCTTTTTTTTAGGACCATCAATTTATGTTACCACATTGTGTTCGAGTCGACATGATTACAACACAATATAATAAAGCTCTAATCTGAATATGATACAATAATGCACGTGTCAAACTGAAGTTGACACAAAAATTATATGAGTCACCTAAACTCATTCATTTCGTATTTTTCAATCGTATGATCATGTTGTGTAAAAAACTACCAACCCTAACTTAAAGCAATAGCATGCAATATGTATCATCACTAGTTGGATATTGTGAGAAATTAAAAAAAGCAATGAGCACTATCATATGGCAATTATATTATCTCATCAACAACATTTAGCTCATTTCATGGACCAACGATCAAAACATTTCCATTAGAACGTAAGGCATATCATGGAACAAATATTAGAAAATTACCTTGAAGGCTTGGTATTGCATATCACTAGCCATCGACGCCAAATGGATCTGCAAGATTAAGAACCAATCAAGCAAGCAAGACTTCAATGGGTTTCACACCTCTTTGGCTCTCTCTAGTGTTCAAGACACCACACACGCTTGCACACACTCATGATGCCACTTGGTCATAAACCATTGCCCTAACTATCAATGGGCTAAATGAGCCTCTTGTTACATGTGGCTAATCAACACCTTCGGCCCAATAGGCTGGCCAAAGTGTTCAAAAAATGTGAATCTATGGGCCTCAAGCATGTTAGTCATATAATGTCCATTCCATTATGCCCAATTAATTATATCATGCATAATTAATATGGCTTTCTAACACTTTTACCTATAAAAACTCAAAAGAATTACAAAAATATGGAGGTTAGGTTTTTTTCCCAATTTTCGTACAGTTTTTATTAGAAAAATATCACTTTTTAATTTTTTTAAAGTAAAATACCATTTATAAAATAGTTACTAGCTACCAGTTTCTGAAAACTAGTTATAAGTTATCAGTTATATACCAGCAATAAATACCTTTGGTTACTAATTACAAGTTTCTGAAAATTGGTTACCAGTTATTAGTTATTATTTTGAAAAATGATATTTTTCTAAATATTTTTTAGAAAATGGTATTTTTTCTTCTAATAAAAATCATACCAAACCTAAGAAAATACAGTGAATTTTTTTCTAAAAATGATATCGTAAAAGACCTAATTTTCCAATTAATATTATAGTCATGTAGTTGTTCAAAACATGCTTATGCTTATTAAGTGAGTTGTCAATGATTACGTCAATCCGTTTAAAATGTTTTAACATATCGATGATAAATTCATATATCAATACGTCTCTACATATCGTGAAATAGAGACCCATGCAGTTTAAATTGTCCTTGTTATTGTTTTGCTCTATAATCTCGATCTCTCGTACTTATGGCTGTTGTCGTTCATATTGGAAGACGCCGGTTTTTTCATGCTATTTTCGTTTGTGCCAAAACCCAAAATGGTTTGTATGAAAACCATTTTTATTCTCTTCCTTTAAAGTTTTCTTAATACATTCCCTATAGAGATGGGAAATAATGGCTTGATTTTCATTGAATAAAGATGAGGTATATATACAAGTACAAGATGAGATTGGATCAATCAAATATTCTAAATCAACCTAATCTATGGGATTTGCTTTCAATTCAAATGATTTACAAAATCTAAATATATAGGAAACTAATTAGATAAATACAAAAATATACAATTAAATAATTTAATAAATTAATTCCTCTAATATGCCCCCTCAAGATGGAGCTCCTGTGGAGAGTCCAATCTTGTTCTTCAAAAGTTGAAAACGAGTGAGCGGAAGAGGCTTGGTCAAGACATTAGCTAATTGATCTTTTGAGGAGACATGGGTAACACGTAAAGCTCCACTTTGTACCTGATCCCTAATAAAATGATAATCAATCGCAACATGCTTCATGCGTGAATGAAAGACAGGATTGGATCAAAGATGAGTTGCACCAACATTGTCACAATAGATAATCGGAGCAGCAGGAAGACAAACACCAAGCTCAGTTAGAAGAGAACAAATCCAACGTAACTCAGCAGCAGTAGCAGCGACAGAACGATATTCAGCTTCAGTTGAGGAGCGTGCAACCGTGCGTTGTTTCTTAGAGGACCAGGAGATCGGATTGCGACCTAGATAAATAACATAAGCACTGGTGGAGGTATAGTCATCCTTATTACCGGCCCAGTCAACATCTGAAGAGGCATGAAGAGATAGAGATGTGTGACGGTGCAAGGCAAGACCATGATCAGCTATACCAGAAAGATAGTGAAGCAAACGCTTGACAGCATTCCAATGATCAGTAGTGGTCATGGTATGGATATTGATTGGTGGGTTTGGAGGAAGAGGATCTTGAGAGAGTGGTAAGGGAGGAGAGGATAGGTTTTGTGGGCTATTGGTGGAGTCTCTGGACTGTTCTGCTCGACCGGGTGGTGAAGGTCGATCGACCGAAGTTTGGTAGAGAGGGAGTGAAGGGTCGGTTACGGGATGTGAAGTTTCAGATGGTGTGCAGTCAACCGAGGATGTGGGACAGGTAACCGGAAAGTGCTAGTGAGATGGATCCGAACTCGGGGGCGAGCCTGTTGAGGGAGTGTTGAGTGGCACAACCGTATTGGGAAGAAAAGATGCTGATGGAAACCAATTTGGGAGTGTTTCTAGATTTGGACGACTTTGATAAATGTGAGTAGATTTGAATGGAAAGATGGATTCCACAAATTTGACATGACGAGATGTGTAGATTTTGGAAGTGGAAGGATCAAGACAGAGATATGCACTTTGGGTTTGGGAGTACCCAACAAACACACAAGGGATGGATCGAGACTCAAGTTTGTGACTAGAATAGGGACGAAGCCATGGATAACATAAACAACCAAAGATACGGAGCTGTGTGTAGTTTGGTGGAGAGCGGAAAAGAGACTCATAAGGAGAGGAAAGAGAAAGTGTAAGTGTTGGCATACGATTAATGAGATACACAGCAGTGGCAAAGGCATAGTTCCAGTATGTGAGCGGGAGTGAGGAATAAGTGAGTAGAGAAAGACCAGTTTCTACAATATATCGATGTCGATGTTCGGAGAATCCATTGTGTTCAGGTGTATGTGGAGGAGAGGTAAGATGAGAAATTCCATGAAGAGATAAAAATTGATCTAATGCTTGATATTCCCCACCATTATTGGAGTAAAGAGTGATAATAGAGTATTTGAAGTGATTTTCTACTAGTGCTTTGAAGCGGATAAAAACATCACAAATATGAGATTTCTTCTTTAAGGGGTAATACCATACATAACGTGTAAAATGATCAACAAAAATAATATAATACTTGAAATCATCAACAGAGTATACAGGGGAGGTCCAAACATCAGAAAATATAATTTATAAAGGATGTGAAGAAACAATTGTAGATGTAGAAAAAGGAAGCTTGTGACTTTTATTGCTTAAACATGCATTACAATGAGAGTTTTCTGACATAGAATGAGGTAAAGAAAATGTTGACATAACATGTTTAAGAATAGGTGATGATGGATGACCTAATCTAGAGTGCCACTCGGACGAAGTGGTCTTGACACTTGAAAAGACAACGAGTGGAGAAGACACTTTTGGAGAAGAGGTTGGCCACTCATATACGCCATCTTTAGTTTTGCCCGTCAAAAGGATTGCCCCTGTGCTTAGGTCCTTCACATGAAAAATAGTGGGTAAGAATTCAATAGAAATATGATTAGTATTGCAAAACTGATAGATAGAAATAAGGTTCTTTTTCATGTTAGGCACGCAAAGGATATTGTGTAAAGTAAAGGTACGAGTAGCGGTAGGAAGGGTGGTGGAACCGGTATGGGTAATGTGAAGACCCGAGCCATCGCCGATCATAACGTCATCAGACCCTTCATAAGGAATATGAAGTGAGAGATTATTCAAGTCTGCGGTGACATGGTGCGACGCCCCACTATCAAGTAGCCATGCAGGGGTGTCAATGGTCTCAAGAGATGCAAAGTGTGCACGAGGTTGCCATGGAGAAGTAGGACGGGGAGCCTATGAACGTGTTGCCGATGGAGCCGATGAGGATTGGGCAGCGACAAGTCGAAAAAGGGAGCATCGCTTGACAGTGTGTCCTTGAGCACCACATCCTTGGCAATACACAAGATATGGACGTGGTGGAGGTTGATCATTACGAGGAGCATTGGAATGTTGTCCTTGACTGTGAGAGGCGGTTGTGGAAGGACGCCAAGAAGGGGGAGATGGTCGCCAAGATTGATTGTTACGTTGATTAACGGGATTGGCGGTGATCGGAAAGGATGATGGTAGTGCCTATGATTGTTGGAGAGACGCTTCCTTGTTGATGAGTTTTTCATGAATTTCATCAAAGGAGATCGGTGTTTCACGAGCATTAACCGCGTCGATAATTTCTTTGTATTCCTCGCCAAGGCCATCAAGAATCTTATCTATTAGATCTTTGTCATCAACGGGCTTGCCGAGAAGGGCAAGTTCGTTGGCCCGATTCTTGATAAATTGCATATACTCAGAGATTGTCTTGGAACCTTTGACACGATTTTTTAATTGGTCCTTGATTTGTTTGATGTGACCACGGGTTGGTTTGGCATAGGTATTAGCCAAAGTGGTCCAAGCCTCTTGTGAAGTGGTAGTACGGGCAAGAAGAGGTTGGATGGGTAAAGAGACTGCACCAAGGAGTGCACTGAAGAGAAGACGATCCTGGCATTTCCACGTTGTGTAGGCCGGATTTGGAGCTGGGCTACCATTAGCAGTAATGGTTGGTGTGGGACTGGGATAAGAACCGTCAACAAAGCTATAGAGATCATATCCTTCTAATAGACTTTGGATTTGGAGGCTCCACGTGATGTAGTTGGTGGTGGTCAGCTTTGTGATGTTTGTAGTGTTGATGGTAACAAGAGGATTATTTGGTTCTTGAGTATTTTGAATGGTGGTATGTGCAATGGTAGATGTAGAGGTGTCGTCGGAAGCCATTATTGTTGAAAAAAAAAAAAAAGAGAGAGAGAATAGCAGGTCAGGAACGTAGCCTATCTGATACCGTATAGAGATGGGAAATAATGGCTTGATTTCCATTGAATAAAGATGAGGTATATATACAAGTACAAGATGAGATTGGATCAATCAAATATTCTAAATCAACCTAATCTATGGGATTTGCTTTCAATTCAAATAATTTACAAATTCTAAATATATAGGAAACTAATTAGATAAATACAAAAATATACAATTAAATAATTTAATAAATTAATTCCTCTAATATTCCCCAAATTTTTTTCATTATTTTAGGTTTTTTTTCCTTTTATGCGGGAATTACAAAATATCACTGGTTTAGCTGAAGTGTTCAATTTATCCCTTTATTTTTCAAAATAACAAAAACATCTCCTTGGATTAACAAACTAGCAGAAATTTCACCTCTATGTTTAATTTGGTTAAAATTGATAACTAAAAAGAGAAAGTTACCCTTGATCTAATTATGTAACCAAACAAATACAGCTGGGAAAAAAAAATAGTGGTGAGTGAAATGGGGGAAAAAGAAAGAATAAAAACAAAATGATTTAATGAAGAAAAGTATAATACAATATCTCCTTTTTCTTTTCTTTTTTTTTTTTTCCAATTTCTCTCCGTTTAGAACCCGGATTATGGAGGAAAAAAAGTTACAAGGAAAAAGTCAGGGAAAAAGAAAGAGGAAAGTACTTTTCCTAAAAGTTTATAGAACTTTATTTTGACACTTTTGGTTTTACTAATTAATGTGTAAATATTCTATATACTAAAAAATATCATCAAATCAAATTCTCATATTTTTTGAAAAAAATTTCTATCATTTTTTGTTTCAATCCAAACAAGAGAAAATTAAATCCCTATGTCGGTTCGTATATATTTTGTTCGATTATTTTCATTCTTCGCCGTTGTTTATGGGTCCAATCTCAATTTGAGTCATAAATATTGAAATATAGTAAAACAATACCTCGAGTTACTTCTAAATAGTATGTTTTTACTATATTTTCTTTTATATCTTGGTCTCTGAAAGCCTGAATTAAGTTTCTCTCTCTCTCTCTCTCTCTCTCTTTTATTTTTTATTTTTACCTCAAATTGGCTTATGAGCCATCTAGTTTTAGTCCTGTTACTAATAAAAACTCAGAGTAGTAAAAACGGAGATTTCAAAGTTCAAGTTCCAAATTGGGAGTAACCCTATAGTTCAGGGATTGAAGTGAAATTATTCCTATTTTGTTGTTTTTTTAATTATTTTTTCCCCTTCATATGTAGTCGCTTGTAAATTTATTTTTTTTTTAAATAAAAATATGGTCGATTTTGTAAAAGATGCTATTGTTTCTCTACAGTATTGTCGTTTTTGAAGATATGGTTATTTATAATAGATGTTGTAGTTTTGTTTTATTGTCGTTTTTCAGTGGCATTATCGTTTCTTGAGTTACTGCAAGTCTACTGTCTACCCCCTGTCCCCTTCTCATCTCCTCCACCATCCCCAAAAACATAAGAGTCAGAGAGGAACAATTCCAATTTTCAACGAGGAGTGCTCCGACTTTCCTCTTCCACATCGATGAACACTATTAATTTTAATTTTATGGTCTCACTTATATGTTATTTTAACATGCTAATTTATATCCTTACTCCTAACTCCTAAGTTGAGAATACCTACAACAATATGTTCCATATGTGAGTCTGTGACCTTGCATAATAATTTCACATCGAGGAGAAAGGATAAAGGAAAGAAAAGGTAGTCACATAATAATTTTACAAAGAGGAGAAAGGGTAAAGGAAAGAAAATATAGGGAAATAAAAAGGAGAAAAGAGGGTGGAAAAACTTGGGCAATGAATATTTCCCCCACCCAAAATATAGGGAAATAAAAAGGAGAAAAGAGGGTGGAAAAACTTGGGCAATGAATATTTCCCCCACCCAGAATGGAGAGAAAAAATGAGGCAAAAAGTTATCTTAATTAATTTTAGAGTTGAATTACTAAACCATTCTTGTAAAGTAAATTTTAATATAATAATATAGGCGTAAAATAGCCATATTAAAATAAAATAATAGTTTTTTTTCTCCATATTTTCTAAACAACTATGGAAGAATGGTACTTTCTTTTCTATCTTACACATTTTCTCTCTCTTCTATTTTTTTATTCCTTTTTTTTATTTTCTATCATCTCTATCAAACATAATGTCAATAATTTTTATATGAAAAGGAAATTTTGAAAGACTCATATCACCTAACTTATTCAACATTCAAGTGACTTTTAGAGTGAAGTTAGAGAGAAGAACTCCAACCTGCTCCTCTCTTCTTCTCCGCATCAATTTCTCATCTGCAGCAGACGCAAGGCTACAGCAAGCTCCCTCTTCCACAGGTGCCTCCTCCTACTGGAGAGGGGGTCATTCTCTTTCTCCGATATGGACTTTTCGACTTTTCTTTGTCTATTTTTGATTTTTTTGTCCAATAACTCTCCCTTTTGGAATGATAATAGTTTTCCACCCAGATCTAGATTTTGTATGGGCTTAGTATACCTAGATCTAGATCTGTGGCAGTATGTATTATTTCTAGTTTGTTCTTTAGTTTTTGTGTGGTTGTCCTCCAGATCTGTATCAATTTTGATTCAGATCTAGAGAGTTAGTTACCATAGCAGATCAGAGTTGGCAAAATCTCCTCCAGTGAATCAATTAGAGTTGTCAGTTCGGATTAAGAAGAATCTAGAAAAACCATTGAAGTGCTCTATTTTACCCTTGAGATTATCTCCAAGATCATCGTCGGAGACCACCGGTCTTCCGAGGTCCACAAGGGTGTTGTCATCTTCAAGCTTTTGAACCGATTTTTTGATTCTCATTGCAAGAAGTTATATGTAACTCGATTGACTATTGTAACTCTTATGTGAATTTAATGAAATTGTTTACTTTTCAAAAAAAAAAAAAAAATTGTTCAACATACTAAGAAGCAAGGACAAAGTTATCAGCTTCAATAGAATTATTAATACCATAAAATTAAAGAAATATAGGGAAAAATATCAATATCGGTAAAAATTTCAAAAAAAAACATAAAAATTTATATAAAACATAGAAATAATTAAAAGAAAACTTAATATAATTTAAAACCATAAAAATTACTATATTTCTTGGAAATACATGAATGTATTAGATACAGAGAATGGGAAATTATGATTAGAATGAAAATATGAACAGAATAAAAGAAATAGATAAAATTAGTAAAAGTAAAGTATTAAAAATAAATCATATACACGTTAGGTTCAAAAAAATATTTATAGTTAAAAAAGTATGTTGAGATATATCTATATATTGTGTTTGAAATGTGTAAAGAAAAGTTGTAAAATCGTTATACTTCTAAAAATGCTTCAAAAAAAACATTATTAACATCATTTTTTTTTCAAGTTCCAAAAATTTCATTGAAATTTCTCAAAATTTTGGAAAAATTATACTACAAATTTCTGAAATCGATATTTTTCCCGAAATTTCACCAAAATATCTTCAAAATTTTCCGGAGATTTTTTTATCCCTAAACTTTTTCAGTATCCTAATAGAGAAGTTCTAAAATTATCACTATTTGGACTATGTTCATTCATAATTTTAATTACAAGTTTACCTACAATTATAATTACTAAAAAGGACAAGCTAATAGTTAAATGCACCTATTATGCTTTTGAATGTACATAGTTCAAAGATGATAGACTTAGAAATTTTCGTTATCAAGCAATACATAAAAAGAGAAAAGAAAAAAAAAAGAAAATAACTTAAATTCTAAAAAGGAGTCTCCTTTTCATTCTTCAAATTTAACCAGGAAAAATAACTATGGATCAAGATGAAGAATAAGATGATCTAAAAAAAATTTATAGAGAAATATGCAAAATATATAAATATGATATAAAGAATTAAAGAGATTTTTTTAAAAAAAGAAAAGAGCCGCATCCTGCAACGGGAAAAAAGAATAATCCTCTTATATAAACTTTGATAAGAATCTAAAAATAAATAAATATATATATAGAGAGAAAGAAAGAGAGAGAGAGAATTAAAGTAATTTTTTTATAATAAAAAAAAATACGTCGTGGAAAAAAAAAAACCAATCATCTTATATACATATTTTGATAAGAATCTATAATTTTTTTTATTATAACATAATTGCTTATTTCACATTGAAAGACGATATAAGAAAATAAATTTGCAGTAGTTTGTGCTTTTGTGACGTAGTGTGTTTATGATGTTTGTATAGTTTTTGTAGTTTGTTTTCTTTCGTTTAACAATTCCCTTCTTGGATTAAAAATGAAGTGGATATGCAAACAGAGTTCTCTAATCTTTAGCTGTCTAAAAGATTGTAAGTCAATTATATTCTTTAATTTTTAATTCTTTTTATCTTGAAAATTAGATATTAAAAATGAAAAGATTGAATGAACACAATTGGGTATTTTTGGAATATTAAAAATGTATAAAGTAAAAATATAATTATATAAAATTACTTTTATGACGTAAAGACAAAAAAAAATTGAATGTGTATAGCCCAAATGGTGATATATTTAGAACTTCCCATCCTAATAATCTGAAATTTTGCTGGGATTTCGGTGGACTTTTGTGAAATTTTTATCCTTCCTAAGAAGTAACCTTTACCAATCAGAAGTTAATGATAAGAGCAGTACACTAGAACCAAGAGTTTTTCATGGTTTTTCAACCCTTTTTTTATTTGAGTGAATTATTATTGTTTCAATATTTTAAATAGGGTTAATAAAGCTGGTTGATATGATATATATATATATATAGTCCTCCATATATAATATATATAGGGGGATTCTAGTGTAAGAGGAATAAAATCCCTCTTACCCATAAGAGCTTTTTTTGAACCGTAGGATAAAAATGAATGGTGATCAAACAGACGAGTACAGGAACAAATTGATACATGGAATATATTGAAGAAAACCTAAACGTAAAAAGATAATATCTCTCCCTTTCTTTATCATCTACAACTTCTCTATCATCTGTAACTTCCAATTTTTGGATGTTACTTCATTGAATAAAGGAAATGATATTAGAGAAAGCCCCAAACCTTATAATAGCAAGAGGATGTTATCTAATATCTAGAGAAGAATTGAAAACTTAGCATATTACTGTGATCACTATGCGGCAAAAAAAAAAAAAAATCAATCTGCAAATGGTGGACTTCATCAAAAGAGACCAAACGGTCAAAGATAGAACAGAAAAATAAAAAAACTCAACTCCACATATCAAAAGGAAGACCAGATACCATAAATAAAATAAATCAAGACTAGGTCTTGACAAGTAATTTCTTATCCATACATGGGTTGAACTAATTATATGGGTTTAAATTACTTTGTTTTGGGATTCTTTTACTTTTTGGGAAAATTTTTGATTTAAAATGAAAAAAAAAAAAAAGAATCGTGTACTGCTATTACTGCTCATGGGAGAAAGAAATTATATTTTTTTTAAGAGAAAGAGACTAATTATGTGCAGGTTTTCTTATGATAAGCAAAATGATAATACCACACGATTTTAATCGGACGGTTTAAAAACCACTCCTACAAGTAGGAGAAATTTTTCCCATCCTACACTAGAACTCCCCTATATATATAATATGTTTCAAAAGTCTAAACAGATTGCTAGAAAGAATTTATCTGGCTGGCAACCATGGAACTGTCCCCTGCATCTTAACCAAGTTCATTAATCAACATGTGATTTATGGTTAATATTGTTAGGTTTGTGAGTTTGTCGCATTGGAATATTGTTAAAGTTATTATTCTAAAGCAGACTTCTACATTTCTAGATTCTAATTGTAGTCTTTTTCTAGACTCTAGTTCATTTGTTTAGTTTTGCATTATCTCCTCTACCTAACCTCAGGACTAACGACTGATCCACTCTCTCCATGTAGATATATACCCGGTTAGATTGTTTTATATATATATATATATATATATATATATATATATAATTTAATTTTCTATGGGACAGTAATCTTTAGAAGAAAAAAGCTTAGTTACCAAACTAAGAGCAATTCTAATGTAGTGTCGAATTTTATACTAAATTATTATTTGGCATCTAACCCAAAAATCATGCGTTATTCAACAACCATCCACTAAAGCAGTGTTATTTTTGGATAATATCAAAAAAATCCACCATTTTCAGCCTTTTATAAAAAAAAAAAACCCACACATTTTTATTAATATCAAATAAAAGTTTTTATTTATATTTTTCAATCAAATTTCACCAAATTCACATGTATAGTCAAATTGGAGTTAAAATTGTTGAAGCGAATGTTTTTTAACTTTTAAAATCAGGTAACAGAATTCAAAAAAAGAATTTTTTTGTGTCTAAAAGCTGTTACTATTGGATTTATAAGAGATTACAGATAATTTTTCGGTCTAAATGATTGTCTTTTGGTTATTTCTATGAATGTTAATAGACAATTTTAAAAAATAAAGACGTTTCTGTAATAATTTTAAACTCCAATTTTGATTGTATATGTGAATCTGGAGAAATTTAATATAAAGACACAAATATAAAGTTTTATTTGATATTAGTAAAGATGTGAATTTTTTTTATAAAAAGCTAAAAATGGTGGATTTTTTTTACATATTATCCCGTGTTATATTTTATGTCAAATTTAGCATTCACTATGTGTCAAATGATAAATTTAACATATGTATGTATTGGCAAGTTTTAGCATTGGCATATAAGTTGAACTTTATCTAGGAAGGAGGGAAAAAAAACACTCAATCACTCAAAAGAAACAATGTGCAGTAATGTTGGATAAATGTCTAGGCATTTAGGATCATATCATACATTATTCCAACCTACAAACAGATATTTGGTCCCTCTCATGCAACAAGCAAAACTATCTTGTATGGATTAGCTCTCAATAAAGGCAACTTCTCGTTTTGGCATATAAGAATACAACGTTAACGAATCGTTGAGATTTTGATCATATTTCGTCCTATATATTACTTCTTTTAACCTTCTTGTTACTCATGATGATGAGGATATGATAAGCAGGAGAGCATGGAATGCAGATCCTATTTAAGTTCTCATTGGTCCAGTTACAAGAGCACGTGCCAAGAAATTCAAAAATATATTAAGTGCGATGATTCAAGGTATTTGGGCTCAGGCGTGCACATGGAAGCCCATTGATGGAGATGAACGGATTTCTAAGCCCATAACAAGCTTAATTCAGGTGCAAAAAAGTTAATTGACGCACAAAAATCTGATTTGTAAAGACTTGGACGCCAAGTCATAGTTTACTTTCCTATTTTAGTTATTTTAGGTGCAAATTAGTAGTTACCAAAAATGATTTATTTGCTTGTTTCTATTTGTTTAGTGGCGTATAATAGGCTGAAAATTAAGGAATTAAAATTAGATTGATACCCTTTAATTGAGGCCAAATTTAGGTAGTTATTAGATGGCTAGTTTCTAACTTTCCTTTTCTGGTTTGGGTAAGTTACCTTAGGCGTTTTTTTGGGGGCTTTTAGGACTGAAATTTTCATGACCCTTATGTATATAAATAGCCATTAGCTTAATAAAAAGATTAGATTAGATTACAATTCATCAAAAATTGAGAACAATTTCTCTTTGGTTCTTTGAGAGCTTATTCGAACTTATCAGATTTCTCTATGGCGTTCATCCATTGACTTATCAATCGAGTTTTCCATCCTTGATTATGGCGTCTTCCCTTATACCAAGGTTCACATCTCTTTATAGGTGCTGGGTCGAGGTTTCCCATTCGAATCTGATTGTAGAACGGTCCTAAGCATCATCCTTACTTCGGGTTTCGTCACAAATTGGCGGAATTCGTATCACATGATACATCATATATAAGTATATGTAGCTTGATACTAAAACACTGATTAAAGTGTATCCGGTATTATTACAAAAAATACCTCAGATTTTAAATTCAATGAATAAATAAAGAGCGAGGTTTCTCTATTTGATCAAAGTCTGATTAATTTGTCACACTATGACTTGCTGTGCTGGCTTGGCAAAGGAACAAGTACCAATAAAGGTACCTTGTTTTGGGGGAAAGGTTCGACAATAGTCGCATATTAATTAGCAAAAGCCATCTTACAAAAAGTAATTAAAAATTTTAATCAGTAGGATTTTGTTGGAACAAGTTCTGTATGTCTAGAATTTTGAAGCCAACAAGGAAAAAGAAAATTCAAAATAACTGATATTCAATTGGTACAAAAAATAAATATACAACCTGGCTTTAATTCCTCAAACCAAAGTTTTTATTCGTTTTTTTTTTCGGAACCTAATTAACTTTTTGGTACATTGTATATATGTACAATATTTATGGGTGATCTGTCATTTGACTCACTTCACCGTGTATGTTGGTTTGAATATTTGGGTTTTGTTGACGGTTGGTTGACGTTACAATATGACTTTTTTTTTCTTCAAGCAAAATCTCTGTGACAATAATTGAGGAAATAATAAAAATATTTTAAAAATATTAGTTCACGATATAAATGTTTTGTTGTCAACCTTTATTTAATACATAATTATTCTTAATACTAATTTGATCAATAAGGTTCATGCACGAGTACGTGTTGAAAAGCATTGATCATGGTTCATTGCTCAAGGTTTTTTTTTTATATATTTCATTAAATTTTCAAATTAGATATATATATTTCCAGCAAAAAACAGTTCAAGGTGCATAGTTCCTTTAAGGGTATCAATTTGGTAAGAACTTAGAACGTATCTTTATTATATACACATATATGTAACTTAATATTCTTCTTTACAATCTTAATATTGCAAAAATTACATTTTTCAAGTCAAGGATGCTACTATGATTGAGTGCAACTCTGCTGGTAATGGACATGTGGAAGCCGTAGTCCTTACAGAGAGAATCGGATATGTCCCCATTAGCCAAGATAGCATGTAGGGGTTTAATAGCCAATTTGAAAAAACTTAGTTACGGTATTAAATGGGTTTGCTTATAATTGCAAACAAGCTAGCTAATTAAATTTAGGATTCTTTTGGGTCCTTAAATTATTGTTAAAGTCTTATTTTGGTGCCTAAATTTTAAATTTTCTTATTTTGATACTTAAACTATTAAAATTATTCTATTTGAGTCATTTTCAACAATATTCCTTAAATATTTAATATAAAGGGAGAAAAATAAAACTTATTTTTCAAAGTTGGACTAACGCTAAACTTAAATTGTGTATAATTACTATTTTGTCCTTAGATATAACAACAAAATAACATAACAAATATTGAATAAAGACTAACGTGATACATTTTTAATAGTTTAAGGATCAAAAAGATATAATTTAAAAATTAAGAACTAAAGTGAGATTATTCTAATAATTTAGGGACTAATCATTTATCCTTTAATTTAGTTCGCATGCTTATAGATTTTCTTCGCAATGTTACTAAGCTAGCTAACTTTGGATTGCAGTTCGGCAATTTTCTTAGTAGTCCTCTTATTCATCGACCTTTATTTTTTTTTTTTCTTTTTTCTTTTTTTTTTTGGGTGTTTCTCGCGATAATTTAGGAGTTACATAACATATTAAATGAAACTTTTCTAGTAGTTTAAGAACTAATCATTTCATCATTTAATTTGGATTACATTCTTAAAGATTTTCCTGGCGGTCTTACTAAGCTAGCTAACTTTGGATTACAATTTTATAAAAAAAAAATTTGAAATTGTACAATTTTATAAAATTTATTCTTGTTCTTCTTATTCATTGAGTTTCATTAATTTTCGGTATTCTCTAGATATATGGTTCAAGTTATAGGACATATAAAATAAGACTTTAGTTATAGTTGAGAGACTAGTCATTTATATTTTAATTTGGATTAAATTCTTGGCATTTCACGTAAAAAGAAAAGGAAGATTGTGTTGACATTTTTTAGTTTATAAGTCAAAATTGGAGTGACACTTCTAAACCAAAATATTTGCCGTAACACCATCAAACTTAAAAATTTACACAAACACCCCTCTTTTAGTAACATTTGACAAAAATTGTTGACCATTGAATTTTCTACCAGCAAAACAAATTGTTAATCAATAAAACACAAATAAACTCGTAGAACTTTGATTTTTCAATTTTTTTAGACCCAGATTGTGTCATTATAATTATTTATGGTTTAGAAAATATCATTATAATTTTGAAATAAATCAACAAATGTAAGTAGGTGTGAATTTTTCGTAAAGAGAATTTTCAGTCAGAATTAGAAATGAAAAAAAAAAAAAAATTGTATGTGGAAGAACAATAGGTGGCCTGCGACTTTTTACAGTTTTACTTTTACTCTTTGAAGTGGGACCCACACTAATATCTGATTCCCCGTTTTTTTGTTTGCCCTTTTTTTTAAAATTAAATATATTTTTTTTTGGGTTCGGGATTGGGTCGTCGTCTGACATCTGGGACCGACGGGTCATTGTCACAAAAGGCTGCATGTCTTTCTGGAGTCTGGGTGTGGGAATCTAACAGAGGGCCACTTAGACTGGCTGACAGACCAATCAGAAGTTGAAACGTGTTAGGGAGCTTGTGGGACAGGGTTTCTGCTGACTGTGACTGTGAGACGAGTAACAGAGTGAGGAAGGAAGGTGGTACGTTTCGGTACTTGTGGTATGGGACACTCGCTCAGTGACTGACCTAATTTTCCATTTCTATGTCAATTAAAAAATAAAACAAACTCACCTATGGTATGACTCTAACACCTACGTGCTGATGTCTATGAGCCTATGACCTATCCTCCCTCACTTTTCTCAGCGCTTGAAATACACGCTCCTCAATTTTACTTTCTTATATTCTTTTGCTTTTATTTATAAAAAACTAGTTGTTATATCGTACATTGTGCAAATTGATATTAATATTATATTAAATTAAATATAATATTATATAAAATATTGAAGAATGTATTTATTTTTATATTTATTTTAATGAGACAAATGTAGCACATCTGTTTGTTCGACGAACTAAATTTAATATAAGATATCATCAGTATTAAATTAAATACAATATTATATAATTCATGTAGATATTACAACCAATCAATAGCATGAAAAAATGATAATAGGATCAATCATATTATGAATAAATAAGAGTTAAATTAAGAATTTTCTAAAAATTTTAAAAATAGAATACTGATCAAAGAAGTTATTATATTTTTTTACTTTCTCTCTGCTTCAGACTTAATATATATAGATAGATAAATAAACGTTTGGAACGTATTCACTGATTTGCACTTTTTTCTTATGAAATGTTATTACTTTTTTTTTTCCTGCTTAGAAAACTATAATTTTTTTTTCTAGCGTATACATTAAACAGCTGATAATATGAACAAGCATAATTTGGAATTTTTAAAAAAATATATTCTTAAAATTTGGTATAAAAACACGTGCATAAAAAATACAGTTGATAATATGAACATGCATTAAAAAATTTGTAAATTTATTAATATGGTTTTAAAAATACGTGTGGAAAAAAATACACTAATGAAAGTTATAACCTTTCAATAAATAAATAACTTTCAACTATTAATTTGTTGCATATTAAATAATGGCAAAACAATTTATTGGGATGAAAATAAGTTAAATTTGAAAGAAAAGCTAAACTTTAGAAAATGAAAATGAAATTGACAGTAGTATCTTTTACGGTTGAAAATTACGTACTTCTATTGTCACGCCCTATACCCAAGGATGTGTGCCGCATATCCATAAGGCAAAGTCCCATAGGCATACAAGGCATCTTTCTATAAACCAATATAATTAAGAATATTTAGTCTCTAATAAATATCAATGTATAACATAAAATCCAACAACACTTATAAAGTCTCCAAATATTCAAAATAAATACTATATAGTAGAAACTATGATCCAATAAATTCAAGATGATCAACCTTTTGAGTCTTTATATTTTCTCAATCAAGATGAAGAAATTCCTCTCTTTGAACAATACTCCTTAATTACTACTAAATAAGTTCTCCCTTAGTTATACCTCTTAATTGACGATCTTTAAAACTTGGGAGGAAAAAATAAAAAGGTGAACTAGAAGCCCAGTAAGTAACCGATAACTTTAACTAGCTAGAACAATCATATGTAAACCAAAATCATTAGTAAATATTTTTCAGAACAAACTTTGTTTCAGAAATCAATACTTTAAAAATATTCAAATCAAGTCATTTAGTAAATAATTTGACAAAAAAAGGTAATAAGTTTCTAAATCTGTCTTTTCGAATTCTTTTTTAGTCAATAATAATTTCAATTATACTTCTATCCAGTTTTTGGCGACTATGGTCACACTTAACCCTTATGATTAGGTCTGAATCTGCCACAAATAACCCCTATAGCCGGGTCCAAATCTGCCACAAATAACTCCTGTAGCCGGGTCCGAATCTATTTCAGATAACCCTTGTAGCCGAGTACGAATCTACTACATTTAACCTTGCAGCTAGGTCAGTACTTTTCACATATATCCCCCGTGGATTGGGTCCACGTGCATAGTCACTGAAGAGAGTTTTAAAACACTTATTTACAATAACGAATCATAAACAATTTCACTTTAATCTCACTATAACATTGTAGTCATTTCAAAATAATTTTCTTGTAACCACATTTAATAGTAATTCATATACTTGATCCATAAGTTAGTAGAAAACATAGAATCGTATTATTTTTCACAAAAATTACGTTATTTCAATAAAACAGATTTTCTTCAATTAATAGTCTTATTACCAAAATATATTTTTACTTGCAACTATATTTTAAAGAAAATACTTGTAAATATATTCTACTAGAAATAATAAAACAATAAGATATTTAGCTTTTGGATGAGGAAAACTACTAGAAAAGATCTAAGGTTACTTACCTCATTCGCTTTGCCTATTTAACTAAAATAATCAACATAATATCTCAAATACCTATTATCACACAAATCATATACAAGTATCATAATAATAAAATTATACTCTAATCATACTAAAAATATTGACTACTTGTTGCATATGCATCTTCTATAATTAACCTCATAACTATTCCCAATAATGTCAATTTCTCACGATTCATAATAGTTCTAACATCTCTCTAAAAATTACCGAACTTAGGGGACATGTTCTAGAAGTCATGGGGATCCTAATAATGCTAGGAATGCGATTATAAGGTCCATAAGTAAGCCCTATAAAGCCCTAAAAGCTGCTGCCACATTTTTCTAAAAGTAACCAAAGTTTCAGATTTTTTAGATTTTTAGTACTCATTTCAATTGGCTATGACTCTCTGATTATAAATCTGTTTTTAACAAATTATATACCGTTGGAAAGCTGATTCGATAAGCTTTTTAATTATATTAAATATAATCCAATCAAACTACTAAAAGCCTCTACAAATATAGTCATAATTACTGTTGTGTTTTCTACCTATGTGAAACATCTAAAAATCTATAGCTTTCTATTTACTCAACTAAATCACTCAAAATTTGTCTTGTTTGAATCTTAATATGAATAGGCTTCTTTTTCTATCAAATTCATCCCCATATTTCATAAATAATTTATGAGCAATTCAAAATCCTAACTTTAGATATTCAATCTCAATCCCGAAATCAAACTAAAATATAAAACTTAATTGGTTAAGAGTTTATTGTTGGGATATTTGCATAAAAAGCAGATTTCTAATTTTACTCTTTTAGTGTAAATAACTTTTTCTTATGTACAATTATGATATTTGCTAGATTAAACTGTCTCTGTTGAATAGTTTATTTATCTGAAAAAAAATTCCATGACTTTATTTGTGTATAAAGAAACAAACATGATTAAGTATTAATTATAAGGAGACTTATTTCTTTATCTAAGTCTAAATGAACTAGTTCACAATCTGTAAATAAAGATGGAATACTTTATTTACTAAAGATTATAGTGTTTGTCTATATCAACGGGAATGATGTGTCTCAAATCATTGAAGTGTCTGACTTTTAATAGAAACACTAGTATAACATAAATAAGCTATGTGTATTAAACTGGACCAGGTAATATAAAGAATTGGAGTACCGTAGCTCAATTCTTATATTATCACAAACTAGCTCTTAGCATGTAGATCTTAATCTTTGATACTTGACTGGACTTGCTTTCATGAGCTGTAGCCTTTTGATTTGTTAAAAGACTAGCCTCTATGAAATAAGAGGCAAACTCTGGCATATTGGAGGTTATGGCTTATGAATTGATGGGAATACCAAATAGTTAAGGGTACTATATATTAATGCCACTTTAAATCCCGATAATACTTTTCTATATCTTTATCGGTACTTTATATGGACCTATTTAATACTAGATTGGAAACCATAGCTACATATAAGCATTACCAAGAGTAATGTTTTCTTCTAAAAATCTTTGAAACATTCTTTCAAAATATTCTCAATGGTCCATTTATACATATACATTTTTCTTTTCGACAATCCATTTATTTCACATTAATTTTGTAAAGCTCCAACAAATCCAATTCAATTTTCAAAATTATGTATAAGGTCTCTAAGCTATAATATGATATCTCTATCATAAACAACCATAAGAATTCTTTTTTACCTCACTTCCTCCGATTTTAATCTTCAATAGGCCAAAGCATCAAAACTAAGTCGAATCATTAAAATTTAGATCGAACATAAATACTCGTAACTATATTACAGCAAATTCTAAATTTCAATGTTCACTTAATAAAAATCACAAAGATCAAAACCTAATCGGTTAAGGACAAAAGCCAAGTCTAATAGCAGAAAGATAAATAGACTTACTCAAATAATACACAATATAACTCATACTCTACAATTTCTAGTAACTATTAATAATCTCATTATGAAATTCCATCTACATATTATCTTTCTCACTCGTCTATGGCTCTTACTTCACTTGTCCATAGATTAAGCACTAGAAAAAATATACTATGTGACTTCTTTCAAATACTAGTCCACCTAAAATTTTTTAACTTATACACTTCTTAATACCTCTAGGTTTTCCAATATAACTCATATTATTGTTATTTTCTCATAATATCCTTTATGAGTCAGAAATATCAATAAAATCACAAATGTAAAAATCTCTTATAGACCATATATTTCATAAAAGTCGAATAATCTATCAATCTTAAAAACATTGATCGACTTTTATACTCCACTATATAATTGCTTTGACCTTTTATTTCATAAATATAATTTTTAATTTTTTTTCCATCACCAATAAAATTAGATAGTTCCTAATATCAAAACATTAAGTTTTTTAAAGACTCTTATCTTATAATTCTTTTAGTTACTCATCAAATAAGTAATCTTCAATTTGTTTGTGTAATCTAATATCAATTTCTAGAGAAGATAGTACCAAACACTATCAAATACAAAGATCACTTCCTCCTATATGGTAATACCATAGAATAAAATTGTGAACTTATTTATAACAATCACATATTCTAATTTCAAATCTATTACCTAGTATCCATAACCATAACTAAATTATTCATTCACTATATCTTGACTTTTGCTTAGCTTTTAAAATAAATATTATTAAGATAACATCATCTCAAAATATAAGTCATTAAGGCTCTATAATTTTTTTTCTAGGTAATATCATTCTCAAAATCAGTCCACCATTAGTTTTTCAGAATATTGCTCTGTAAATTATTATTCCACTTATAATCATTAATATCTATATTTCAATCATATCATCACCAATATTTACAGAAAAACTCAAAGTAAGGCCTTTAATAAAACTAACCTATTTATCCTCAATCCTCTAGTAACAATAATATGTACCCTCATCAGTGAACACAAGTATATAAATTGACGTTTCTCATATTATTTCTTTGTCCTTTATCATCAAGGAAACTAGTTATTCAATAAACTTAATCTATTTTATAATTCCTTATATCTCCTCATCACACAAATAATTCCACTTTATGAAAAGATTCAAACTAGAATTCAATCCACACTTTCAAACTAGAATTCAATCCACACTTTAATTAATTAGTGAATATTCCAAACAATGAATCCCTTATATCAACATTATAAGATTAAAAACTCTTTAGAAACGTAATACAATTTCTTGGGAATCAATAAATTTCACTTCTCTAAGAATTAACATAGGCTCTTTTCAAATAGGGACAAAAATATTAAGAAACAACTTAAAAGATAGAAGATAAAGATAACAAGTAGACTTATAAAAATTTTAATATTAGCACTAAAGTAAGACTCACTAACTCTACAACTATCCAATATCAATAATAAGAGAAGAAGATTCCAATACCATAGGTCCATTAATCAAATAAAAAAAGAAACTAATATCAAAAGCACTAAATACTAGAAACATCAATATTCAACTAACAGAACTTAATAATCAAAATCTAATGAAAGTACTCAACTTTAAACGATCCCAAAAGTCCATGTTTATTTTTAAACAATTCCAAAAGTCCATGTAATGTATATAATCACCAAATATTAAGGTCAAACTAATTGTTCTATCAATAACAAAATTTAAGGATACGAACTTAACCTACTTTAATGCCCGAAAAGACCAACATAATAAACTTATTAAATTTAAACCAATCATCAACTCAAATGAATCTTTAAACCATAATAGAAGTTAAGTTAAACTCAAATCATCTTAACTTAGTTAACTCGATATTCTAAATCTCATAAGATTGACTTAACATGATGCAAATTATCAAACTTATCCTAATCTCTGATACCACTTGTCACACTCTATACCCGAGGACGTGCACCGCATATCCATAAGGCAAAGTCTCATAGGCATGCAAGCCATCTTTCTATAAACCAATATAATTAAGAATATTTAGTATCTAATAAATACCAATGTATAACCCCTGTAGCCGGGTCTGAATCTGCCACAAATAACCCCTGTAGCCGGGTCCGAATTTACTACAGATAACCTCTGTAGCTGGGTACGAATCTACTACATCTAACCCTGCAGCTAGGTTAGTACTGTCCACATATAACCCCTATGGATTGGGTCCACGTGCATAGTTACTGAAGAGAGTTTCAAAATACTTATTTACAATAACGAATCATAAATAATTTCATTTTAATCTCATTATTAAATTGTAATCATTCCAAAATAATTTTCTTGTAACCACGTTCAATAGTAATTTATATACCTGATCTATAATTTAATATAAAACATGGAATCATATTATTTTTTCACAAAAATTATGTTATTTCAATAAAACAGATTTCTTTCAATAAATATGCTTATTACCAAAATATGTTTTTACTTGCAATCATATTTTAAAGAAAATACTTATAAATATAATTCGAATAGAAATAATAAAATAATAAGATATTTAGCTTTTGGACGAGAAAAACTACTATAAAAGATCAAAGGTTACTTACCTCATTCGTTTTGCCTATTTAACTAAATTAATCAACATAATCTCTCAAACACCTATTATCATACAATTCATATATAAGTATCACAATAATAAAATCATACTCTAATAATACTAAAAATATTGACTACTTGTTGCCTATGCGTCTTCTATAATCAACCTCATAACTATTCCCAATAATGTCAACTTCTCACGATTTATAATAATTCTAACATCTCTCTAAAAATTACCAAACTTAGGGGACCTGTTCTACAAGTCAGGAGGATCCTAATAGTACTAAGAATGCGATTATAGGATCCATAGGTAAGCCCTACAAAGCCCTAAAAACCACTGCCATATTTTTCTAAAAGTACCCAAAGTTTCAGATTTTTCTAGATTTGTAATACTCATTTCAATTGACTATAACTCTCTGGTTATAAATCCATTTTTGACAAATTATATACCATTGGAAAGCTGATTCGATAAGCTTTCAAACCATACTAAATATGACCTAATCAGACTACTAAAGCCCTCTATAAATATAGTCATAATTACTGTTGCATTTTCTACCTATGTGAAACATCTAAAAATCCATAGCTTTCTATTTACCCAACTAAATCACTCAAAGTTTGTCTTTTTTGAATCCTAATATTAATAGACTTCTTTTTCTATCAGATTCATCCCCATATTTCATAAATAATTTATGAGCATTTCAAAACCCTAACCCTAGATATTCAATCTCAATCCCGAAATCAAACTAAAATATAAAACTTAATTGGTTAAGAGTTTATTACCTTAGGAGTGAGTCTCAATAATCCATGACAATAATCTCTTCATCTTCTTCTTCTTCTTAACCATACATAGCCTTCTCTCTCTCTTTCTCTTTCTCTTTTTTTTTTTTTCTCTACGGAGCGTACGTATAAACTGAGCAGATTATTAGTCTTAGGATTTCTTGAAGGGTCTATTGTTGAATTACTAATATAGCCCCAAATAATATCTAATAGGTGAGGGATCTTTTGTCTTTTCTTTTATCCTTGTATTATATATAAAATATAAACCTTTTTTTTTTAATAACCGATTGTCACATCTATAATATGGTTTCAATAATTTGTACATATATATATTTTAAGTACAGGTGCTTCTTCAGTGAGTATTGTAATATTTACCTATGGATGAATATTTTTATTTTTTTTATTTTTTATTGAGATTAAATGGCTATAATGAGTTGAACATTTTTGTCAAAAAATCCATTGTATCACCTGTATACCCTTAATATTCTAATTCTCATTCAAAACAAAAAAAAAATCTAGTTCTCATTAACTTCTTCCATGCATAATTTCATCAATTTTAATTCCCCATAACTTTAATTCATAATAAAATTAATTCAATATTAAAAAAAAGTAACGAATTTTTCCTTTTTAATGCAAAAAAAAAAAAAAAAAGAAAGAAAAAAGAAGAAAAGCAAACTTATGATCTTAGACTTTACCATAAAAATGTATTTAAATTATATCAAAAGAAATTGAATTAAAAATATCAATGAAAAAAATAGAAATTTGATTATTAAATTCTAAAAGAATTAAAATTAATATTATAGGTAATTAAAATTTTTTAAAATTAGAAGGTGACAAAATCATGTTCTAAATTTATCATGTGAAAAAGAAAAAGAAGGCTTCTTATAGAAATCCAGGCTCATAGTGTAAAAAATTGAAAAATCTCAGATGAACTGAAATTTTCGAGAAATCTCAGATTTAATTCAAAAAATTAACACTCTTTAACAATATTTAGAAAATAACATTTTTTTTTTAAATTTGATATTTTTTCAAAGGTACCGTAGGTTACTAATCAATTTACTTAGGGTAACCAAGAGTTACTTGAAGTAACTAGTTTGATTACCTTAAGAACATTGACCAATTATCGCAAGTACCTCATCAATTAGTAAAAAAATGATACTTTTCTAAATATTTTTAAAAGTGTTATGTTTCTAAATAATTATGGAATTTTTCAAAAAATTTGAAAATCCTAGATTTTTCAATTTTTTTTTTAAAATTTTACTATATAATTTCTAATTATCCCAAAAAATAACGCAAATCATATTCAAAAAAATATTTCATTTCATATTAAAAATATTAAAATTAAAACAACGTATAAGAAAAAAAAAGCCTTAGCATTGTCAATAAATTTAAATGGAATACTTTTATTATATTTCAAAAATATTAAAAATATTCCTAAAACCTATTATAAACATGAATTTGAATTAAAATATAAGCAAATTAGTTTCCCTTTTTGAATTGGAAGTAGAATGGAAATAAATAGAATTAACTTGCTATTATAGGTCACTTTCAACTTGGTCAAAATACCTATCGACGGAGAAAAAACCAAAAATACCCATTGAAATTCACCCTTTTAGAAACATTTGACAAAATACATAATTATGCTATATTATATAATAATACATTCGTACGGGCATAATACGAGTATTATACCTAAAATTACTAACTATTACATAGGAAGAATGTTACAAAATGACATTGTATTTATTTTTTAATATACATAATACCTCAAGTGTTTTTCTTTTTTTTTTTTTTAATAATACCTCATGTGTTTTTAGAAATATGGGAAAAATTTCACTGAATTTGATTTTTTTTATATTACAAAAAAAACCTTCTACTTTAACTAGTTTTTAAATCTGACCTTCTCATCCAAGCTAAATCGGAAATTTTGATGGGAAATAACATAACTATATTGAGTGGAGAGTAAATTTAGGTTTAGAGCACAATTTTATTTGTATTTTAATTCATGGATAGTGGTTTGGAAAATATTACCTTTAAGCAATTCTTAAATTCAATATAAATCTAAATCTACTTTTCACTAAGTTTCATTTTGTCATTTTTCATCAATTTTCGAAACATATATGACATAAGACAGATTTTAAAGTTATATATTATCAAACTCAAAGGATAATGTGAAAGTTTGTCATATAGCAAGGTTGACCACAATATTTATACGTGCAATTGAAGCTCAAATAAAAAATTTGACACCTTCTTAGTGAAGTTAAGTAGGTTTTCAAGTTACACCCAAAATTAAAGGCATGTTGCAAGTTTGAAGCAGACGATTTAAAGAAAAAGTATTTCGAGTGCGTGAGCTCTACCTTGAAAACAAACATTATCTACTTATAGATAATTGCCGTATCTCATAAAATAGGTACATGTGTGATTAAGTGGTTTTTTTTTGTGTGATTAAGCTGTTAAAAGTCACCAGGACTCTCTGCACCTGTAGGGAAAAAATTCATTCAGTTCCCTTTAGAATTTTCATATTGGTAATTTTTAATACGACACGATGATACAACTCTAAAAAGATACGAAATAAATGGTATACATGACACATTTAATATTTGTGTTAATTTTGAGTTAACATAAATAACATGAATGATAAATGGGTGAATTTTAGATCAATCTACTCAGCTTAAAAATTACCCTTGTAGCACATTAAATTAAAATGTATCATTTTTGCATCAACACAACATGACACGTACTAATATGACATATTTATTAATATTTTAATATTTTAAAGCAACTTTAATTAATATTAAATATATTTACATGTGTTTATTTAAATTAATTAGTGTATTTGAATTAATTAGTATGTAATCATGTCAAAATTATCTAATTGTATAACATTGAATAATTGTGTCAAATAGGTCATAAGTAAATATGACACATTTATTACAGATGTTATACATGTCATATCGTTTTATATATTCGTTAATTATATTATGTTCGAGTTTATATTTTCACACTTTTATTAACTATGTTCAAATTAAGGTTTTATCATGTCGTACCAATTATGTCAACCCAAATATTACAACACAAATTACTATCGTACCAATTATGTCAACCCAAATATTACAACACAAATTACTAGCCCTTTCTGGTAACTTACTCCATTCTTTGTAGTGTAAGACTAGTAAAAGTAGGCAAGATTCAAGCCGAAACACCACGTGAAAAAATATTGTGTAAATTTACTTTTAACATTTAATTTGTGTTTATGATCAATTCTATTCTACAAATTCAATCTCACCGGTATTGACGAAAACATCTATGACTTTTAACGATTAGACTATTGTCAATTTTTTATTAATTGATTGACAAATAATCTTTGGGAAAAGCTTCAAATTTTTTGTGCTCAAGAAATTGGGACAAAAATTCTAAAAATGGTCGATCAATTAAGTTGTTTAGCGCAAAAAGAAAACAAAAAACCTTCATGTACAGCTTGAAAAAGTTCTTCTTTCTTTTTCAAAGTTTTCCTAAAGCGGCCCTAAAAAAATTTTCCTAAATAGTTATAACAATAGTTTGAAAACCTTGTAATCTTTTTTACCTATAAATAGAAAAGTTCGAATGAAGATTATTTATTTATTTATTTATTTTTTATGGAACATCGAATGATCGAATAAAGAAATTATATAGGTACAACTTTCTAATTTATATAGAAATAACAAACGAAAGATTAGAAATTCAAAATTTGAAACTTCATAAATGTAATAAAAGACAACTACATGCACATTTTCTGAGTTTTAGTATTATAACCAGCTATGCACTGAATCATCCTTTATTATGATAATTTAAACAGACATTCATAAAAGGAGTACATTTAGACCTATAATCAAGGAGAAATGAAGAAACGAATTGTTTTGATGTCACTCAAAGAAGTTAATTAAATCTTCTGAGACACAATGGCCTAAAATAACAATTTGGTTAGCCCTAACAAAGAAGAACAAAAATATAAAGAGAAAATTATATATTTGAAAAATATTCCACTTCCACCTTCTATGATTTGTCATTTGTAGCAAGGATAGAAAGAGAAAACAAAACAAGGTTTTATGGATTAGTCCTTTCAATCTTAGAAAAGGGTCAGGTTTTTCATGTTTGTCAAAAGAAAAAAAAAAATCGCAGAACTTGTCAAAGTTAATATTATAGCTTAAAGTAAATTGAAATAACCCTAAAATATGAACTAGTTCTTAATACTTTATCAACATCTATGCTCTAGCTGAAGTCATTAATTTACATGTTAATATGATATTAGTTCGACTAATTAACGAAATAAAAAATTTCAAACGAAAAGACAAATGGCAAAGCTAATGCGAAAAATGAGAATGCAATAACTTCCTCTCTTTATAAATTAATGAATATATATCTTATGCCCAGAGTTGCACAATAAAATTTTAAAAAATATATATTTCAATAGCAAGATATGTTTAGTGATTCCATTTAAAAAAAAAAAAGAAGACATGTTTAGTGACATTGGTCTTATTCTTTTCTTTTAGATATTCAATTGAAACCCACGAACCTTATTTATCAAAATTAAAAGACAAAAATGCCCTTTTCTTCCAACTATGCCCTTCTTACCCTGTTATTACAATAGCCCAAAATCACGAACATTCCAAAAATAAGGAACGGAATTTCCTAAAAAAGAAAATTTGAATATCATTAGCATTTAAAGCCTTAAATTAAATACCAGATTCTTATAAGATTTGACAAAAGTATAAATTAATAGAATGTTCGCCGAGTTACCGCATTACCCCAAATGGTAAAAATATTGTCAAATAATATCCAAAATACAAAATTTGGCTTCACTTGACGGGAAAGGTACTCATCATCATCTTTAATGAACTTCATGGCCTTATCACCGTTGATCTCGATCTCAAGCCCGTAACTTTGACCAAAAATTACTGAAAGTTGACTTCTGGCCAGTACAAGGTCAGGTTCACTCTAACTCTGGTGGACTAGAGTGTAGAGTATCATTTCTGAAAAATGGTCTACCATTTCCAGTGTTCTATTTCTATATAGAGACCAGAGAAAGTTCACCTTTAAAATTACAAAATAAAAAATGGACGAAAGCTTCAGAGAAAGACATAAACAAATAGTTTAAAGACAAATGCTTTTGCATTCTGTTAGGAAGAAAAAGCTAAAGACAAAATACACAGTAGAGAGAGAAAACATGACAATTTAGAGAGAGAGAGAGAGAGAGAGAGAGAGAGAGAGGGGGGTGAAGAGTTTCACAAAAATACTAAAAAAGATTTCTGTTCTGTTGGGTTGAAACCCTTCAGTCTGTTCTGGCCATCACCATCATTGTCCATTTGTACAGCTTTTACTTACTACCACTTTCTTTGTTCCTTTTCTCCTTTTCATGCTATTGGGTTCTCTTCTCTAGTTCATGTTATTTGGCTTCTGGGTTTTTGAGAAAAGACTCGGACAACCAAGTTTCAGTCCTCAAAATTCATACTTTTTCTCATTTTTGTTGGCTTCTGGGTTTTTGAGAATAGACTCAGACAACCAAGTTTCAGTCCTCAAAATTCGAACTTTTTCGTGTTTTGGCTTCTGGGTCTGTGATCTCTGCTCTGCTTTTCTCTTTTAAGTCTCTCAAGTTTAGTCCTGTTTTTAAATTAAAAAAAAAAAATGACCGTGGAGGACCAAAGGGGCGGAGAAGATGGTGCCTTTGACCGGTTTCCGGTGGGTATGCGAGTTCTTGCCGTTGACGATGACCCAATTTGCCTTAAAGTGTTGGAAACTCTCCTTCGTAAATGCCAGTATCAGGGTTTGTTTCCTTCTTTCTTGTTAATTGCTTATAAGTGTGGAATTTTAACATTGACATGAATACTTTGAATTGGAAATGGTTTTTGTTAATTAACACACTCTCTCTCTCTCTCTCTCGGTTTGGTTCAACGTTTAGTGTTATGTTTCTTCTGCAATTTTCTGTTCTTAGCTTGTATAATTCTGTTCTCAATTTTCTTTTCATTTTACACATTATTGTATAAATGGGTTTCAAATGCCTTCCTTTTAAGTTTACGTTAATTGTTCAATTTTGAGTATTTCTCTTTGATAAGATTTAACGGTAAAGGCTTCTAGGCACTGTTCATGCTTTTCTGGTAAATGGGTCCTCTTTTTTTTTCGTGGTAATAGTGAATCGTACGTGATTCATCACTTTGTGTTTTATCTTTGGAAACAGTTTTCAGGTTTTGGTTTAATTTTTGTATGTGGTTTGTTGGTTTTGCAGTTACTACCACTAATCAGGCAATCAAGGCACTTAAAATATTAAGGGAAAGCAGAAACAAGTTTGACCTTGTAATCAGTGATGTAAACATGCCGGACATGGATGGATTCAAGCTCCTTGAGCTTGTGGGGCTCGAAATGGACCTACCTGTCATTAGTAAGCATAACCCATTCCTTACATCTGTCCTATTTGGTTTTTTTGAGCCACTGATGCGTGTACAAACGAAGATTAACTCGGTGTTTTTTAAGTTCAGTTATTCAGTGTAAGGTCTTCCGGTTTAGTTTTATTCGATTTTATCGTGGTAGTCTAGCGGCTATTGTTCCTTTGTTACTGCTATTCACGGACAAAATTCAGGAGTGTTACGGCCCCCTTTGGAAGATTGATATTTAGAATGATTTGACCATTAGAATGATTGTTTCAGAAGTTAGCTCTCTTAATTTTAAACTGACGTTTCTTTCATTATATTCCCCCAGTGTTATCAGCACATAGTGATACGAAGCTTGTGATGAAGGGAATTACTCATGGTGCTGTCGATTATTTGTTGAAGCCTGTTCGAATTGAAGAGCTTAAGAATATCTGGCAGCATGTTGTCCGCCGAAAGAAGTTGGACCCCAAGGACCAAAGTAATTCTCAAGAGAAGGCTTGCCATGAGGCAGGAGAAGGTGGGAAAGGTTTGGCATCAACAGGTTATTTGGATTCGAATGCCAAACTCAATAAGAAGCGGAAGGACCAAGGTGATGACGAGGAAGAAGGTAGTGAAGATAGTGAGACTGAGAATGAAGATCCATCAACAACCCAGAAGAGGCCTCGGGTAGTTTGGTCTCCAGAACTGCATAGAAAGTTTGTTGCTGCTGTACATAGTTTAACCCTTGAAAGTGAGTCTTTTTTTTTTTTTTTTTTTTCTAAAGCAAAGCTAAATGCAATGTTACCTCTCGTCTAGAGAGATTGCCTTGCTTAATGACCTTTTACCTATTCTTCCGATTCTTTTCTTTGTTCACGCTTCTTTCTTTGCAGAGGCTGTTCCTAAGAAAATTCTTGACCTGATGAATGAAGAAGGTCTGACAAGGGAAAATGTTGCAAGCCATCTACAGGTACAGATTTTCCCCTTAAGTTTACTCTTATTTACTAGCATCATTGCTTTATGGTAACAAGATCTTGAAATGTTCTCAACCGGCATGGAATTGGTTTGAGTCTAGATGGGACTAACATGCATGACTATGAGGTTTTTGTTACTGTGAAGATAGTGCGTAAATTAGTTGCAAACACTTTTCATGAAAGTGGTCTTTCTTTTGATACCTGTTAATTTTATGAATTGAGGTTTATCCTAAATATTCTTGAATTTTCTTATAGAGACATCCGTTTTTAACCCATTTTTGTTTACACTGAAAGCGAGTTTACAAACATCATTTCCTGAGTAGTTATGGCTAATTATGGAAAAAGACTTAACACTTGACAAGGAGTCAATTGGCACTAGTTTATACATCCCATTCATCTGACTAGCTTAGGCACTATGAGTCAAATACGGTACTATTACCCCAGGTATTTTAAGTAGAAACTCTGAGTCTCATCATCCCTGGTTATGTTGCAGAAGTACAGGCTCTACCTAAAAAGAATTAGCACGGAGCCAACCCAGCAAGCTAGTATGATTGCTGCTTTAGGAGGTAAAGATTCCTCTTACATGCGCATGGGTACACTCGATGGGTTTGGAGATTTACAGGCCTTGACTGGGTCTGGAAGGCTATCAAACACTCCTCTATCATCTTATACACATGGCGGGATGCTTAGTAGGTTGAACTCTCCAGCGGGGTTGACCCTGCGAGGAATTTCTTCAACTGGACTTATTCAACCTGGTAATCCACAAAATTTCAAGTCCTTCAATACTCTTGGGAAGTTCCAGCGATCTATGTCAGCAAATCAAAGTGCAAGTTTATTTCAAGGAATTCCCGCGTCGTTGGAGCTCAACAAGTTTCAGCAGACAAAATCCACTACTTATATTGGAGAGTTCAGTGCCTTGAATAACCCAACTGGTTTTGCGGTTCCTGCTAGCTTTCCAGACATCAGAGTGACTGTTGGTAACTCGGGCATTGTGTCCAATTCTTCAAGCACCCCTTTGATATTACAACCAAACCCACAGCAAACACATTGTAGGGGAGCTTTAGGAAGTCAATCTTCAGTCAGAGTGACTCCATTGCATTCTGAATCTTTTGACCATGGTATCAGTGGTTCGTCTAATTTTCTAGATCATAATCGCTGTAATGAAAGCTGGCAAGTTGCAGTTCAATCATCGAAATTTCCATCAACTGCTTTACCTATGAGTGAGCCTTCAAATCGTGGTCAAATGCATTCTAATGACTTGGGTATTTCATCTACCAGCACACAAATTGGTAACAACCCAAATGATATTTCTTCAGCTAGTGCATTTCTGGCTCCTTTAGCAGATTCTAGAAATGTACAAGGCCAAGATGGCTTGATTGGAAATATTGTTCAGACCACAAATTACAGAGTAAATCAGGGGTGGGATGGGCAAACTAAAAATTATAACCCCAACTTGAATCAGAATTTCGGTGCATCAAGTTCCTTGGTTTCTTCTAATACCACCATGGACTCCATAAACCAGGGTCTGGGCCAAAAGGGTACAGTTTGTAGTGAAAACTTTAATAGATCCATACTCGACCAATTGAACGGGTGCACGTCATCTGTCTATGGGACCAGTGAGATTGAGAAATCTGTTATAGGCACCAAAATAGGATCCAGTGAGGACTACTTTTTAAGTCAAGCAAAGGCACAGGATGCTTTCATTCAAAAGAACTACGAGTCATTGGATGATATAATGACTGCTATGATGAAACAGGTATGACCACTAATTCTGCTTACTCTGGCATTTCTACTTTTTAAGATGGTATCAAATATTTGATTAAAATTTGTTTTCTTAGTATTTACCTCAAAAAAATTTGTTTTCTTAGTTTTACTTTCTTTTGAACCCGTCATTACTAAAACAATGAGAGTTTGTATAAAAGACAGTTAACTAACATGATCAACTTACGTTCATATATCTGTGTACCCCTTCTGCGCAGATTTTTTTTTTAAATTAAATTCTTACAGAACTAGAATTTGAACATAGTTAGTTGGTAGTTATTCATATGATATTTCGGTGTTCAATACCTTCTGCTGAGCTTTTCATATGTTTGGTGTGTGTTCTTTTACTATCAATGTAAATGTCGAAAATTCATTAGAAATAGTTATTGCTCTTTTACATATAATGACATTTCATTTCTTTAGTTTTCATTCTACTTGTAGATTGAACTTTTGTTTTGTACTTTTGGATTCCTATCTTTAATGCACTTATATTGTATGTAATCTATAACCGGTTTATGTTGTATCATCCAGGAGCAGAATGAGACAATCTTAATGGATGGAGAATTTGGATTTGATACTTACTCTCTTGGATCATGTATATGAGTCTTGTCTGGGCAGGGAAGGGTGTCAGCAACACGAGTATACAACTTGTATCTTATGTAATTTCTGTCTCTCATGTAATTGTTTTCTTCATTTTAGACCAGATTTAATTTCTTTGCTAGTGAATTTCCTTGTTCCAATTGTAAGAAGCATGTAGCAAACATGCATCTTTTCTAATTTTCTAAGGTTGTCTATTTTACTTTCCTCTTTGGTTGGAATAAAGTTCGCAACTTTTAGATTTGCTTTTCTTCTTCTTGTTTTTTATTTTTTTTAGGGGCTTATAGAAATGCGACCAAATTTTAGGCCCAATTTTAGTCCCTTTGTCAAATGTTATAGCAAAATATCCGGTATATATGTTTATATACCAAGTGTAAAATTTTATATAATAGGTATAAAAAATTATATACTCCGTACATTTTATATATACTTGGACATTTAGCTATAAAATTTTAAAAATGGACGTCTAATTAATCAAATGTAAAATCTTAGTCATCCACCTAAATTTCTCGTTTATTTATTTTATTTTATCTTCTTTAACATGAACTAAAGGCATGTTTTGCAACATTTTTATCGGAGATTTTTCGCAGAACAATGTATTTAGAACATTTTTAACCTTCAATTTAAGAAAAAGATAATAAGAAGTTTGCCTGAGGGAGTCGTTTCTTCGTTCCTTAGGGAACCATAGGATAATCTACCTATTTCAGTTTCTATTGCCGAAAATGTTTAGGTTTCCGGTTTGTCCCACCACATTTTGGAGTGTTGGATAGTAATCTAAGCTCCGATTATTAGGATTTTGAATGGTCTTTTAGTAAGAAGTTAAAGAAATACTGGGCATGCTATTAGTTTCCCTACTATTTTTCTGCTCAGTTATGCAAGTTATGCTGCTCGGTATGAATGTGAGCTCTTGTCACACCTAGTCATCTAAACTTGATTATCACCAACACTTTTACTAAAACTAGCATTTGTTGCTGTTTAAAAAAAAAGATGTCGAGATAGTAACTTGGTCATTTCAAAGTTAAGGTTGAGTTGAAATGAGGGACAAACAAATTGTGCTAGTGTAAACTGTTAATCTACTCAGATCCATTTTGCCTGCNAATGGAGACAGTGTCATTGAGCCAAGGTTTTATAACATATGTATAGTGCATAATCAACACCTGCTCATGTCATAACACACACATATATATATATATATATATACACTGCATAAAAAAGATACACAAAAAGTATCCTTCCGATTATTATTATTCTTTTCAATAAGCAAATAAAATTTTTTTTTGAACTTGAATGGGAGAACAGAGGGCACATTGGGTGGAAATCGTTTACAAAGCACTAAAAAGATATAAAAGAATGAAAAGGGAAAGTGTTACTTGTTGAGGGAAACAAGTCGATTTACAAGTAAACAAACATTTTCTTAGTGAGTGTAGTTGATTCTTTGTCAAGTTTTAGCTAATGAAGATATTTGTGATCATGCTTCAACCCCAACGAATTACTACTTTTCAAGCTTCATTGCTTTTTCTTGTGTCCTCTACTTACAAAAGAAGAGCATCAATGAGATCAGAGGTAACAAGTTGACACTATTCCAGTGAAACTCTGAAATCTGTTGAAGCATTTTTAACTCAGTCAAGCTCGGTCAGCTGTGCTCTCCTCTCTGCAGCCCTCCTCCTTACAAATATTCCCCACCTTAAAGCGGCTTTGAGCTTAAGCCACCCGACAACAGCCTTTCCTGAACTCCTTCCACGCTCCTGCTCAAATGGCTGATCCACCTGGGGATCATATTGTACTCCATAACTGTAGCAAGCCTCATCAGAATGACCAAGTACCCCAGCCCCCATTCCAACTCCAATATTAAATGTCTTCAGAAGTCTCTGCATATCATCACTCTCCAGCATCTCTGAACTCCTGAGCCGGATTTCCTCAGCCACTATGTCCTCCAATCCCTGCCCACCCCTCGGCCTCGACCAGTCTCCTGGAAAATATGAACACCCAACTGAGGCATTTCCAGCTGACATGTAATCCATACTTCCAGGCAATGCTGTTTGTTGGTTGTTCATTGACATCAATGCGGTTTGATCAGACCTTGCAAAGGGAAACTCAATCAGCTGAGGAATTGATGGCTGGTTGTTTTCGATTTGGAATTGGCGGCTGCATTCGGGGACTAACTGCTGCCTGTTGTGAGTGCTTTGACACAGTTGAGCCGAGGCATAGTTGTGATTGGCCACAGGTGGTGCTAAGGCTACCTTCCCTTTTCTGGTGCTGGTTTGAGAGTTTAGGACTTTGCCATCATATTCTATAACTTCATGCCAATTTTCATATGCCCTCTTCACTATGGAATCCACTGAAATCTGCAGTACAGAATCCAAATGAATGAGGGGACTTTGAAAAGATAAAAGGCTATTTACTCGGGATATATTATCCACAGAAATGAGGTTCAGGCTTATTTCATTCCAGCACACCAAGCATAGAAGAGATTGTTTTCCACAACGCATATGTTAACTTCAATGGAGGTGTTTCTCCATGTAATATGTAATGTTCTTTCTGATCTGACCTTTGGCATGCTCGATTTATGATTCTTAGCCATTGGATATTGTTTTGATTCAATGTCGGTGTTTCTCCATGAAATCGGAAATGACTGTTATCTTTATATGTTGATTTGAAGTTCACTTTTGTAATTCTTTGAATATAGAGCTTCACGTAGATAAATGTAAATCAAGGAAATAGAGTAATAACTTGCTAAATGCATGGATGATAAATTGCAATAAGCGATTCTGAGAGTCTTAAGATCAAACCTTTTGATTGTTGTTGAGAGATTCTAGAGGCAGAAACTGCCCATCAGCAATAAGGCCCCTGAGCTCATAAATATGGTTGAAAACAACTCCAGTGCAATGATTTTTGTCAGTGTAGTAAACATAGAGTTTCCCACCCAACACACATGTCTTGGCATGCTCCACAGTATTCTCCCACATTCTATTGGACATTCCACTGCCAAGTATCTGGATTATGAATATTAATGGTAAAGAAAATGCATCAAGAAAGATGTCAGAAAAATATAAGAAAGGTACTCAATATAAACAAAAGAAACAAATAAAAGCTGATATGAAATTAAGATCCTTACACTTCGTAATTTCTGGTGATCCTTAACAAGAAGACGAAGGAAGTCTTCCACAGTTACAATATCAGCTTTAATCAGTTTCTTGTGTAGAGCACCATCCTTTGCTATTCTATCTAATCTCCAAACTTCGTCATGTAAAGCAGGTGGATAATGTTTCTTGTACACTGCAAATCATATTAAGAGCAGATTCATTAGGACATTTTTTTTTTGTTTTTTTAAGATTGTCAAGTAATGCATAATTTATCAAAAGTTTGATTGAAACTGCTAGGAAAATGAAAACTGCTAGATGACTTACATTCTCCTCTATGATCTTTGACTGCAAAAGCGTCAGTTTTAGCCTCACGAATTCGAATCCCCTCGCAGTATCCAGGGGAAACCTTAACACCAAGCCTGAATTTCCTGCTCCTTATCCAGCTAGAATTGTCAGTGAAAGTAAGGTCTCCTATGGTACCTACTCCTTCCTTGAGGGTCACCTGTAGATCTCCTGTAAGGAGTGGCCTTTTCCCCTCACGCTCCTTTACTTCCTGGTTTTCAAAGTGCTCTATTGTCCAATCATCTTTAGCCTCCTCATTGAAATCGCCTTCAAGCACCACTATGTTTAGCTTTGCAGCCGATTCTGGTCCTGTTTGGACAATGCTGCCCATGTTCAGGTCTATCAAGACGACATGAATTGCTGCTCCCTGCTCTCCCTCAACCTTTGCACCTGTGAATATATGAGGTGGCATTCTTGTTTTGAAATGAAGCTGCAAAACTTTTCCTTCTGGACCAAGTATTCTCGGTGGAGGAGACCTGCCATGATTGGAAATAAAACAGTTCATTAACAAATGTCTTAATGATCATCACAAAGATCTCAACCATGAGTTCATGGCTGTAGCTTCTCACTGTCCAATCAATTTCATGAAATAAAAAAGATACAGAAGCAGATTATGGGAATCGGAGTAACAAACAAAATAATGTTTCAATTTAAGTGTCAGCGCATTTTAGAATGCAAAGCCTACCAATACTTCTGGCAGAATAGAAAACTCTCCACTTCATATTCACAAAAACAGCATTGAAAAGGTATTAACAGGTATAGCCTACATAGACTATATGGTAATGTATCTTGCTTAACATTACTAGTACTGAATTTTTTTTTGCAAGATTCCAAAGCAGACTCAACCAGTCACTTGACTCAAGTCTGATAAAATTAAATTGCATCATAATACTGACAGTAAAATTGAAAAAAACAATCATTATTATTTTGAATCATGAAAATGAACTAAAAAGGCTTCTAGATATCAAAGAGGAATATACCTCCCAGCCAGCGTATCATGACCCACTTTTGTCAAAGCACGCTCAACTTCTTCACTGACCTGTTTTTCAAGACAGTTGAAGAAGCAGAAGAGTTAGACTTGAGCATGATACTATTTTACTATAATCCTTTAAATTTACTACTAAGACAGCCATGACATTTTCAATTCATCACATATCGTAGGAGCTACTAATCAAGATTATGACTGCAGCATGCTACAACTAGCCTTTCTTCTGTAATTTAAAACGAATGACAATACGACTCACAATTCTGCGGAGTAGAGGCTCCAAAGATGAGCATAGTCTTTGCAGGCTATCCACCTTCAAAGCTTCCACAATTACACTGCATATGAAATGAACTGCATAAACAATGAGGTGGACTCCAAAATTGACACCAATCCCTTGAATAGTAAAGACAGAACAAAAAAACAAAAAACAACTTAAAGTGAAATATAAATGAAGCCCAGTACCAGATACAATTCATAGACAAAGTTAGTCCTTAAATGGACAATCAGTAGATAAGTATGATAATATAAACTTTCAATTGTAGTCAAAGCTTCTTCCTTTTCAGATTTTGAAGAACCATTAGCAGATTCAAGCAGTCTTTTTCAATCTCAAGGTCTAGTAGTAAAAGATTTTATATCAAATGCAGCATTAAGTACAGTATTCCTTGAAAACCATCTATTTCTGAGCTAGCGGGTACATTCTTTTGAAGTGAATAAAAAACAACATTTCACTAATATTATTGTAGCATGACGTTGGTTTATCCCACAATCTTAAAGTTCCTAAGAAAACATTAATTCCTAAGAAAACATTAATCTCCATTCTCCAATACCATATCTAAACTCACTAGTTCTAGTAGAGGAACATTCATTTGTATTTTTACAGGATTATTAATATAATAAAATGAAACTTAGCCTTCCAATAATGAGTAGTCAATGGTTCGAGTGCTTGGTCTCAAATCCTTGGTCAAACTCAAAAATAAAAGAAAAAAATCTATAAAAAAAAGGGCCTTATTTAAAATCAAAGAACACCCTTTAATGGAAACGAATGAATCCATTCAAAACAAGTGAAATTACTAGACAAACCTCGCCAGAGCAGGCAACTTGCGCTTCTTAGAGTCGGGTAAGTGGTCTTCTGCCTCATCCTCCACAACATCCTGTTCATAAGCTCTCTTGTCCACCCTTGTGGTCCTTGAACTTTCCATTTTGAGAAACTTAACTAAATCGAAACTAAGTATTACCACAAATCCCAAATCTAGAAAAATCCCCGGAATGTTCTAAATATCCACTTAAAACTCTTATATAAGCTTCAAGGAAGAACACCCCTAAGACCCAAAAGCCCAAAAAAAATCTTATGGAACTTAGGTCTCAAGAGTCAAGACTCTGAACCCAAAAGACAAAAGTGCATTTTTAAGGAAAATTTGGATCTGAGTTATTGAGATGAAGATCTGTTTAAGCAGTTTTGGATAGATCTAAAGTTGATTTGTTTATGATTTTCTGACGTAGGACATGGATTTATTTAATGAGATTATAATATACATTCATGGTACAATATAATTTTAACGTCACAGCTGGGTTTGGCGTGTCATGCTCGTGCATGAACGTCGAAAACCTTTTAAAACAAAACCGCGTTTCGTGCTCTCTCCACTTGATGTTTGACTCTTTTCTTTTTTCTTTACTTTTGAGAAACGCGTTAAACTTCTCTCTCTGTGTCTGTATTTTTTGCTCATTTGGTTTTGGGCCTCTTTTTTGGGGTGTGGAAAGAGGAAGTCAACGCTTGTATGGATTGTCATGAGGGCCTGAAGACAATTTCGTTGATGTTTAGATTGGGAGAAATGAGGTCGGTTGTGTTTTGAATTTTAAGGTAGAGTAGGAAGAAAGAAAATGGAATTTTGGAACTTGATGTAAGTATTTAGAATGTCGTAGCCGAAAGTTCAATCATGTGAATTTCATGCAGTTTCTAAATAGTCTAGCTCTAACTGTCTGAAAAAGTCTTATATTTGAGTTGTTTCATTGTAAGAATCAAGTTATATGTCGTTCTAATGTGTCAAAAATGCGAATTTCATTATATTTGGCCGAGTTATACGTCACTATACTGATTGAGATGTATGTAACTCTAATGTGTTATAGATATAGCAAGTGGGCCAATAACTCAACAGACTAATTTGTCATCACCTCTCTTTTCCTTATAAAACTGTGGTTTACTAATAGACTAATCAGCTAGGTATAGAGGCCACTGAAGTATACTTAACCAACCACGTTTTTCACAGTTGGAACAATAGATAATTTCTTTATTATGAAGATTCCAACCTTTTTTTCCTTAATTTGTTCAAAGCCGCAGTCAACTAGAAGCCAGAAAAAACACCCCAAAAAAAGAACTTAAAAACAACCGACACAATCACACAATAAAAAATGCCAAAGGGATCAAGATAACACATTGAGGAATGACCCTCTTGATGCACAACCCATGAAGAACAAATGACCAATTGATTAGAACCTACAACCAATTGATCGGAAGATTCATTATTGTGTACAAAGTCTTAGATAATGGTAACCACTACCCATTACCATAGCAAGTTATCTATTGGTTTGGAATATTGGTAAAGATCACATAATCTGATATCAACTAATACTATTTAGCAACACTAGCGGATTGAAATAGCCAACTGACCTTTATCAAAAGCGTGTCTCTACCAAACTTCGAAGGCTTGGCAATCAAATTTGTCCAACTTGGTTAAAGTCTTCGCAGGCCAGTAATTATTAAGTTCACAAGCAAGATGAAGCACTTGTAATGAGTAGTGCCCAAAAGATAATCACATCATAACATTATAATCATATACCAGAGCTGAAAGATCCATTAGATTGCTTTTACAAAGTAAAATCCGATCATAGGTGCTATTTATATGAGCAATTCAACTAAAACTGTGGGGGGGAGAGGGATTGTGGCTTCGCAAGGTAAGATCCAAGCAATTGGCTTGGATGCATGTATAAATATTGAACTGAAAAACTAGTGATCAAATTTGAAAGAAAGTTATTCTCCCTCCCAACCCATTTGGCGAGCTCGCCGTTCCCACGTCAAAGTCACCTTTCTCTCCTTGATGAGCAATGCTTCAGCACGCTCTCTTGCCCCCTCGCAAGTTTCTGTGGCAGCATTGCATTTTTCTGCTTCCTTTTGATACTGAGTAGCTATCCTTTTTGCTTCAGCAAATGTGACATTCATGTGCCGGCTGTGTTCCTGGGCAACAGCCTCTTGCAGCTTCAACTCCTCCGTTAGAAGGTCCACAAATTGCTTCTCCATCTCCTGCTTCAGATCTGGGTCATTACTTCCACAGTCTGCACAAGCATAATGAGGATCAAACTCATATTTTGTACATGATTCCAAAGAAACAATTGGGAAGTACATTAAAATCTAGCAGTCAAAAGCCAACGACTTCTTGTCTTTACAGTACCATAATTTGGAAACCCCACCAAAAAGGAGAAAAGTGAAATACTATCTATAAAATCACTTTGATTTCTATGAATCAATTTTTTTATCATTCAGATTTACAACAATGAATTAAATGACTTATTTTTTTCGGTAAGTTGTTAAAAGAAATTGAGCTGGTAAGATGTACTCTACCTGAGATTGACAGATTAGCTAAACCTGCAAAGTGAAAACAACGAAAAGTGACCAATGTAAGTAGACTATCACAAAAGAAATCAGGGATAACCAAAAGGACGCACAATTAACTAAAAATCAAATTACGTTTACCAATAATGGATATAGAACAGGAAAAGGGAAATTTACCAAATGTTACAGATTTTGCACACAATTTAAAAAGCCAAAAATATATTTTTACTGCTAGCCAACTGGGAATTTCTAATGCAATAAAACTTGATGATGAACCTAACATATTACAATCAGTGGAAAAGTACAATTAAGGAATAGATTACACTGGATGCAAAATAAACTTTCTAGGATAGCTTGAACAATCTTCAAGAACTAAAATCCAATGAACGCATCTATATCTGCCTGTAGAATAATAATCCTTATGCTCCCTTTACAACTGAGTACATATAAATTATAAACTCATATCGAGAAACAACTTCATAATCCCGTGGATTTATGCTTATGGACACAAGATCTCAACACAAATTAAAGTATTTGCATTTGAAACCATTAACAGAAAGTAAGGAAACGTTTCAAGATGAGGGTCCCTAAAATCCAGAGTAGAGTTCGTCATACAAGAACTAAATTCTTCTCGATTTCATATAAACAAAACATGATTAAGCAAGAGAGAAATGCAAGTCTAATACCCAAACTCAGATTTCACTGGTATAAAATTCAGGACCAACAATTACTCAGAGAAAGAGAAAGGTCAGAAACCATCAATGAGCAATAATCAGGGACCAATCTCCCAAATCGGCAAAAGGGTACCCTCAATTTCACTATATTCAGCTCACAATCAGATAGAATTAGAAACATTCAGCCAAAACCCCAATTGGGTTTTTCTCATCACATACATTTACACAGGAAACAACTCCGAATCCAACGGATCAAAACCACAAATTGACGATGTGGGCACCATTGATTTTCGTTCCGAAAAAACATAAACGTAATTCAATGCGATCTAAACCAATCCAGACGCAAAATACGAACAAAAATTCAAAAAAAATACGTGAGTAAGGACATGTAAATGTATATACCAGGAGCAATCTTGAGAAGTGACAATGGAGGAGGGCAGTCACAGACGCAAGGAGCACAAGAGTTTTTGTGATCCCCCAACCTTATACCCTTCTTGAACCTCCAATACAGAGCCGGACCGCATACGGCTAGAGCCGAGACCACCGCAAAAACCACTAAACAACACCTCAAGCAAGTCCCAGATCGCCTCGACATCTCTCTCTCTCTCTTTCTCTCTCTAGAGTGAATGAGTGTCTTACTATGTATGTGAGAAGTGAGATCCAGAAAAATGGAGTTATGGGTTTGAAATGAATCTAGCAGTGGGGTGGGGTGGGGTGTGGGCGTAAGTGTAAATATTCGTTCTGGTTTAACAGTTGTGGACCTGTGGTTGAAGTGGTACTGTTACTAATGTGTCTTCACATTAATGAGCTGTAATCATCCAAAGACGAAAGGTCACAAACGACAACTCAAAATGGGGGTATAAATCGCAATACATAACAGTGAAATTCTTTCAACTATGACTTACATCGCATAGTTACATTTTCTAACCCGGGAAAAGGACAAAAATAAAACAATAAAATAAGAAGAAAACACCGTCATATGATATATAGATATGAGCACTCAGATATTATGTTCCCAGGAAAAAAAAAAAAAAAAAGTAGAAGAAGGGAAAAAGAAAAAACAAGTGAGATGTTGCATGCTAATATGTTGTATAATTGGAAAAAAAAAAAAAAAGTTATATTAGTAGAAGTAATTAGGAACATAAGTTTTTTGGAGTTGGAAAGTAAACTACATGTCGTTTTTATGTGAAAGGTTTTGTCGTTTTACAATTTTGATAACTTATTTTTTAAGCAATTTTTGATGTATATACTCCTCTGTTTAATAAAAGAAAACTCTTTATCTCGAAAAAAAAAAAAAATGTATATACTCGAAAATAAGTTAATAACGTGTTTTATTATCCATTCACTGTGAGTCTGTCAACCAGGCAGAGCCATGAATTTAATCTAGTGGGGCAAAAATCAAATATGCTTGAATTGTAGAAAGTGTTTAACTCAAAAATTAATGGGGCATATTTGAAATTTTAGAAATTTATAAGGGAAATGCTAAATTAAGAGGAGATAAAAGACTAATTTACATGCTATTTATTAAAAAAAAAAATAACTTTTAGGGGGGCAACTATCCCTTTAGGCCTCATGTGCTCTGCTTTTACTGTCAATAATAAGGGTGAAGGACATGCCACATGTCCTTTATTTAATATATATGCAATTTTCTGTCAATTGCCTTGATGGAAATATATCTTTGTACGTTCATTTCAAGATAACTTTCATAGTTTTTCTTTAGTTGTGCAAATTCTCTGTCATTTTAATTCAACAACGACATGTGGTTGTGATCGTGGAAGTGCTATTGACTTCCACAATTGCGTGTCTTACACCTTCTGTTACAATATTCGTTGTACTTCATCCTCTTAAGTTTTGTGTCGTCATAGCGTTTTGGTATAAAATTTGATGTCATTTAAATCAAATTGATGATATGTCCACTTGTCGTATGTGTAAAGCTAGTTAGTTCTCACTAAAACCCAAACATACGTACGTTCACTGCCGTTTATAACTGGAACGACGTATTTTATATAAAGTTACAACCTAGATTCGTCTAAATTTCAAATGAGACATAAACAAAGTATAAATTTTTCAATTTTTGACAATAATATTATATATAAACATATGGGATCGATGTGCTGTTCATCCCTGTTTTTACTTCCCTTTTTCTTAATAAAATCTGGAAAAGTGATTAAAATGAAGTGAACGAAAAACATATCGAGGACGTTAAGTAAGCCGGGTCTCTAACTCTTTAATATTAATTATATATTAATAAAGATGACCATAATGAGATAGACTTCTTGAGGGCTTGGTTTGATGGTGCATCTATACCTTCCTCTTCCCTTTGCTAAATTGAAATTAGGCTTTTATGCTGACCTTTTTTTTTTTTTTTTTTTTTTGTGCATAGGAAAAATGGAATAACAACCACCGCACTACATGCAAAGTAGGGGTGTTCAAAAAAACCGCTAAACCGTAGAAACTGCCCAATCCAATCCAATCCAAACTGCCCAATCCGTGCTGTTTTTTTTCTTAAATGGCCGGTTACGGATTAGAAAATATGAAAACCGACTTGGCCGGTTTGGTTTTCGGTTTTAAAAAAATTCGATCGGATTCAAACCGAACCGGCCAATAAGTTTGTATATGTATTTTTTTTTAATGTATATTAATAGTTAAAAATTTAAGCTTATTCATTCTAATTGAGTAATGATTAGTCTTAGCTTATTTAGGACTATGTTACTTAAGACTCTTATAATATTTTAGACTTTAAGTCTTGTTGTTGTGATATGTTTAAGATTAAAGACTTTAAGTTTACTATTCAATTTTGATTAAGTTGTAAGTTGTAACTAAAATTTAAGTTTACTATGACTTTCGATTTGGTTATAGCTTTTAACTATGTTATGGTTTCGTTTTATATTTGGACTTTATATTTTAGATGAAATATGATTATGATATGAGCTTAGTTGATATTGTATTAATTCAAATTTTGTAACTTTTCAAACTGCGGAGACCGCCCAAACCGGCCGTAAAAATGTAGGTGCGGTTTGGCCGGTTTGAATCGACAAACTCAAACCGCACGGATTGATAAACCGGCCAAACCGCACATTCGGATTGGTTTCTGGATTGACGATTTAGACCGTCCAAACCGGCCGTGAACACCCCTAATGCAAAGGGCACTTAAATTTTCATTATTGAGCAATAGTCCTAAGATAAATCGATTGAAAATTTGGGGCAAGCAAAATGTTGACCAGACGAGTCAATTGCCAAAGAAAACTTTTTTTAAAAAAAAAATATACTTATTGTTTTCAAATGGAAGCTTAATATTCAAAATATGAATAATATTACTTTTATATTTTGTATTTTGACATTTTGTTTAATTCATACCTTGTGTTTTAGTTATTATCAATATTGACCATTAGATTTGAAATCTGTTACAAATTTATACTTTGACACTAATTTAAAGCAGTTAATTCATCAAGATTATTTAATAAACTTATTATCGGATTAGTTTTTATAAAAATTTTAAACAACATCTTGATAAATTAACTACTCTAAATTGGTGTTAGGGTATAAATTTGTAACAAATTTCAAATCTAAGAGTAAATGTTGATAATAACTAAAACACAAACTATAATTTGAATAAAGTGTCAAAATACAAAGTATAAAAATGATAATATCCCTTCAATGATACGAACCTCGCCAACAACGTGACGAAATCCGTTACCAAATCTGGAAAACGAAACCCCAAGACCTTTCAAGTTTGATGGAAACTGCAACCCGTTGCTTAGCAAAGCAAGAACCTTGGTATGGTGAAGACGCCACAAACGGGGATGGAGAATCCGTTTGATAAGTCTGTTTAAACGCCACAAGGAATCCCTTGATAAGTTCAGAAAAGTCTCTTCAAGAACTCAAGAAGAAAATTTCTCACAATTTGATTAATTCCGAAAGTCTGAAAAACCATAATGTTGTATGCGGCATATATATAGCCGAATTACACTTGCTAGGGTTTTAATTATAAAATTACTAATCTACCCTTAATGAAGAAAGGACACGCCTAAAATAACCCTAGAAATACTCAGAAATTAAAAACATACCAAAGATAGAATTACAAAGAAAAACACACGCCTACATCAGGTTATAAACCCCCTTGCACGTGCATAATGGATTAGACATACAAGTTGGCTATGCAATGGCTCAATGGACGTGTATGGCTGATTGGTTCTCTCCCGAATCGACTTGGATGAGTAAAACCAACCTTTATTCACCCTCAGTAGTGAACACACTTTCTTCTTGTTGTAGAACTCTTCGGACTAAATTATTCAGCTCTTCTTTGAATCTTTTAGCTCGAGCCCTCGTCACTGGACCAATAGGAACTTGTACTGGATCACGAATCTTGACAGCCTTGATGTCCTCATCAGTTGGTATCAAGAGCCTAGGTTCATCAGGTTTGCCTATCTTTTCTTGTTTTGTCTTTGTCGAGTCGTTTGTTTACAGTTACGTTCCAATTCGGCCAAAAATTCATATTCGGCCATATTATCTTCCTTTTCTGCATTTATTTCATTGAGTCTTGATTCCGAGTTTTTGTTCTTGGTTGTTTTGGGTTCCTCTTTGAATTCGTTTGCATCCATTAGAGTTTAAAAAAAAAAAAAACAAAAAAACTTGATCTTTGCTTTCCACGTTTCCAGAATTTAGTTACCCGTTTCTTAAAGTTACCCATTTTCTTTAAAGTTACCCGTTTCTTTAAGTTACCCGATTCTATTGTGTGCTTCACACGCGTCTGCAAAATCAAAAGAAAGAAAAGAAAAGGGAAAGGGACGAAAAGGAAAGAAGGAAAAAGCAAGAGGATCCGAAAAAAAAAAAAAGTACTAGAACCCTTCTTAAAATTTTTTGTTTTAATCTTGTTTCTTGTGTCCTAAAACCCCTTTTTACCAAAACCCCACACTTGAGTGCCAAAAATCATCAAAATCCGTGACAAAATCTGATTCGTTTGGTTTGTTCTTGTCTTGATTTGCTACTTGAATCCTTTATATTAGTTCTTGATTAGTTTTGAAAGAACTCATAGAAGAATACGAGTGGAAAAAGGCAGTGTGTGTGAGATCATAAGAGGGTTAAAAGCCAGAAATTGTTGAGCGAAACACGAGTGCCATTGAGTGTATCGTATTTGAGAGAAAACACGTGAGGGAGTGTGGTGAGATTCCTTTCCGTATTATTCTAACCTTGTTTTGCAGATTTTTATCATGTCTAAAAATCAAGAGAAAACCACCAATGAAGAGGTTCAACAACAAGCTGTTCCGAACCTACAAATGCAAGCATTAATGGGAGAGATGAGGCGGATGATGAGGGCAGAATTAGAACAAATACATGAAAGGCTAGATAAGGTAGAAGAGGGAGGATCACAACGGAGGCAGCCACCTACGAGGGATAGGTTGTACCGAAGAGAAGTTGAGGAGGTAGA
>JXTC01000101.1:104330-134330 GCA_002914845.1 Trema orientale | reverse complement strand
GAATAATGGAATGAGAGGTGAGAATAATAAAGACGATTAGTTAAACGTTAATTTAGGAATAGTAAAGGTGTAATAAATTATAATTATATTTTAAATTTCAATTAAAATATTAATTAAAAAAAGAGTGAAGAGTAGACAAAAAGATGACAATAGAACCACCAATTGTAAAACTTCACAAAAAAATAAAATAAATAAAATACGGATAACTAATTACTTTCTACAGTTTATTTTAGATTGATTCTAGCTTATTTTTTATTTAATCTTAATTCTTACTCCTGTTGAAAATCTTTCCAAAACTACTTCGGTTCTTTTCAGAGTCAATGGCTGGGTCTAATGATAATGATGACTTCCTCTCACTTTTCTTCTTTGAAGATAATGACCAATTATTTGCTGCTTCCGAAAATGCAGAACCACTTCTTGGCAAACTCAAATGACTAGAGTGCAAATTGTGTTGTTCAGATTCTGATTTTTGTATGTCCTCACCAGTGAGCTCCAATTGCTTCTCAGAGTCCACTAGAAAATCTTCCAGACTAGCAAGAGATTTCAACTGCTGGCCAAGAGACACTATTGTTTTCTGGCACTCGGCAAATTTATCTGCTGCCAAAGCTAGCTCTTTTTCCTATCATTCACAAGACGACAGAAAAGCAGAATATAAGATTGACAGCTACTGAAGAAATAACTTTTTTTTTAAAAAAAAAAAAGTGGGACTTAACTAATGACCACCACTTACTACAAATTTAAAGGAAAATAACACACACACTCTACCAAGGTTTGAACCCCTGACCCCCCCAAACTCAAGCACGCATCCCTCAAGCCTTGGACCAACTGAGCTAGCCCCAGTTGGCTACTGAAGAAATAACTTGATTCACAGTAAATCAACATTTATGAGGTTCTTGACCCCCTAAAATTTACTTTAGCCCCTGCTGCATATTATCGAATCAAGTTACGAATGTAACTCAACGAGATGTGAAAGTTGTTATAACCTGGCACCCTAACTTGGATTGGTACAACCAACTATGTGATATGCCTATGATTTCCAAGTATGTAAAACCAGAAATTCAATGCCTATCAGAAAGGCCTAAGAAAGAGTTTGATTAACATTAGTTTGTGTTTCTGGCCATTAATTACTTTTAAAATGAAACAATCTGAATGTTGCTGTCAGCATAAAATACTCCTTTCTTCACCTTTATGACCTAGTTGAGTTTTAACTAAAGGCATAATAACTAAGCATGGAAAACAAATGGATGGAATTGGAATCATTCCTAATCACGGCCAGTCTAGTTTTTGTCCAAGGAGTGAGGTCCATACAGTAAAAAAAGGAGTAATAAGTGAGGTACACCTTATATTCCACACCTCTTGTTCAACACCCTAGTGTGGCAAGCTTTGAGCCACAAGATATAAACCAGTTGTATCCCCATTGAAAGAGAGGGAAAAGGGGCCATATGCGAATACTTCAAACAAGGTCCAAGATACAAACCTTAGCAAAATAAAACCCATATAGGAGAATGCAAGCATTTGTTTTGAAGCTTTTAATCAAACTGGCTAGCACTAGAACAAACACCAAAAAGAAGCTATTGCTAAAAGGCTTGGCCAGCATACATTGATCTTGGGGGGAAAAAGGTCATTTTTCATTGTATACAGGGATATTGCTGAAGATCAACCATTTCAAATTGAACTACTATTACAGTCTAACGTATAATCTTGGCATAACCTACACGACTACTGTAAAAAACTAAAGTAGAGTTTTGCAGATTAAAAACATCTTCAGTTATCATAAGCGGAAAGGATTCGTTTAGTAAGATTTTAGTATTACCTGCTTAATCTTCAGATTGACACTATTTCTTTTAGTACGCTGGAGCTCAGCCTGCCACTTGTCCTCAGCTTCACGTTTAATATTAAATAGTTCATCCTCCAATTTCTGGCATCTGGCAACTTTGTCAGCAGACAAAACTTGCTCCTTCTTAACCTCTTCTTCTAATGAAGCAGCTTTCGAAAGCAAGTTGTTAACCTCATTTTCAGCAACTCTTAATCGCGACTCTGCCACCTCTCTCTTTGTTTGAGTGGTCTTTACTTCTTCCTCTGCAGCTTTCTTTGATTCGTTTGCAAGAACCATCTGCTTCTGCCACTCCTGCAACTCCATTTCTGCTTCTACTAGCTGACTTTGTGATTTCTCAAGCTGTTTCTGGCATGCACTCAGCGCCATCTCAAGTTTCTCTTTTTCTGTCTCAATTTTCTCTAATTTCCCCTCGAGTTCTGCGGTCCTTTGAATCATAACCTCAAGATCAGCTTTAAAACAGCTTTCGCTACCATTAGGTGGATCTAATACAGTTCCTGCCTCAAGGAAACAGCTTCGACGTTCTGTGACTGGCAATGCAGCAAGCTTTTCCATTTCCAGAAAATCATCCATGAGATTGATTTCTACTGAAGGAACCATTCGGTTTCTTTCAAGATCCTTCTCATTTTCAAATTGATGTTCTTTAACTAGAGACGATGCCCATGAACTTGATTGGCTTGGCTCATATTCATTTGGCTCCAAGCTGCTCATTTTAAGTGAACCAGATTCAAGTGTTAATAGCTTCTCCCTGGTATCAGACTGTTTATCTGTGAAAGATTCTACATAAACTGAAGATGCAAAAAACGACTTCTGATCGTTGGTCTGTGATGCTTTTCGAGCAATGGCTTTTAGTCTCCGGCACTCCGCTTCAAGCTTAGCCACCTTTTTTATGCTATCCAAATGCTGCTTGCTGGCCGTTTCAGCAGCTTTGGTGCTCAAGTCCCGCTCAATAATCCTGATTTCAAGTTCTTTGGCTTGAGAAAGGATCTCTAATTTAAGGGCTGAGTTCTCCTTCCTAGCAGCCTCGAGCTTCCATTGAAGATCAGAATCAAAGGATCCAGCTGCTTCAGTTTTAACACTCTGAAGCTCAACAAATTGATCCTCAAGCACAGAATTTAAAGATTCCCATTCATTAGTTTTCTTCGCAACTGCTTCGTGGATCTTCTGCTCCTGCTCTTCTCTTGCTTGTCGAAGTTGCCTCACACATTCCTTCAATGCCCCGTCAAGATGACCAAGCTGGTCTTCAAGAGCCGAAATTTTCTGATTAGCAATCTCAAGTTTCTGTTTTAGAGTCAGCACTTCAGTTTCGGCTTTCTCCCAGCCTTCAAAATTGTAAGAAAAAGACTAGCTTATAAATCCATGAAAAGACAATTGTGAAAGCATATACAAATAAAGCCTAGATCCTCCAAAAATCCTGACAAACCAGTTTAAGAAGCAAATATCTGATATGAGTTCTAATGAAAAGTTGAAATAATATTGAGCTGTGGATAAACTCTCTCTCAAAATGAAACTTCATCAATCCATTATTTGCAATTTCAACAAATTATTCATTCAGCCCTCAGTCTCCACTTGTCTCCTTTCTTTCATACAGCGACTGGGTACACACTTCACCATGAAAGATCTCGGTGATCTTCATTTCTTCTTGGGAATCAAAGCCAAACATGCATCAACTGCTTGAGTCTTGACTCAGACTAAATACACCTTATATCTGCTGATTCGCACTCGTGTGTGCAAGACTCCATGCCGTATCCCACAGCCCTTGTGGGACCATGCCTTGGGTAGGCCAAGCAATGAAGTTCGATAAACTTATTTGCACTGGGTAATGAAAAAAGTATATATCACACGTATATAAACTCTAAAGAGGAAAGCTGTGAAAACAGCAACAAGTTTCTTTTCCCCCAATCCTCAATGGTATGGTTTTAATCCACTGGGTGATAAAATCACTTGACCAAAATTAAACAGGGAAAACCGCACAACTGCCTCTTTTAAAAAAGTAATATATATAATACACACATTATATGATGTTATAGTGAACTCTGTGCCATATTTGATATCAAGAGAAATTCTGCTTGTAAGAGACTCTTTCACTTCCATTTTCATTCAGAATTTGTTTGTTTATTGCCTAGGTCTAATGTTGCTTTACTGACAAGTTCAGGAATGTAAAAAAGATAACCTCATTTCCAAATGAAGTGGGAATACTGAAAAGTGAGAAAAATTAATACCTGAGACAGCTTCTTCTGCAACTTTAGCATGCTGCTTTACCAAGTCCTCTTTGGCACTAATGTTAAGAAGAGCTGCAGATAACTTATCAGTCAAAGTCTTTATGCTTTCGTTCATGTATTCTTCATATAATGTGGCTTTGGAAGTGACTTCCGGTGATTGAATGCCATGAGTTGCATAGGCCTTCGACAAAACAGTAAAACAAAATACAAGTTTCAATGGACAGTAAACAACGTACATTAGCAGCAAATGATAATGGATAAGCTTAAACCTTTTCATGCATTATAAGAACGGCAATATATTTCATAAAACAAGCAAACAAGGGAAATGAGCCATACATCCATAGACAATGCAGGCTCGAATATAACAATAAATAATTGCAAAAAAAAAAAAAGGAAGGTAAAAGATCTGCTATCGTTGTTAAAGAACAGTAGATTGAAATATTTGCAACATGCTCACTTCCCCCCAAAGGAAATCTTAGTGTGAACAAGATCCTTTTTCAGCTCAGTTCCATTTTTATCCCTTATTTTTTTATTCTTTGCATAGACAAACTCTTGGTTTAAGTTACTAAAATTGCTTTAAATCAAGAAGTACAACGCAGCTTATATTATAGATGTCGTCTATTTATACACTATTCCACTTAATCCATCAACTTCTACTGAGAAAAGGCCAAGACGTACGTCTTCTTTGGTCACTAACAAAATTAACGGAAGAGTACAAAGAACTAACCGAAAATATGAATTTAGATCTCAATTAATGTTTCCAACTCCAAGATCAGAAATCTTTCCCACTAGTTGGTTTTTTTCATACTCTTCTGGTTACCTCATCAAAGGGGTGATTGCATGTGGTAACCACAAATTGGAAAGATAAAAGTTGTTAAAAACATAAAGGTACAAGAAATAACGTGAACCAACATACAACAAAAATAAAAGTTGTTAAAAGCATTAAAGGTGCAAGAAATTAACTGAACCAACATACAACAAAAATTGAATGTACATAGGATATTAAAAGGTACCTCAACAAAGTGGTGATCCCATGAAGTAGTCACAAATTGGACAGATAAATGTTAAAAGCACTAAAAATAGAAGAAACTAAAGGAATGGAACATGCAACAAAAATTGACAATTGAAGGTATATTACTGTTATGAAAAGATCTACTTAACAACCATATAAATGTCAGCACTGAATACAGGAAGGAAATGATGACAAATAAAAGATATCAACATCCAGCTAGAAGAATGAATAACAGATAAACTATATTAGAGTCAATTAGCCAAACAGATGGAGTGGTCAAAAATATGAATAGCATAAAGAAACCTTATAATTTACGTAGTGTAAGAAAAATTACACACAAAAGAAAGAGACTACTGTCTTGACCTTAGCTTGTTCATCTGAATGAAACCTATAAGCATATCTCGATGTCTAGCCTTGACTTAATTTTGAGAGGAAAATTTTCTTCATTTACGATGGATACAAACTTTAAAGGTACAAAACAAGAATTGTCAAGTTCCCCAAAACATTTCTTCCTTTAGAAAATATCTAACAGAAAAATCAGCAATCAGGATCATGGTAAGGGTTTTAATTTTATCAATATATATCTGAGATTTTAGGGTTTATTATTTTGGAATTTATGTTGAACTAAAACTTTCCTTCTTTACCTTTTTTAACTTGTCTTACCAAAGGAAGCAGGCGCCTACATGTAATGAGATTTTAATTTTAGCATTCAATAATATTTAGACTTGACATATCTATTTGTATGGTCCCTGTTTCTTCCTAGGATTCTTTCACACCTCCATTAACTCTTTTTTGCTCATCTATGCTTATATCTTTCCAACTTCACTGTCTTATCACTTAAAACCAATAAAATTAACGGACTAACAGCACACAAATAGTAAGTTTCACAACAATGTCTCATACTGATATCAGTGTCTAAACTAACCAGCCCTGTAAACTGAACATTTCCGACATTTGATCAACTAATGACCAATCAAACAATAAGAGAGCTCATTTATAACTGACTTCTCCAAGAAATTATGAGCCTTTTTCTTGATCAAGGTAGTACTTAAGAAGCATATTGACCATAGACCTAAAAATGAAAATCAATGAGCCATTCAAGGTTTTAAGATGTTTAAAATTGTTGCTCTTGCTCCAGACCAGTCACTTTGCATAGAGAAGCATGCCAAGGTGTTTGAGATAAAAGGCTTAACAATCCCAAGAAATAACTGGGCTGAAATGCTTCCCAGTTGCATGCATATCATGAATTTAAATTTCCTTAGAATTAGAAGATGCTAGCAATAATTCAATGAAATTTATGCTCAAACAATTCTCGACCACTCGAGTTCCCCAGCTGTAACTCTTGATTCATTTTAAAAAGAAAACCTTAGTAACTATCCTATAGGCACCACAAAAAAAAAAAAAAAAAAAAAAAAAGAAGAGGAGTGATTTTTCTTCGATGAGCTTCTATTTCTGAGAAAGGGGTTTTCTTTTAATTGCCATGTTTATTTTCATGGTTTTAACTTATGTTTCGTATTCTACTTCACTGCTCATGTAAGTGATTTTTGTGTAGCACAATTTCACATTTTTATTGACAATGCAGACTGAGAAAAAGAAAATTATTTTTCTCTCATTTTTCTCTTTTTCCGTTCTCCCTGCTTTTGCCCGCCTAATACATATGATTGCCTTGTGTAGCACCTGTAAGACAAAAAATTGCATGTCTAGATGCTACCTATACATCAATGTTGTTATTGGAAAGGCCAAATAATCTGCTGGGCAGCAAGAACACATGTCAATACAAATTAAACCAGCAAAATTGCTAGCCTGTTAATAAAATTTGGACAGTAATTATAATCAGTACAATAATGGAATAGACATCATTGTTTCCACATTTCAACCAATCTTATCTGAAAGGTGAAAAGAAAGAAAAGGCGTAATGTCAATGCCTTTCAAAACCAGTACCCTTTTTAGCTACCATGATCCCAGTCTAATCTCCAAATTATGACGGGTATGGATATATGAAGATAAAGGGGTAATAGAAGTGAGTTAGTTTCCTTCTTCTACATAGATTTAAGGTACATAGAGGAGTGATAAGTAACATAGAAGTTAAAAATCAAGAAAACTTTCTGAAAGTACAACCAAACAATACAATTAGACACAACTCAAAAGAAGAGCGTTTATCAACCAATGTGAATGTCATCTCATCTACCTGATCATCGGAGAATCTTTCAGAATGAGAAGATATGGATCCTGTACTCTCGGTCTCGCCGGGACTCTTCTCTGAAGACTTCCTCCGCCACAACCAACTTCTTCGATCCATCTTGCGCGTGAGTTCTTACCTTGGCAGCCCTTCAAAGGGCCTTCCAGTTACACTATCATGAAACCATCTCTAATTTCGTCACTGGTAAAACACCAAGCCCAGAGTTAACCAAATCTATCTAAAGCCTTGCGCCTGAAACTTAAATGAAGAAGCATAAACAATCATTCATAATTTAAAACCCAGTTGCTATTCTGAAAATCAGTTTCCATTTCTATTCGAAATTAAGAACCTGTAATTTGTAATGTAATAAGTATAGAGAAGCAAACAAGATTAACAACTAAAACTGTTCCAGAAAAAATGGGGAATTTCTGTTAACTCTAAGCTTTGCGTAGAATTCACTCCCCATATGAACTGACGTCGAAAAAACGAAAAATTCAACCTTAACAACACCAAATAGAAAATGAGGATTTTGGAAATTGGAAAAGCATAATACAAAATTTTATGCAAATTGTATCAAACGGACGGAAACCTTGATGCTTATCTTTCTTAATAATTTCTTGAACCACAAGACTTGAACAACAACTCATATGACAGGTACCTACCAAATTCCCCCAATTTCACGCCATAGTCCATCCGATAAGAGAGAGCTAGATAAAGAGAGGGACAGGGACAGAGAGGAGAGGACCACAGAGGGTGAAATGGGCATAATAATCTCATTTCAAAATATATTAGGAGAAAATAAAAATGGCAAAAAAAAAAACAAAAAGTGGAGAGAGAGACCCACTTTAAAAATATCAAAATAAAAGTAAGAAAAATCGAAGACTTATTAAACCCAAAAGAGCACAGATCCAACAAATTATGAAACCGAAAAAAAAAAAAAAAACGAAAAAAGGAAAAAAAGAAGAAGTTCAGTTGAGAATCACGTACCTCTGCGCGATGAGATCAGAAAGACCCCCGTAATGTGTCAAACTCAAGTAATCAAGTAGAGAACAGCTGCCAAAGAAGAACAAAAGAAATGTGCAGCGATTTCAGGAATGTCATAAGTTGGTATTTCTCAAAGACATTGTCGTTTTTTCTCAATAATTTGTTTTGTGTTGACAAATATAATTGGGACAGAGGAGCAGAGAAAGTAGAAAGGTTGGAGGCTTGGAGCTCTTGGACGTGTAAACGGGACGATTACTTTATTATTATCACTAATTTTTATATACTATGAGCTTTGGTTGTCGTCTTCGTTGTTTTCAGAAGGCGGTTGCGTTATTCGCGCCCGTGGATGTGGATGTATACACCATTATTCCTTTGCCAATAATTAATCCTAATAATTGGTATGAATCTAAAGATTTTTGGCACGTTTGGCCCCTAAGCTCATTGGCAACTTAGTCCCCAAGTTTTAAAAAAAAAAAAATCCCCAAGCTTTTAGGGGGGGAAAAAAAAACCTTAAGGAAAATGTTGCAATTAGCCCTAGATTGCAAATGGCTATCAAATTGATCACAAATTTCATCAAGTGATGGCCATAGCCTCCTTTTTTAAAGAGAAATTCCAATATTTTCATTAGGGGTGTTCATGGCCTAGAACATCAATCTGTGAACCAAACGACAGGTGCAATTTGGCCAATCCGTAATTCGTGCGGTTTGTATTAGTCGACTCAAATCAGCCAGACTACACCTATATTTTGCGGTGCGGTGGAGTAGTTTCCGTAGCTTGAATAATCTTAACATAGTACAAATATCTAACCAAACATTGTCCACATAATGATTCATAAAGAACAATCTTAATATAGTCCAAATATTAAAAAAAATAAGACACTTAGTTTATAATCAAAACAAAAGTTCTAGTTATTTTAAATCGAAATCCAAGAGCAATCTTAAAGTCTAAAATATTTTAAACAAATTACTACACAACTATAAATCTTAAGTAAGATAACATAATAAATAGTAATATACGTCATAATAATAATAAAAACTTCAAACTTCAACTTTAGTTTCAAGTTGTAACAACAAACTTATATTAGACGCATATTAAAAAAGAATGCACATCATAAGTGCATAATATAATAAAAATTACAAAATAAGCATCTATTGACAGGTCTGGTTTTGACTGTATTTTTTTTTCTAATCCACAAACCGAATCGAACAGTTCAATTTGCTATTTTTCTAATCCGTCACCAGCTATAAATATGCTACGATAGGGATGGCAATATAACCCATGGTTACGGGTATCCGTGGTTATCCGATCCGAATAGGGAGGGAAAAAATCGCTCAAGCGGGGAAAATGACCAGGGCGGGGAATAACCGTACCGTTAATATGCGGGTATGGTGCGGGGACGGTATTAGTATAATCCGCACCGTACCCGCCCCGATATATATATATATTTACATAGAAAAATTATTATACGTATAAATATCTATTTAATTTTACACTATCTATATTATTATATCTTTGGTAAAATAATAATTTTGGAGAGTTATATATACTTATATATTTAAATTTTAGAGTTTAAAAATTATTAGTATATTGTTGTGTTTAATATTTTGTTGATTATGAAAAGGATTTAGTATTTTCATCTTAATTTTTTAATATTTTAATATTATCAATGGGTAATGGGTAACCGCGGTTTTCCCCGTTATCCATTGGTTAATACCCGCACCATCCCCGCATCCAAAAGAATGGTTAATGGGGCGGGTATAGTATTGTGATTGACTTTCGGGGATGGAGATGATAATTAAAAAACCGTCCCTGATCCGCCCCATTGCCATTCCTATGCTACGACCATGCAAATTAGTCTGAATTGACCGGTTTTCACAATTTGGCAGTTATTTTGAACACCCCTAACTTTCATGTGATCTAAAGGCGATTGAAGGGAAATACCCCATTTGGTTAGAGGTAATGGAATTGAAAGGAAAATAAATAATTCCGAAAGGGCCTAATTCTATTGTTTTGCTAGTAAGCCCAAAAAAAAAAAAAAACTTTTCCAGTGGCAAGCAATTGAGTTTAGAACACTTTTACCTAAATTTTAAAAATAATGTAAAAAATACGATCTTCCTGTGACACCCAAACTTTCACAGATTATCATAGCCAATAATAAGCATGTTGCATGTCATATTTTGTGATTTTAAATTTACTTACACTATTATCTTGCACCGAAAAATGTTTACAGGATTGCTACTAATCTCCAAAATTGCTAAAAAATTAATATTTGTGATACTTTGATTCGTGAAAGTACATGATTTCCTCAGCAAGTTGAGTCTAGTATATCAAGTAAATTTAAGAACATGTGATTGATCCTTAGACCCTAGCCTTAAGAGAAATTTCATTAAACATGCCCCAAACGCGGGTTATTTACAAGCATATGACTCACCTAATAGTTGTTCAAAAAATATGACTCTTTGACCAAAATACCCCTAAAAGCATAGTTTTAGTTATTTGGTTTTAAAAAAAAAAAATCAAAAGAAAAAGAGAAAAAGAACAGTCTCTCTCTCTCCCGCTCAATCGTTCTCCGGCGGTCGTTTTCTTCTCCTCCTCATTCGTCATTGAAGCTCATCTGCTCTCTCTCTCTCTCCCACTCTCTCACTCGTCGACAATTGCGCAGGCAACATAGCAAAGTCCAGGTACATTTCGATTCTTTCTCATTATTTAACACATTGAAATTTTAGGGTTTGTTTTGTATAGATAATGTATAGAATCTATTACTCAAAATTGATGATTTGAGTGCGAAATCAAGACTGAACTGATTTCGATTGCGCTTTCGAAATGATTCGACTGATTTCGATTAATTTCTATCCGTTTGGATGAACATTCAATGGTTTCTACCTACAATAAATTTCGATGCTTTTCGATAGTATTCGATTATAGTTCAACATCTGTAGTCATCAATTCGATGGATTTCGATTTCATTCGAGTCAAATTCGATGTCATTCGAGTCAAATTCGATGTCTTCAATATTTTACAAGAATTCGATGACATTCGATTATGTTCGATGGTATTTCGACACATTTGATAATTGGGTATAATTCGATTGTATTCGACCTGATTTCGATGCATTCTATATATAGCTTTAATTCGATTATATTCGACGATATTTCGATACGTTTGAATGTTTTCGAGTTTTTCACTGCCTTATGTATATTCGATGCTACTTTGATGATTGTTTAGATGCTATTTCGATGATTGTTTAGATGCTATTTCGATTGTTTTCGATAATATTCGATGATATTTCGATGATTGTTTAGATGCTACTTCGATTGTTTTCGATAATATTCGATACTATTTCGATGATTATTTTTAGATGCTTTCCGATTATTTTTTATTATATGTCGGCTATTTCGATGATTGTCTTAGATGTTTTCTCGATTGTTTTCGAGTATATTCGATGCTATTCGATGGATAAGCTAATCAATTTTTTGTACTATTTTAGATGTCGAAGTTAATTGTACCCTTCGAGCAACACTACATTGGGAGGGTTACATTTTGTGGTAGCCCGGTTATGTCATTAACGAATGTTTTCAGGCATTGGACTTGATGGAAAGGGCCAAAAAATATCCGTTCAAACAGTTTTTTGAGGCACCTCCACTATAGTTTTCTGGGACACTTATTCATCAGATTCTACTTAGGAAGGTTGAGTCTTCGAATGATATGAGGGAGATCCATTTTGATATTGGTGGCAAACGCGTTAGATTTGGACTTTGTGAGTTTGCTCTTACAACGAAGTTAAATTTCAGAAAATATCCAGATGAAGCTAAGTTGAAGACCATGAGTGGAAGTAAGAGACTTGTTAAAAAATACATGAATGATTCGAAGGTTGTCAGGAGTGGGGAATTAGAGGCTACATTCCTCAACTGTGGGGATACCGAAGATGCATAGAAGTTGGGCCTATGTTATTTGGTAGATAGCCTGTTACTTGCAGGAGAGTCTACTAAGAAGATAGATTTAGACATTCTATTTTACGTTGAGAATGAAGACGAATTCTTCCAATTTCCTTGGGGTCATGAATGTTTGCATAAGACTATGGCCGGTCTTAAGAAGGATATGGATCACTACAGAAAGCAGTACTTGAAGCTAGTAGTAGAGAAGAAGAAGTTTGCAGAATGTAAGTACACAGTGTACGGGTTTAGCGTAGCCTTGTAGTCTTAGGCATACGAGGTAGTACCTACATTGGGCACAGTATACGCCACTGACCTTGGTGTGAAATTCCCGAGGATGTTGTGTTGGACGTCCAATAAGATACCTAGTACATCCGATGTAGGAGAGATCCTTAATTGAAAGAAAGTAAGTGTTCTTTTGCAATTTATAAGCTGAACTTAAATTTTGAAAATATTTCATGAATTTATATTCGTTACTATGTTTTTTCTATAATTGTTTGTACTTGGTTAAATTTTTTGATGAACTTATTTGATTTATTTTCTGTAGGTTACTATTAAAGCTGTTTTGAACCCCCGGGTAGATGAGAAGAATTTCCATGGTAGCATCCTGACCTCTATACATGGTCCCAAAGTTAGTCATAGAACTGATGAATCAGTTGGAGATCTTTATGAGTTGGATGCAAATGAGGAGTATCTGAAAGAGTCAAAGGCTGCTGACGAGACGGCGAAGTCAGCCAGTCTTTTTCCTTCTCATGAGCCAGAGGTTGGAGATAAAAATCCAGAGTTAGAGTCCTTGGCTTCTACTTTAAAAAAATTGCAGGCCGATGTTGATGAGCTAAAAGCCACTCTGTTAGAGATTAAGCAAAACCGGGTAGAGATTAAGCAACAACAGGGGGAGATGATGAAGTTGTTGATCACTTTGGTTAAAAAGAAAGATAAGCCTGAGATAACGGAATCAGATGAAGATATTATGCCTGATTCATATAGGAGTGCTCCATCCACTACGTTACAAGTTTATCACACCCCTTCTCAAGATGAGACAACAGGCGATTTGACATCACCAATCAATATTGTTGAACCATCAGAGTCAGCGAAGAAGAAATACAAGAGGAGGCGGGTTGGGAATGTCAGATATAGGGACTTCACAGATCTGTCGGGGAAGAAATTTAAGGTCAATGGTCCTTGTGTCCCAGAACCATTTGGTCTATATGATCTGTCACAGTACATGACCTTTTCCAAATGGCTTAGTGGATTAATAAATAATGACATGACCATTGATGTCAAGGTGTGTGATGCAGACGTCTCTTGGTTTGTGAAATTAAAGTTTGTTGGCATATGACTTAATGGCGATGTAAGCATATTGAACCTACTATATAAATGTGTATTTCTTAACTTATACTCATATATATTCTTACTAATCAATATTTTTATTTTGATTTTGTAGTATATTGATGCATCCTTCCTACTAATCCGAGAACGGTTGTGGTTTTTTCCCAAGACATATGGGTTAACAACATCAATTGTAGACTCCAATTTGGACCAGTTTATGAGAGGTCATTGAGAGGCGTTCAGAAGTACTAGGACTAAGACTAGCTTTATTTTTTATGAGTATTTTCTACAGTACGTGGTTGGTGATGTGAATACGTGTAAGAGGCCATGGGCACAGTGTGAGCTACTATACTCCCCAGTGCATGTTAATGGTAACCATTGGGTTCTATTATAAATCTGTTTGAGTTCATGGATGATCTTTGTGTATGATTCAGATGTCACTGTAGTCACTGAGAAGAACGTTGAAGTGACCATCAGACCATGGTATGCGATGCTGCCATATCTCCTTCTCCAGGCAGGTGGGTTTGATCACTGTCCAGAATTGCATCTTGGCCCACAAAATAAGCCTCACCCTTTTTTCTTTCAAAGATTCGGCGCCGATCTCGTGCCACAGAGTAAAAAAAAAGTAATATTATCTTCATGTTTGAATGAAAATGAATTTCTATTTTAAGCTAATTTCATATCCATTTACAATATGCAGCGGGGATTGTGGAGTATATGTTATCAAGCATTTAGAGTGTCTTCTTGCTGCCCAACCTCTTGACTCAGTTATTGATGAGAAGATGAAAATGTTCAGAGATAAATTATGTGTAGATTTATGGTATCATAATTTAGAACCTTGATTGATGTATTATTTTAAACTACTTTGTATATGGATTTCAAAAATAATTACTAATTATTCTCTTTAATTTAATGTGATTAATCAGCTGGTCAGAAAACTGTTTATTGCATGCATCCATAGTCAAATATATCATTATTTTCGAATCAACTCGATTAAATTCGATGTATTTCGATGAATTTCGATAAACTATTCGATGGAATTCGATAATAGAGTCCGTAGTCTACAATAGAGTCCGTCCTGTCTGCGTATAAAATTCGATGCAATTCGACATGATTTCGATGTCGTTTCGATGACAACACAAGCACATCGACCAATGCGAACGCATAAGAACATACGTAATTCGATGTCAATCGATGTGATTCGATGCATATATTTCGATGCATCTTGATATATATTCTATGGAATTCGATATGATTTCGATATTAATTAATTCCGTAGTACATCATTCGATGCAATACAACATGATTTCGATGTCGTTTCGATGAAACACAGGCACATCGACCAGTGCGAACACATATCAACATACGTAATTCGATGTCAATCGATATGATTCGATGCATATATTTCGATGCATCTCGATATATATTTGATGGAATTTGATATGATTTCGATATTAGTTTATTCCATAGTACATCATTCAATACAATTCAACATCATTTCGATGTCGTTTCGATAACAACACAAGCACATCGATCAGTTACGAAACCAAAAGAAATTTAACATTATAACAAATATACAATCAAATAAAAATTCACCATATTATTAATATAGTTTCACTTAAACATAATAGACTGATCAATTACTGACGAAAAACGATCATAATAAACTTTATATCATTACAACAAATATAACATTATAGCAGTTCGATGTATATAGATTAACATTACAACCAATTTAATAACCAGCAAGTATTACAATAATCTACTAACACTACAATAAGCTTTAAAAACTCTATATATAGACTATGGGATTCTTGCATGTTCGGGTAAAGCGATGTACACTCCACTTCTATTTCTTGCCATTAACCATATGATGGATAAACCCATGACACTGAATAAGATGCATCTCCATAAATTTCATATGCACATACTGTACACAGTGCACTCCACAAGCATGTGCCCATGAACAGCATATGCCTATGAAACTCAAGGAGACGCATCTAAATCTGTGTCATGAGTTCATCCATCTTATGGTTCATGACAAGAAACAGAAGTGGAGTGTACGTTACTTTCCCTGAACATGCAAGAATCCCATAATCTATATATAGAGTTATTAAAGCATATTGTAATGTTAGTAGATTTTATTTTTATTTCTTTCAAGCACTTGACTGGCTTATTACATGGCCTTCGAGCTAGACGGTGCAGGCATCATGTGTTTACAACTTGCTTTGTTATTTTCTCGTCCTCCGCATCGACTGCATCGACGTTGGATTTTGTTCTTTTCACCTTTCGACGGTCTTCTTTTTCTTCTTGGACGACCTGGCTTAGGCTTATATGGTGGAGGATCGACCCATTAATGCTTAATGTCATCTGGTACAACCCAGTCATCTTCTTGTCCCAATGGATATATTGTTTCAGCATATGAGTTCAACCATGCCTCCGTCGTATAAAACCTAGAACATAAGGTGTAGGGGTCTACGTTTCGCTCATAGACAGCAGTCAATGCATGGGCACAAGGCAGACCAGTTAGGTCAAATTCTCTGCACGTACATGTTTTTGTCTGTAGATTAACTTCACCATCCTGTTCACCATCTTGTACATAAAATTCGAAACTGCTGAGTGGATGAACTATCATTGTTTTGGCTTCTTCAGACACCTCTGTCAAATAATTTTCTATGTCCGTTGCTAGAGGACCATCACACTTCTCTGCCTTTCCCCTTCATTCTCAGAACCAAGTTTGCAGAGTGAATCTGAAAAACTCTGCTAAACTTGTAATAGGCCATTTTCATGCCTCCCTGGTTTTACTATTCATACTTTCAGTATAATTACTTATCATTATATTGTACTGGATTCCAGGAAAGTACGTCCGACTCTATTTTTCGATACTAATTTTTTCTAGATACTGTGCAATGGCGGGGTCCTTCACCTTTATCTTCTGAAAATGATGATTGAAATCAGTCATCTGGTAAGATTTTGCTGCCAAGAAATATCCTTCATGACAATGATCCATTTTAAACTTAGCCATGATATTCATGCTAACATGATATATGCACACTCCATGACGTGCTTCTGGAAACACCGCAAACAAGGCATTCGCAATACTTGCATGTCTATCAGATACTACATTGCCACTCTCTGGCACCGCAGCGCCACTAGCTGGGAAAAGTGGCAATGTAGCCTTAAAATTTGAGACTGCAGCTCCGTTTCGAGCACTCCACATTCCTGTTTTGGTGCCGTAGCGCCAATTTAGCATTGTAGCACCGTAAAGTGCCGAACAAGTCTCATTAAACCTAGAATTTATCCTTGAAACTCTATTATTTAGCTCATTTTTCATTCTTCTGAAGGGCAGTCGAAAACCTTAGCAGCCAATGAGGGTTTAGAGCAGTTTCTAAGGGAGAAACACCACATTTGAAAGGGATTGAAGATCAAGAATTCAGATTGAAGCTTCAAAAGAGTTTTTTCTTTCTCTTGTATTTGCTTTCTCTTTTATTTCTGCAAATGAAAGTGTTTTATCTTTGTATTATCTGTGGTGAACTATTTTGCTTGAGCATGAGCTAAATTTAATTTCTAGAGAGGCAATTGAACATCTAATGTAATTCAACTATTTTATTTTTCAATGTTATTCATCATATCCATTGTGTTGAGTTGATTGTCCTATCTTGAGCTTATTGCATCTATTTACTTAGCCATTAAATAGAGTTATTTTACGAAATCTTTATGAACTTGGAGGAGGGAATATAGATTTAGACATTGATAGAACAATATAAGATTGCCTAATGTGGGGTGAGTTTGCAAAGAATAAGAATATATCTATGTGACTCATGCAACTTCATGAGAAAATTAAACTTAATGAACCTAGTCAACTTATGTTGGAGCTAACATACTATCTTGTCCAGGTATTTTCACTTATTTCTTGGAAAAGATTTTGTGAATACATTAAATTCTTGGTTGGCAACTCTAAATGGATTAATGAACTGAGAGAAAAACTAGTAGTTGGAGGAGTTAGATGGTAGATTGCATTCCCTAGGTTCTCTACATTGTTGTTTTAGAAGCATTCTTTGGTTGCTGAATTTCGTACTTAATTTCTACATATTACATTGTTGTTTTTCTTATCATTTCTCATTTAAAACAATCTTTTAACTTTTGTTTGGATAAATTGTAAACTGATTTCAGTTAGTAGTTAGCATTAGTAAATCACGTATTCTCTAAGGGAATGATACTTACTTACTTCTATATTACTTATTGTGACCCATGCACTTGCGGTATGTGTGTTTAAATTTTCCAACAATCATCTATTAAAACTATAAAAATAGATAACAATAAGCTCTATTAACTTTATTTTCCACCAAATTCTCACTTGATAAAATAAGCTCTCTATCTAGACTCTATTAATTAGACAATTTCGAACTAACAATCACACAAGCTCAGATTATCTTTAACACATGTCATATTCTTATTCATAGCAAATAAAATTACACAATTCAATATATCTACAATTTTGCTGCCAATACTAGAAAACCTAGATAATTATGAATCTAATTTTTAATCTAGCAATAGAATTATATCTAATTCACTTGGTTGTGCATTCAGACAAATCATAAATAGATATCATAAACAATAAAAGATAGAAGAACAATAATAATTTGGAATTAAGTACTTGATATATAAAATCTTGAAAATTAATTAATAACCATATATAGGGCTTTGAAATCACTCTTAACTAACCTAAAACCTAATCTAGCAAGTCTATAAAATCAAATAATACAATCATCATGCTAGATAACAAAAACAAAAAAAATTAAAAGAGAAAGAAAAGAAAAATGTTGGACTATTATGGTGCAAAATTCCTGGTCTCTATCCTATTGATTCTCTCATACTCAAGGTTTTAATGTGTTTCTATGTGTCTCAGGTCTTAAAGTATGTTTTCATCTGATCTAGAGAGTCTTATTTATAGTTGTTGTGACCTTAAAGAGTAATCCAGAAGAGTTTCACAAAGTCCCGAAGTAAAAAGCATCAAAACACCTTAAGTTGGTGTAATTCCTCACTTTGTCCTGAATCCTAACGTTGCAGTGCCTAGAAGCCATTGTCGTGTGTTGAGAAATTAGGATTTTAATCTTACTCACTCTTATTTTGAAGATAACAAACATTTAATTTAGTACTAATGATTTAACTTGACTGTATAGTGAAATAGTTTTAAAGTTCTAGCTCAAGTTAATTAAGGAATCAAGCTTGAAGATAGATACGTATTGGACTTATTAGAATCAAACTTGAAGATGGAAAATCAAGATACAAGACCGTGCTTAGATAGGTTATATTTCATATTTAGTTTTGTATTTGATTTAGTTCATTGTACATAAATTCTCTTTGCATTGGCTCACGCTTTCGAAAGAATTTTCAAACTATCTTAGGCTTAAAATAGTTATTTTATTATAAAAGTTTGAAAATAGAAAATAATGATTTATTTAAATGGACAAACTATTTTTCAATACATGATTTCTTAAGTTTAAATAAGTTATAAATATATTTGAAATCATGATTATTTGAAATAGGCTAAAAAGAGATTTTCTACTTGTAAACTAGAATATATTTTGGAATTAACACTTTCTAAATTATTGTGAAATATCTTTGAGAAAACAAAACAAGTTTGCAATGGTTAAAAGATTTTTTTAAAATTTATTTTCCATGTTTTAAAGTGTTCAAATTAAATTTGGAAGTCTGAATTTGAAAAACACCAAAAATCCTGTCAGAATCTGAAAAAGACCAAAACAGAAACCTATCAAAGTTTGGTCGACCGGCTGGAGGCCAAAAAATATGACCGTTGGAAGCCGTCGGCTCCAACGGCTATATTTTTGGTCGACCGGTCGACCAGAATGGCCACAGAGAGCAAATAACGGCTATAAATGGCTAGTTATCTTGGATATCTATATATAGAGCCTCATTTGATGGCATTAAATGTAAGAGCATAAACCTAAATTGATATCCATCTACTCTTAAAGTGTCTTAGCCTATTTTCACATCAATTACACTTTTAAATCATATTGAACCAATCTTAGAGCATCTATTGTGCTTTGTTCTCAAATCTCCAAAGCCAAAATTGTATTTATTATTTTGTGAGGAGAGTTTGTGAGTGAGTATTTTCACTTTTATATTAGAAAACTATTGAGTGTAAGGTGAGGTTGGCACGGAGTCTTAAATAACCCGATTTAGGTGAGGTTGGCACCGGAGTCTAAACAACCCGAGTGTAGGTGAGGTTAGCACCGGAGTCTAAATAACCTGTGAGTTGGTGAGATTGGCACTATTGTCTAAACAATCCGTGTAGGTGAAGATTGGCACCGGAGTCAAAACAATCCAAGGTTAGGCGTGATAGATACGGAGTCAATACTATTGTAAAGGCGTGGGTGAGCCTAAAAAGAATTCACTATTTGTAAAACAGTCGATTAAACCCATAATCTTGATCCGATAGTAGAAAGCTCAAAGCAAGTTGCCGAGGGCTGGAGACGTAGGCAAATTGTCGTGTTTGTCGAACCTCGTAAAAAATCGAGTTTGATTTTCTCTATCCCTATACTTTTTACTTTTTGCAAACTATTTGGTTGTATGCTTGATATTTAGTATGCTTAATTGACTTGGTATTATTGTTATATATTTGGTATTATTGTTCATTTAGCCTCAAAATTTCAAAATAATGGTCTATAGTTTTATATCATTGAAAAGTTTCTTAAAAATTTTTAAAACCCAATTCACTCCCCCTCTTGGGTAGTCAATCTTGGGCTAACAATTGGTATCAGAGCTTGGTGCTCAAATTTAAAAGACTTAATTGGAGAAATCGTATGGACACATATCTTAGATCTATAGATTTTGATTTATGGTATATTATCACAAAAGGTCCATTAGAAATTACAAAGATTGTTAATGGAGTAGAAGTAGAAAAAGACATTGAGGAATATGATGAAAAAGACAAAATCACTTTCACCAAAACTGAAAAGCTATAAACATTCTTATGTGTGGTCTAGATAGGAACATATATAATAATGTTGAAAAAGTTAAAGATGCTTATGAATTGTGGAATATGCTAGAAGTGTCTTATCAAGGAACTAGTTCCATGAAGGAAACTAGAATTAATATTTTCACAAGAAATTATGGGTTGTTTAAAATGGAAAAAGATGAATCTATTTCACAAATATTTACTAGATTCATAACTATTATTAACTCTCTTGGTACTCTAGAAAAAATATTTCCAAATGGTGAGTTGGTGAGAAAAATCCTTATAAGTCTTCCTCGAGCATATAGAAGCAAGGTGGTAGCTATTCAAGAAGCAAAAGATCTTAGCAAACTTCTTCTTGAAGAACTTATGAGTTCCCTCATGACTCATGAGATCCTTATGAAGGAAACAAATGACGATGAAGGAGAGGAGAAGAAAGAAAAGGAATTGCTCTTAAAGCTACCATGCAAGAAAGCAATGAGGAAGAAGAAGACTTTGCGGATAGTGAGCTAGAAGACATTGCCTTACTTACTAAAAGGTACAAGAAGTACTTAAATTTCAAAAAGAAGAATTTCAAGAAGAATACCAAAGGCAATGACTATCGAGAGAAGAAAATGAAGGATGATGATGAGTAATTAATTCACTCATAAATCAAGTATTATTCAACTCAAATATTTGTAAGTTATCAAGCATTTATGTTGGTTTGATGTGTTTTTGCTTCATTTTTATAGTTCTTGTGAATAAATGAGAACCAAGAAATATTGGTGCCAAATTTGGGTATTTCAACCATTGCGGATGAAAGTTGAGTCCGATACGAATGCAACGCAATGAAAATCAGGCAAAACGGAGCTAAAAATGGTGCCCCCGATAAGAAAACTGTTCGTGCTGAATTCCAGAGCCGAGAGCGCCATGGTGCTTGAATAGTAGCGCCACGGCGCTGCTTGAAAACCTGATTTTCCGAGGCTAGATGCCGCAGTGCTGGCCAGGGAACGCCGCAGTGCTGGCCAGGGAGCGCCGCAGTGCTATATAGCGTCCGGAAGCGCATTTTTAGCGAGTTTTTAGGGCCAATCTGGACTATTGATGCCATCTGATCGAATGGTTGACATTCCACCCGGCCAAGGTCACTTTGGAGGCCCTTAAATATACTCTTAAGCCTCCATAGCAAGGGTGGAGAGTTGGAGAGAAAACCCAACCTTGAGAGCTCAAAATTCTAAGAGAGATGAGTGCTTTGGAGCAAAAATTTGGAGAGGAAGCTTGAGAGAGTTGCTTGAAGAATTGAAGCTTGAAGTTCTACCTCTACAAAAGAGTTTTTTCTCATCCTCTTTCTTACCCTAATCTCTTTTGAATTTTGTATTTTACTTGATTATTGAATATATTTGGATATATGAAATTCTTGTTGAGATTAGTATTGGATTCTCCTATGTTGAATTAAATGATATATGCTTGGGATTTGATATAACTTAAACTTTGATTCTATATCTTGATTTCTAATATGTTCTTTGATGTTGTTCTTGAATTTATTTATACTATTCCATGCTTAATGCTACTCAACTAATTAGCTACTAGTTGGATGATTTAGTTTCTAGAATTTGGCACCTGAGAAAGGGAATTTGAAAAACAATGATAGGATAGCATAACCTAGGATTTTGTAGAGTTTGAGAGAACCTATGATTCCTTTGAAGCCATGATCAAAGAACCATTGAACATAATGAATTCTTAATTTCTAGGTTCGGAATAGAGATATTAGAACTGGGTTTTAGGAATGATTTCACTCGGCACTCAAGAGAGGGAGTAGAAATACCTTTAGGTTCTTAACTTATAAATAGGGATAATTGATTAGAATGCATTTGGTGATCAAAAGACATAGTTGATAGTTAGGTGAATTCAATCCCCTAGTACATTTGTACATAGAGTTTCCATATTTTATTTTTGTATTTATTTTTATCTTTGTATTTATTTAATTACAAATTCATTTAATTTGGTTGCCTAGATAAAGTTAGGTCACAATAATTCCGGTAATTAACGATAATTTAACACCTAATTCCTCGTGGGATCGACAACTCTATACTTATCACTTTATTACTTATTTACGACCTGTGCACTTGCGGTTATTTTACGTATATGTATTTTAAACGTAACAAGTTTTTGGCACTGTTGCCGAGGAATTGGCATTTTAAATTGTTGTTGATATCGGAAGTAAGTTACTTGATTTTAATTTAGGCGTTTATTTTCATTTTTAATTTTTGTTTTTAAATATTTATTTTACGAGGTGCTTGGAGATGTTAGATCAACAAGTCCTCTTATGATTTGCTCAACGAGACTCGGAGCCATTCTATTGTGCATGGTGGAGATACAAAGAGTTGCTCACACTATGCCCGGATCATGGTTTATCCCCGGAGTATCAAATACAAAATTTCCTCAACAACCTTCGGCCCGAAGCAAGAATATGGGTGGAAAGAGGAAATGGTACCACCTCTATCTACCAAGGATCCATTGATGAAGCTTATTGGTTGTTGGAAGACATGGCCGGCTTTGACTATCGGAGTTAGAATTATCTACCAAGCCACCTCACTTTGGGAGATAATTCTAACATTTCGGCGCCATGGTGTGACACTCCACATTACCAAGAGGAGCCTTCTCCCGACCTTGAATATCTTTTTGCACAATTTTCGGAGGAGACAAGACTTCGCCATGAGGAGTAGGAGAGATCGGGGACTATTCGCAATTTATGTTTTGAGTCTCTTTATGACTCCCTTGAGGCCATGACAAGGGCGGTGGCTATGATACATACACAAGTTACAAACAATGACGAAAGCCACTATGAAGAGCCGAGCACAAGCGGGAGGACCTTGGGTTTATTTGATGATGACAACTCAAGTGAAGAGGAGAATCAAGAGTGGATCAAGGAGGAAGAATCATAAGACATAACTTGTGAATCTTCACCCTTTGAGATCCAAATCATCATGCCGCCACCATTCATCAAAGATCACATCTATAATGATCCTATGTGGCCAACACCTCCTCCATCACCGCTAGCACCATTCATTCAAGCCCACCAATCACATGTGTCGGTGCCGAGTCAAGTTAAGCGTACGAGCCGAGTACTTCCATATATCACCAAGCTTGAGGGCGTTCAAAACCAAGACCCATTTGATGTGTCATATGACACATACTATGGGCGAAAGCCACTACTTGATGAACTTCACCAATGTGTACATGAATAAGCCTAAGGATGCAAATTTATGGAGAGGAGTCCCATACCACCCAAGTTAGAGCCACCTTGCTTGGAGCACCACATTGGCCAAACTTAGTAGGAGGTGAGAATGTCTCGCCTCCCCGGTACGTGTTCTTTTCCCTTGTGCTTACATTGAACATCTAAATTTTGAGAACATTGCCAACTTTGAGTTTGGGGATAAAAATACTTGTTGGATAATTATTTGTTGGGTGTGGTTTTGCTTGTGTGTTGGTTGTCATGATTTTCTTTCCATGAGTTGTATACTTTTAGGAAATCATTTTTTTTTTTTTTTGCTTTTTCTTGTGCTAGTTTGAATAAATTGTGAGTATTATTGAGATGAGATGACTTAATATTGATGATGAGTATAGTCATATAATGTTCTCTTAGGTCTTTTGAAATGTAACTCATTGAGATTATCCTTGTGCTTGACTCGCATTAATTGAACCTCATTCTTGATTCTATACATTTGAGCACGATAATCAATCACTTGACTCTTTGAACTTTTGGAGAAAACTTGTGTGCATTAGATAGGCATTGACATCTCATCAACTCTAGAACCCATTTGAGTGAAGCTTGAGGCGAAATTCTATGTTAGGTGTCATTAGAGAAATGATTTAGGCCATCTTTGGACCATTTGAGCCTTTCAAGCCAACCTTGATACATTGTCATCTAGTACACCTACTTTAAGCCTATTTGTACCTTTCTTTTTCTACCACATTTTTACCAAATCAAAATAATGATTACCAACCTTATCCTTAAGCATGTTAGTTGTTTTAAAGAGTTATTTTGTGTAATGTTCATGTTGGGAGGAAGGGTGGTGTTATGAAGCTAAAAAAAAAAAAAAAAAGAAGAGAGTTTAGAATAATTTGGTGAAACTTTTGTGTCCTTACCCTCTATTTTGTTTTTCAACATTGAGGACAATATTGATTTTGAGTTTGGGGGAGAGATTTTTGATTTTCATCATTTTGTCTTTACTCATATCTTTTGTTTCAAAAAAAAAACAGAAAAAAAACAGAGAAAAACAAAAAAAAATTCTATAAGTGTTTGGTGGAGTGTTGATAGAAGAGAAATTTAGCTGAAAATAAGTGTGGGAGTGCTATTTGGTGTACCAAGGAATAACTCTACAAAGGTCTTAAATGTGCTTAAGGGTGATTTGAACCTCAAAATTTTCCAAAATTATCTTACCTTTGCCCAAGCCGACATTACAAGCTTAATGAAAGACCTTTTGATCTTTGATGACATACTAACATATATTAGTGGAGAGCGACATGAAAAATGGGTATATGGTATTTCCAAATTGCATCATATAGAGATGTTTTATTGCCTATCGAAACACACAAGTCTATTTGAAGTTCATTTTGTTAAGTGATAGTGATTTTGCACACACTTACACATTAAGAATCTGGAGTGGAATTAAATTGATGCTTGAAGTTGAAAATCTAGATAATCTCAATGTTTGCATTTCCATTGAGCTTGGAATATTTCGTGACTTCGGAGATACTTGCACAGTTTTTGATTCGATACGAAACTCACACTTTGTCTTTTTAGTTTTCAGCACTTGATTTGTATTTTGTTTTTCTTTTTCTTATTTTATTTTGCTTGAGGACAAACAAATATTCGAATTTAGGGGTATTTGATGAGTGATTAATTCACTCATAAATCAAGTATTATTCAACTCAAATATTTGTAAGTTATCAAGCATTTATGTTGGTTTGATGTGTTTTTACTTTGTTTTTATAGTTCTTATGAATAAATGAGAACCAAGAAATATTGGTGCCAAATTTGGGTATTTCAACTATTGCGGAAGAAAGTTGAGTCCGATACAAACGCAACGCAATAAAAATCAGGCAAAACGGAGCTAAAACGAAGAAATGGCGCCCCCGGGAAGAAAACTGTTCGTGCTGAATTCCAAAGCAGAGAGCGCCGCGGCGCTTGAATAGTAGCGTCATGGCACTTCCTAAAAACCTGATTTCCCGAGGCTAGAGCGCCGTAGCGCTGGCTAGGGAGCGCCGCGGCGCTACAAAGCGTCCGAAAGCGCGTTTTTAACGAGTTTTTAGAGCCAATCTGGGCCATTGATGCCATCTGATCGAATGGTTGACATTCCACCCAGTCTAGGTCACCTTGGAGGCCCTTAAATATACTCTTAAGCCTCCATAGCAAGGGTGGAGAGTTGGAGAGAAAACCCAACCTTGAGAGCTCAAAATTCCTAGAGAGAGGAGTGCTTTGGAGCAAAAATTTGGAGAGAAAGCTTGAGAGAGTTGCTTGAAGAATTGAAGCTTGAAGTTCTACCTCTACAAAAGAGTTTTTTCTCATCCTTTTTCTCACCCTAATCTCTTTTGAATTTTTTATTTTACTTGATTATTGAATATATTTGGATATATGAAATTCTTGTTGAGATTAGTATTGGATTCTTCTTTGATGTTGTTCTTGAATTTATTTATGCTATTCCATGCTTAATGCTTCTCAACTAATTAGCTACTAGTTGGATGATTTGGTTTCTAGAATTTGGCACTTGATAAAGGGAATTTTAAAACAATGATAGGATAGCATAACCTAGGATTTTATAGAGTTTGAGAGAACCTATGATTCCTTTGAAGCCACGATCAAAGAACCATTGAACATAATGAATTCTTAATTTCTAGGTTCGGAATAGAGATATTAGAGCCGGGTTTTAGGAATGATTTCACTCGGCACTCGAGAGAGGGAGTAGAAATACCTTTGGATTCTTGGCTTATAAATAGGGATAATTGATTAGAATGCATTTGGTGATCAAAAGACATAGTTGATAGTTAGGTGAATTCAATCCCCTAGTACATTTGTACATAGAGTTTCCATATTTTATTTTTGCATTTATTTTTATCTTTGTATTTATTTAATTACAAATTCATTTAATTTGGTTGCCTAGATAAAGTTAGGTCACTATAATTCCGCTAATTAATGATAATTTAACACCCAATTACTCGTGGGATTGACTACTCTATACTTATCACCTTATTACTTATTTACGACTCGTGCACTTGCGGCTATTTTACATATATGCATTTTAGACGTAACAGATGATCCCATCACTTGCTTTGAATGCAAGAAACCGGGACACATAAAGAACGAATGTCCCTTGAGAAGAAAAATGAAGAAGAAGGCAATGAAGGCCACTTGGGATGATAGTGAAGAAGAAGAGTTCGATGAAGAAGAATAAGAAGAAATTGCCAACATATACTTCATGACTATAGACAATGAGGTAAGCTCTCTTGAACCTAAAAATGAACTTCTTGATGATAATGATACTAGTAGTGACTTTAGTAACAATGATAGTGACTGTGATTTATCTTATGAAAATCTATTAAGTGATTTCAACGATCTACACAAAATCTATGAAAAACTCATTTTTAAGAACAATGCTCTTAAAAAGAAAATTCTTAGTTTATCAAAACTAATTGAAGAATTTATAAAAGAAAGGAAATGAAAGTACCTTGTAGTAATTATGATGTTTTGTCAACTTCCTTAAATGACAAGATTTTAGATTTAACTAAAACTGTCCACAAATTTACAAATAGAAAGAAAAATTTTGATATGATGCTTGGTGGACAAAAATATATTTTTGACAAAGGATGTATTGGTATAAATCTTCCATAAAACAGAACTACCTCAAAAATTATTTTGTGAAAGCTAGTATAAGCAACACAAAGTACACTTGCACTTATTGTAATCAAGATGGACACGCTATCTTTTCATGCTTTGTGAAGAAAAATACTTATTTTGGTAGAAAACTAGCTTGGGTACCAAAAGAATCTAAGACTAACTCCTAAGGACCCAAAGTTATGTGGGTACCAAAAATCCAAATTTGAATCTTTGTTATAGGAACAAGAAAGGAAAGTGGGGGCTCCAAGAACAAAACCGATGACTTCACCAAGCTCTCAATTTTCACAAAGAAATGATGGTAGATATTTCATTCTTGGAGACAACGCAAACAGCAAGATCATTTGCATAAATAATATCAGTGACAATTCTTTGCCTATCTTTGAGATTGTATTGCTAGAAATCTAATTTGCTTATTTTTTTAAAGTATGTTATATCTTTTGATGATTAAAAAAAATACTTTTATTGTTGATTAGACTTAATTTGAATAAAATATCATTATGAGTTTTGCAATGATCAAAAATCCAATATTGGTTATTTTGGAATCTTTGGATGCAAATACTTTGTTCTTTTTAAAAACCAAAGACAATTTGAAAATATTGATTAAAAATTCAATGTTGGAACTTTTCTTGGTTAGTCTACTACTAATAATGCATAAAGAAAGTTTTTCAATAAAAGAACTAAGTAGTAGATGAATCTATGCATGTGATATTTGATGAGACTAATGACTCCTCTAAGGAGAAAAGCATAGATGATATTATTGTAGGCATGGTATTAAGCTTGAATAATTGGATCTTAATAAAAAATCAAAGATTATCATTAAGTCCAACCTTAACACAAAGAAGATAAAGAGCTTTTGGAATGATGGTATGTATAATTTTATTTGAATTATTTATAAATTTAAATTTAACTGACATATTAATTGCTTATATATGATTCAAATTGCTTGCATAATGCATATTCCTTAAACTCTTATATTTGTGCAAATGCTTGATAACTTTTACATGACAAACACCATGTATACTTAATTGAATTATTTCAATATTGATGATGTATTGGAACTCAAAATGATATGTTATTTGAATTCAATGTTTATATTTTGTAACTTTATCATTTTGAATATTTGCGCCTGATTTTTCATTTATGAGAACAATTTTTTATGAATATCACATATAAAGTTCTCATTAGCTTCAATACATGCTTTGTTATGCTTTATCTTTTTTGAACATCTATTTCTTAGGGTTGTTTAAACTTTGATAATATGTCATTTTGGATTGGATACTTGTTATTGGTTTCTTACTCATGTTTTTACTCTGCATTTATTAATTGATATCAATCTTATCCTTTATGTTTATGCAACTTTTTGATGATATCAAAAGGAGAAGAATGTGCGTTGATTTATTGATTTAATTGGTATCAAATATGCTTTGATTTATTAAATGTGCTAATTGGTATCAAACTTGTCATTCTATTTCTTCTAATTTAATTGGTATCTATTGCTAATTGGTATCAAACTTGGTCATTCTGTTTCTTCAAATATAATTGGTATCTATTGGCATAGTTTTTTAAAATATGCACCATTTACTAGTTTAAGGGGGAGTTTAAATTCTTCTAGTTAAGCATATTTTGAGGGGGAGCATATTTATGATTTGCTTGTGCTAATTTGATCATATATCTTTCGAATGCATCATTTTTTATATGCTCTCTATAATTAGAATGAAATAAAAGAAAGAGAAATTATTTCACTATTGTGCTTGAATGATTTAAATTTCTCTTATGCTTTATGATGATTATACTTGGAGAATTATATTTTCAACAAGTGAAATATCAAGATTTAAAGCATTCATGATATTAATTTGATGCAATTTCTCCTTTTTGAATACACTATATTCGTTATACATATTATTAATAGAAGAAGTTTTGCACAAAAAAAAAAATACTTTTATTTTCACTTTGTCATCATATTGTTGTTCAATCTTATGTTTGATATTATAATTCTTATTTTGAAGATTGTTCAATCCTAAGTTCCTCCACATCTCCTTATTGTATAACTTGTCATACTATCTTTCACATGGGAGAAAATTATTTGTGTATTGCTCTTTCATATACTTTTGTTGTATATTTAAATGGAGAGAGTAATATCGTGAACTTATATGAGGAGAATCTTATTTCAAAGGGATAGATTAATTTTTATATAACATCTTGTTTGAAATTTATTTCTATCTTTTTAATGATATCAAAACGGGAGAAGAATGATGATTTATGAATATGAGAATAAAAAGATTCATTTATGAGTGTGCATATTTTTAAGGAGGAGAATTTTGTTTAGCACGCATTTTTACATTTTCTCATAATATGCTTATGATATTTAATTGAGTTAAAAAGGGGGAGCAAGTCCTTTTACATTCTTAAGCATATTTTCAGATGGAGCTTAAAATATGGTAAGGATTAAGGTAATGATGAGAACATGGTATACATGAAAACATGGAATGCGGATTCAATTCAAGTTCCAATTGGACCAGTTACAAGAGTTCAAGCTAAAAAGATCAAGGAGTCTTTCAATGGGCTTATTCAAGGCATTTGGACTGAGATAAATTCTTGGAAGCCCAAGGATGATATTATACATGGTCCATAAGGTTAGATTTCTATTATTCAAGC
>JXTC01000101.1:52796-100760 GCA_002914845.1 Trema orientale | reverse complement strand
TTGGGTCGAGGTTTTCCATCCAAATCTGATTGTAGAACGGTCCTAGGCATCATCCTTGTTTCGGGTTTCGTCACAAGTTGACGAGGTTCGTATCAGGTAAACTTGTCAAATTTCATATTTTCATATCCTTGTTGCATATTTTCTTTTATCTCATAAATCAATGCTTGTCATCATCAAAAAGAGGGAGACTGTTGAGAAATTAGGATTTTACTCTTACTCGCTCTTATTTTGAAGATAACAAACATTTTATTTAGTACAAATGATTTAACTTGAGCGTGTAGTGAAATAGTTTTAAAGTTCTACCTCAAGTTAATTAAGGAATCAAGCTTGAAGATGGATGCATATTGGACCTATTAGAATCAAGCTTAAAAAAGGAAAATCAAGATACAAGACTATGCTTAGATAAGGTATATTTCATATTTAGTCTTGTATTTGATTTAGTTCATTGCACATAAATTCTCTTTGCATTGGCTCATGCTTTCAAAAGAATTTTCAAATCATCTTAAGCTTAAAATAGTTATTTTATTATAAAAGTTTGAAAATAGAAAATAATTATTTATTTAAATGGACAAAATATTTTTTAATACATGATTTCTTAAGTTTAAATAAGTTATAAATATATTTTAAAACATGATTATTTGAAATAGGCTAGAAAGAGATTTTCTATTTACAAACTAGAATATATTTTAGAATTAACACTTTCTAAATTATTGTTAAATAACTTTGAGAAACTAAAACAAGTTTGCAATGGCCAAAAGATTCTTTTCAAATTGATTTTCCATGTTTTAAAGTGTTCAAAACAAATTTGGAAGTCTGAATTTGAAAAATACCAAAAATCCTATCAGAATTTGAAAAACGACCAAATCGGAAACCTGTCAAAGTTTGATCGACCAGCCGGTCAACCAGAGTTATCAGCAGGCCAAAAAATATGACCGTTAGAAGCTGTCAGCTCCAACGGCTATATTTTTGGTCGACCAGCCGGTCAACCAGAATGGCCACAGAGAGCAAATAACGGCTATAAACAGCTAGTTTTTTGGATGTCTATATATAGAGCCTTATTTCATGGCATTAAATGTAAGAGCATGAACCTAAATTGATATCCATCTACTCTTAAAGTGTCTTAGCCTATTTTCACATCAATTACACCTTCAAATCATATTGAGCCAATCTTAGAGCATCTATTGTGCATTGTTCTCAAATCTCCTAAGCCAAAGTTATATTCATTATTTTGTGAGGAGAGTTTGTGAGTGAGTGTTTTCACTTTTATATTAGAAAACCATTGAGTGTAAGGTGAGGTTGGCACCAGAGTCATAAACAACCCGATTTAGGTGACGTTGGCACCGGAGTCAAAATAATCCGATTTAGGTGAGGTTGTCACAGGAGTCTAAACAACCCGAGTGTAGGTGAGGTTATCATCGGAGTCTAAACAACCGTGAGTTGGTGAGATTGGCACCATTGTCTAAACAATCCGTGTAGGTGAGGATTGGTACCCGAGTCAAAACAGTCCAAGGTTAAGCGTGATAGAGCCGGAGTCAATACATTGTAAAGGCGTGGGTGAGCCTAAGAAGAATTCACTCTTTGTAAAACGGTCGGTTAAGCCCACAATCTTGATCCGATAGTGGAAAGCTCAAAGCAAGTTACCGAATGCTGGGGACGTAGGTAAACCGTCGTGTTTGTCGAACCTCGTAAAAAACCGAGTTTGTGTTTTCTCTATCCCTACACTCTTTATATTTTGCAAACTATTTGGTTGTGTGCTTGATATTTACTATGCTTAATTGACTTGGTATTATTGTTATATATTTAGTATTATTGTTCATTTAGCCTCAAAGTTTCAAAATAGTGGTCTATGGTTTGATATCGTTGAAAAGTTTCTTAAAAAATTTTAAAACCCAATTCACCCCCCTCTTGGGTATTCAATCTTGGGCTAACACCGTGGTGCTCAGTTTTTGGTGTTTCTCACGGTTTTTGCAAAAATATCATTTTTCAGTCTGATTTTTAGATTTTTCCTCTGTTCTGACTCGGCGTTTTGATTTTTAGTTTTTGTTTTGATGCCATTATTTATTATTATTGCCGTTTTTACTATTGCCATCTTTTGTTATTTGTAATTTTTATAGTTACTATGTGATGTCGTTTTTTTCGGATTTCTTTTCTTGTTGCGTTTTAATTATTGTCGTTCTTATTTGAATTGTCGTTTTTTTCAATGTTCATGTTGGTTATTATTTTTTAATATAAAAAGCGTGTCATTTTCCTTTTAACATATTATATTTCGTTTTTAACATTTTTACATAAAACAGTAGTGTAATCATAGTTTAGTTCCTTGAAAAAAAAAAAAGAAACCTAAATATAAGAACAATTACAATTAATGGAAGCAATTAATTGTTTCTACTAATGGAAGCAATTGATTGTTTAGCATTAATTGATAAAATTTCTTGAATGAAAAATAAAGTTAACACAATCATTACAAAAAATAAAAGCGTTAATTTTATTATTTTTTTTAAAAATAAGAATGACAAAAAAAAAATCTAAAATAGGAAACAAAGAATGGAATGAATATACCCATCGATACTTGAATAGTAATTTAATTTATGTCCATCAGTATTAACAGTAGTGATTTCATTCTCCCATATTTATATATCAATAAATTTTTGAATTTATTATATTATAAGTAATTTGTTAACTGCGAAAGCACAACTTCATGTTACAACTCCATAAGTTATTGATGTTTCTACTAATGATCACAAATAATGAGCTTTACAGATAATTCCTCAAACACGCAGGGATGTACATTTCCTACCCAATCCCAAAACTTTTATTTCAATAATATGGAAACCTAAATAATAGAGTAACACTTGATTAATATAGTAGTGTTATTGGAACCGTTGGTTATATAAATTTTTTTTGTAAATGTTGTGGAATTTCTTGAGTACTATTGAGTAGATCAAAGAAAATCTCAGGCTTTCTGTAGCTTTGGATACAAAGGGCCTGAAAATAAAATAGTCCTCAATATTAGTAACTAAATAAAAAATCGGAGTCCTTGATACAAACTATATAGTCTTGTTTTGCATTAAGCACTATACAAGTCCTTTTTTTTTTTTCCTGGAAAACTATACGAGTCCTATTTACATTGCAGTCCAGATGCATCATAATCCCAACATACTATACAAGACCTTCATTATCAGTTTTTGAAATGAAACTAGTACATACTCATAAGTACAATTTTTAGATTATACAGTTTTTCAAAACTACAGTTGACAAAAAGTTCGTTGAGACTCTTTTTAGATTATAATATCCTATTAATATCTAGAATAATATGCGGAGAGAAAAATGATAAAGACAAGAGTACATGGATTTAGTCACATATAAAACAAACTTAAATTGCTCAAATAATAATAATAATGCGTAAAAGTTTGCTCATTTTTAACAATTTAAATTTTAATAAATTTCGGGAAAAAAAAGAATCCTCTAATATTCGTCACTAGATCATAAGCATGTCCCTTACCTGCATATCAAATGCAAGGCGAATTAGTGTTGCCTCAGACCATGGCCTACCAATAAACTGAAGACCAATTGGCAAGCCTGACTGATCATATCCAACCTACAAAATAAAAAATTTGGCTTACAATAGATATATATACATATATATATCTATATATATATTTTTGAAAATTTCCTTCTACAACTAGTTATACATATAAATAAAAGAGAAATAGTTATACATATAAATAAGGAGAAGAGAATAGCTGGATGTGAGAAGATCATACCGGAATAGATATTGCAGGATATCCCAAAAAGTTTCCTGCTATTGAATAGCGAACAAGTGCAGCTGAAATATATATGGTTAGTAAAAGGTTTATAATGTTGTTGTTATTTATGTAATTAATTGAACTTTTTTTTTTGTTGATTTCCGAGAGGATTTCAAACTATAATATAGAAAATATGGAGTACCTCCATTTATGTAGTCAAGTTCACCAGTCTTAAGAGCATCATCCAAAATTGGATATGCAGTTACCCTGTCATACATGTCAAATTAGTGTCTATAATTTTAAAATTGTAAAAAACATACTTAAATTTTATTTTCATCAAATACCCTGTAGTTGGTGTAACAATGAAATCCGCACGAGAAAATATGCTGTCATGAAATTGTATTTGACGGTTCCTGTGAAGGTATAAACTGGTATCATAATAGGAACGAAAGATATATAGTCGTATTATAAAGTATCCAACTATTTAGATGGATTATATGAATTAAAAGTTTAAAAGGTTTTGTTTTTCCTTGAAAAGAATTTCAAAAACATATTTCCTACCTTGTAAAATGAAGAATTAAAATTTGGTCAGCAACATGCGAGTTTTTCATGTAATAAGAAATTAAATATGAGCATATAATAATGAAATTGATCAAAAGACACTTTTAAATACAGTATTTGAAAGCAAAAATATAAAGTACGATCACTACTTGAAAAGCAAATGCATAATAGGGGTAATAAGAAACTGGTACAAATTTCTTGGAAGATTTGTTGTCGACCTAAGATTGAGGGGGGTTTAGGCTTGAGGGATTTATCTACACTTAATAAGGCCCTCTTGAAAAAATTTGCTTGGAGGATCTTGACTGTTGATTCAGAATTATTTTCGTATCTCCGGACTCGTTTCTTTATGAGGAATGGTGATGTTCTTAGGCAGAGAAAATCTTCGATTTGGCCAGGACTTCGTTCTTTATGTATTGATTTATCTAGTGAGCCGCGATGGCTGGTTGGCAAACAATCTAAGGTTAAGTTTTGGATAGATAACTGGTTGGGCTCTCCATTAATTGATTTGGTTTCATCTGACTTGGATCTTGATCCTCCTTTAGACAGTGTGGTTGGAGATTTTATCACTGATACAGGTTGGGCTCTTCCTTCAGGCTTCTCTAGTAAATTTCCTGCTATTGCAGTTCTAATTACGGAGATAGTTTACTACGGAGATAGTTTACTACGGAGATAGTTTACTCAGATGGTCCTGATGTTCGGTTTTGGAGTGGTTCTCTTGATGGTACTGTTTCTTGCTCTGCCGCATATTCTTCTCTTGCTGATCATTCTTCAGTTCTTCCATGGGGCTGTTAGATTTGGTCTTCGTTCATACCTCCTTCTCGGTCGACTTTATTTTGGCGAGTTCTTTATGATAAACTACCTACTACTGAATCTTTGATGACTCGTAGATTTCAGCTTCCTTCATGTTGTTATTTTTATAGAGCTTCGACAGAAAATATGGCATATTTGTTTCTCACTTGCCCTTTTGCTCGGCAGCTTTGGTTAGCCTTTTCGTCCATATTTCGCCTTCCAATTAGGTTGGATGTTTTAGATCTTTAGACGCAAGCACAATGCTCTTCTTTGAGTTCTCAACTTAAATCATTTTGGCAAGTTGGTCTTATTTCTGTTTTTTGGATCATCTGGCATCTTCGGAATTTGGTAGTTTTTGAGGATAAGAAGCCTACGTTTTCTGCTGCATTGATTTTTCTTTTGCGGTCAATTCGTGAGGTTGAATCTTTGATTTATGGTACCATGTTCAACTCTGTGACTGAATTGCTGATTCTTAGGCAACTTCGAGTTAAGGGTAGGCCAAGAAAGGCTCCCAACATTGTTGAGGTCATTTGGCGACCACCTCATTATGGCTGGTTGAAAGTCAATATTGATGGTTCTACTTTTGGTGTCCCAGGTATCTCAGGGTGCTCTGGTATTTTTCCTACTCATAGCGGTTTTATTCGTAGGTATTTTTCAATTCTACTTGGTATGGGTTATGCTTTTAAGGCAGAGCTGGCAGCTGTGATTCATGCTATAGAGTTTGCTTGGAGATACGGTTGGAAGCGTATATGGCTTGAGAGTGATTCTGTTTATGTTGTCTCGCTTTTGATGGCTAGATCTTTTAAAGTTCCTATTCGTTGGTGGCCAGCTTGGACCAGGATTCTGAATTACATTGCCAATATGGAGTTTGTGGTTTCTTATATTTATCGGGAGGGTAAACGAGTTGCTGATATTCTGGCTTCGAGAGCTCCATCTATTGTTTGCCCGACTTGGTGGTGGTCGACTCATTCTTTTATTTCTTCTCTAGTTTACAAAGATTGTATTGCAGAATCGAGTTTTAAGTTTTGTTGATTTGGATTTGTTTATACCTTGAGAGGTCAGGTTCATGCCCCCCTCTGACTAGGTGTAGTCGCTTCTAAATATGTTACAGTATTTTTTTTTAGGGGAATATGTTATAGTACTACTACTATATGAAGCTCTAAAAGTTATTCATAATCCTGAAATGGTTTTCCTCATTATTAAAACCTTGCTCGGTCAAGTTCTATCGTCTGAAATTAAGTAAAAACACACAAACAATAAAATAAAAGAACCCTAGTCCCCTTTAATTAGAATCTTGGCTTGTTAGCCTTTGTATTTATTTTACACTTTATCCCATATTGCTTGTGTATGGTCTTTTGGGGTCTACAATTGGCCATAAATAAATCCTACTGTAATTAGTTTTCATCATCCCAAAAATTATTTTCCTATTGGTGAAGACCTTTATTCCTAATAACCTCCATAGTTTTGTTTTTTCTCCTTGTGCATTATAGCCTTTGTAGTTAGTAAAGTGGTTAACAATGCCCACCTTATGTATTCTCATTCTCATTTTGTATTTTCTGTTATCTTCTGTGTTCTCTTTTATTTTTTACATTTGGTATTCTCATTCTCATTTTGTATTTTCTGTTGCCTTCTGTGTTCTCTTTTATTTTTTACATTTGGTATTTTCTGTGTACTTTCACTACACAATAAGTGGTGCTTTGTTTGGTAGCCATTGGATATAGTAGCAGAAATGTCAGAATCTTCGTCAACGCTGGCAAAGACGACTGTAACAAGTGAAAAAATTGATATGGAGAAATTTGATTGCCGAAATAACTTCAGCTTATGGCAATACAAGGTGTTGGATGGCTTATGTCAATAAGATCAGGATATTGCTTCAGAAGAGACGAAACCAGAGAAGATGGACGATAAAGAATGTGATAGGATCAATCATCAAGCTTTGGTATGATCTACTAGTGTCTTTGTAGAAAATAGAAGTATCCATTCATGGGGAAGACTTCTGTAAGTAAGCTGTGGAAGGTGCTCGAGAACAAGTATATAAAGAAGAGTAACGAGTACCGGCCATACTTGAACAAGAGACTTTTCTACCTCTAGTTAAAGCATGGTACAACTATTGTTGACCACATTGATATTTTCAACCAGTTGATAGTAGCCTTGTTGAATTTGGATGAAACCTTCAAAGATGAATATAAAGTAATGTTGATGAGTGGATCCCTTCCTGATGATTTAGATCATATCTGTATTACATTGCTTCATATGAAGGAAAAATTATCTTTCGATAAAGTGAGTACAGCATTGTACAATAATGAGATTCATAAAAAAGATCAGAAGGAGAATAGGAACGTGCCAACAGAAGCGCTTACAGCTAGGGGACATAGTCAAAGCCGTAAGCAGGAGAAAAAGAATAGATCCCATTCAAAGAGAAGACCTAGTAAGGATGAATGTGTCGTTTGTCATAAGAAAGGGTATTGAAAGAAAGATTGCACAAAGTTACAGAATAAAGGCAAGGGCAAGGTTGCTTCTGATGTGTATGTAGCTGAAGTTGAAGATGATGAGTCGGATTTTGCTCTAGTTAGACAACTGTTGATGTCTCAATGTGATGAGTGGATTTTATATTCGGGTTACACTTACTATATGTGCCCTCACAATGAGTGATTCTTCAACTTTGAAAAGCTAAATGGTGGAGTTATTTACATAGGCAATGATGAATCGTGTAAAACAACTAGGGTAAGTTCAATTCGATTGAAGAATCGCGATGGATCGACTAGAGTTCTCTTTGGGATCTTTAGAATCTAAAGGCTTTGTTGTGTCTATACGAGATAGAATTCTGAAACACTTCAGGCTCTTTGGTGATGATAAATGGTACAAGAAGAAATAATTTGTATTCCTACAATGGTAGTACAATTATTGGATTAGTTGCTACATTTTCTCAGGATGATGAAGCTTCAAAAATTACCAGGTTATGGCATATGCGTTTGGGACATGCAGGGGAAAAATATTTCTTTAGTTTAGTGAAGCAAGGCTTATTGAAAGGAGCGAAGACTTGCAAGTTAGAATTTTGTAAGCATTGTGTTCTGGGAAAGTAAACAAGAGCAAAGTTCGGCACATCAATTCACAATACCGAGGGTATTCTGGATTATGTTCATACTAATGTGTGGAGACCTACCAAGACAGCTTCTTTGGGTATGTATTATTTTGTTGCTTTTGTTGACGACTTTTCTAGAAGAGTTTAGGTGTATACTATGAAGACTAAGGATGACGTGCTTGAAGTTTTCCTTAAATGGAAAAAGAAGATTTAGACTTGGATAAGCAGAACGATCAAACGGCTTCAATCAGACAATAGTGGAGAGTATATGAGTGATTCATTTTAGAATGTTTGTCAATCTGAAGGTATTGTGCCTCATTTCACAGTCAGAAAAACACCACAGTAGAATGAGATGACATAACGCATGAATCGGACTTTGCTGGAGAAGGTTGGGTGTATATTGTCCAATGTTGGGTTAGGCAAAGGTTTTTGGGCTAAGGCAATTATGTACGCATGTCATCTCGTTAATCATTTATCTTCGACTGTGATTAGAGTTAAAATCCCTCTTGAGGTATGGTCTAGAAAACCTACTACTGATTATGATTCTTTACATGTTTTTGGCTCTACCGCCTATTATTGAAAGAATCCAAGTTGGTTCTGAGAGCCAAGAGCATTATTCATGGGCATCAACTCAGGTATGGAGGGATACTACCTTTGGTGTATAAATTTGATGAAGATAGTGTTTAGCAAGGATGTTACCTTTGATGAGTCTGCCATGTTAAAGAATATAACATAAGACCAGGAGAAGACATACAGTATTCTGCAGTAGGTGGAGCCTAGTCAACAACGGGTGGAGTTTAAGAAAATGACAACAGTAGACACTGTTAAAGTTGTTGAAAATAGTAGTCACACTCCATTGGCAGAGGATGACACTGAAAGTAAAGAAAAGGTTCCGACCCAAGAGCCTCAACAGCAATAAGAATCAATTGCACATAATAAGCCAAGAAGTAAAATTCGCAGACCTACTCGATTTGTTGATATGGTAGCCTATGCACATCCCATCATAGATGATGATATTCCTTCCAGTGCAAAGACACAATCAGAAATTCAAAAACTGAAGAATGGAATAAAGCAATGGAGGAAGAAATGCAGTCTCTTCGGAAGAATAAAACTTGGGAGCTAGCTCAACTACTGAAGAACAATAAAGCAATTGGGTGCAGATGAGTATATGCAAAGAAAGAAAGATTTCCTGTCAAGAATGATGTACACTTTAAGGCAAGATTGGTAGTGAAAGACTATGCTCAATTAGAGGAAATTGATTATAATGAGGTATTTTCTCCAATCGTTAAACATTCCTCTATTAGAATTTCGTTAGCCTTGGTAGCGCAATTGGATCTTGAACTAGTTCAATTAGATGTGAAAACCGTATTTCTACATGGTGATTTAAAAGAAGAAATCTATATATCTCGGTCAAAAGGATTCAAGATTGCTGAAAAAAAAAGAATTAGGTTTATAAACTAAAAAGATCGCTTTATAGGTTAAAACAATCACAATGGTACAAGTGATTTGATCAGTTCATGATAGGTCAGAAGTACACAAGAAACAAGTTCGATATTTGTGTGTACTTTCGCAGGCTACTAGGTGGGTCTTTTATTTATCTACTCTTGTACATTGATGATATGTTGATAGCTTCGAAGAGTCAAGAAGAAATTGAGAAGTTGAAGACTCAGTTGAATCAAGAGTTTGAGATAAAGGATCTCGGTGAAGCCAAGAAGATTCTCGGTATAGAGATTAGTAGAGATAGAGGGAGAAGCAATGTTAGTTTGACTCAGAAACAATATCTAATGAAGGTATTACAATATTTGGTATGACTGAACAATCAAAACTTATCAGTACACCACTCGCTCCTCATTTCAAGCTTAGTGTGTCTTTGTCTCTGAGTACAGATGCAGAGCAAGAATACATGTCACAAGTTCCATATTCAAATATGGTTGGTAGTTTGATGTACGCGATAGTGTGTACGAGACCCGATATTTTATATGCAGTTAGAGTTGTGAACAGGTATATGCATGATCTGGGAAAAGATCATTGGCAAGCTATGAAATAGATTCTACGGTACTTATTGAAGACTGTAGATGTTTGGTTTTGGGCAGAATGACAGACTTGGTTAGTGTATAGTTGGTTATATCTATTCCGATTACATTAGTGTTTTGGACAAATGTCGATCAGTTAGTGGGTATCTATTTACATTTGCAAGAGCACCATTCAGTTAGAAGTCTACTTTGCAGTCTACAATTACTTTGTCTACTAGAAAGGTAGAGTACATGGCGGTTACAGAAGTTATAAAGGAAGCTATTTAGTTACAAAGATTACTAGAAGAACTGGAGTTATTCAGGAGTATGTATATATTTATTCTGATGGTCAGAGTACCATTCACTTAGCGAAGAATCTAGTATACCATGTACGTACGAAGCATATTAATGTCTGATATCACTTTGTGCAGGAGATTATCGATGAAGGAAAGAAACTGCTTCAGAAGATTGGGACTGCTGAGAATCTTACAGATACATGATAACCAAGATGGTGATATCGATCAAGTTCAATCATTGTTTGAACTTGATCAACATCCTGCAAGTTTGATGGCGCCTTTAGGCTCATAAAATAGCATTGCTCTAATGGATAGAGGATACAGGAAACGGGAAAATTTGGATGGGACTAGCTAACTCGCCAAATTAGAGATTGTTAGAATTTTAGCTTATTAGCATTTGTATTTATTTTGCACTTTGTCCCACATCGCTTGTGTATGGTTATTTGAGGTCTACAGTTGGCTATAAATAAAGTCTACTATAATTAATTTTCATCATCCTAAAAATTATTTCCATATTAGTGAGGATCTTTATTCCTAAAAACCTCTATAATTTTATTTTTTCTCTCATTTCCTATTTGTTTCTGGGTTTTTGCATTATAGCCCAGATTTTGTAATTCTGTGTTCTCTTCTCTTTTATTTTTTGCATTTAGTATTTTCTGTGCCTTTTCTGCTTTAGTTAATTTCAGTATCTCATTGGTAGTTTATATTTAATATTGTCCTAGTATTAAATATAAGTATTTGAGTTGTTGTACTTCTGCTGCACAACACCTTATCTCTGAAAAAACTTCATAAATCTACCCCATCGGAGAAGAAGATCCTTTGTTAATCTTCCTCTAGCCTATAAGATTTTACCAATTTCTTTATTTCCTTGTTTTTTTTCTACAATAATCCTTTCATAGGTGTGAGGGTTCTAGATCTATGTACAATGCTATTGGATTTTAGATTTGTATAGGTTTAACTTGTTTTCTTTCTATTTTTTTCAGCCTTTTATAGTAATTTTCTTATAGATCTGAACTTTTTACGTGATTTATATCTAGAAGAACTTCATATTATATATGATGTATTGTTCACGAAAATAGATTTTATTTTGGGTTGTTGATATACTTCGAGATAATGAAAGAAAAATCCTTATTGCTCTGCTTCATTAGAATTTGGATCTTATGGTATTTTCAAGATTCATTGTCTCTTTGTTAACTGTAAATTTGTTGTGGTGTTTTCGAGATTCACTGCTCTTTGTATTTTATTCTTTGTTCTTCTGAAAATCAGGTGGCCCAAGCATATACTATGCATAGTTTTTCTATAATGCCTTTCTATTTTGTAATAATAAATTTTTTAATTGCATTACTCCTATTGTAGCAAATAATTTATTTAAATAAAAAATTCTGTTTCTTCATAAAATAATTAAGTAAAACCATCACTCCAAATAAAGAAACGTGTAATATGATTTCAGTTGTCAAATGATTTTTAACTATAGTTGTAAAATCTTGTATTATATGTGTAATTATAACAAATGGTGCTATATTTACCTTAATTTTTGGGCTTTTATGTACTCCTTGCTACTGAAAGCACCATACACAGCTAGTGCAAATCTTGCATCCCATCCTAATTCCGCAATATTCCTATTTCAAAATGTCGTAGTATTAACAACTCTATTTCAATATATTTAGTTGTTAAAAAGAATAACAAAAAAGAGAAAAGGAAAATTGATCTAGTGGTAGAGATCCTTACAGTTTTTCTTGATAGGAACCAAGTGAAGTGCTACACTCGGATCCTATGGTTAAGAAGTGTGCTAGGCGCATGTTCTCTATCTCTGGAATGGTCACCCCTACAGTCTGACACAAAAGACTCAAAAAGTAAGACTTGATATATTCCATTGTATTAACAGTCGATCATAATATTGTTATGTGATGGCATTAAAATTCTACTGCTACGGTTATGTGATGCACTACTAGTAATGATGTATACATTTGATATTTAATATCTATGTTCTGGAACTTATATTCTATTTTATCTTACTATGTCTTATTTTGTGTGTATCAAAAGTTGCTTTCTAATTTTTCTCAAAAACAAAATCGCTCTCTAATAGAAGAAATTTTTTAATTTACGTAGTGCAAATTTGTTTAAATATATGTAAGAAAAAAAAAGTTATCTTTCAGAAAGTTTCTATGTTCCAAAATTATAAAATGAAAAAAGAAGAAAAGAAATGCTCTCAACTCAGAATACATGTTTCTTAATTTTAAAAGCTCACGAAACTCTCTACCTTTTTTTTCAATTAATAATTACTCATTCGTTAAACAAAAACAGCACCACAAGCAGAAAGAGAGCAAGAGCAAAACATTGTTCTTTTATATATATATATATGCACCAATCTAATAGGTTTTTTTTTTTCACTTATCTATAGATATTATTTTGGTCAATTAAAATTAGTTAAGCACGTCTTTTCATGGTAAAAAAGGATGAGAGAGAAAATCATTAAATAATGTGCATTTATTTTTATTATTCTTTTTCTAACTACTCAAATTATGTTTGGCGTTAGGCGTTAGATTATAATCCAACGGCTAAAAAAAATACCGATGGATAAGTATAAAAAAAATACCTACTAGATTGAGAACCTTTATATAATATATATGGCCACAGATATATTCTCCTTGAGGGGACCGGTTCCGTCCATGATTTGGTCAATACAGGTCACGTTTTAACTAACACAGTATTGGACAAACATGACCTGTGTTGGCTAAAATATGAACGGATCGGTTCCCTCAAAGGGACTACATCCTTTTATATATATATATATATATATATATATATATATATATATATATATATATATATATATATATATATATTAAATGTGTGTGTGCTTTTTGTTTTTCTTTTGCATCAGCTTGCAAAGCTAACACACAATGACTTTAATCACATGGTTTATAGTACCTTCCAACCATAGTGCTTCTCAAGGTTATCCAGAGCATTAGAACAACATGTTTTGATATCATCGCTGCAATCATTGAACCACTAATTGATCCAATTAGTGGGTTTAAGAAGTTAGAAATAACTAATTAATATTAGAAATGATATTATCTATAGGAAATATAAGGTGCTCGAGAATGTAGCACTGAAGAACATACTAACCTCCTCGTACTTTGCTAATTTGATAGTTGATATAGGTAATGTCGACTTGAGCATTGGAAAATTAACTTGAGGCTAAAAGATTTTTGAAAAACACAAGTTAAAAGTAAGGAAGAAATCCATGTTCGGTAGTCAGTACTAGACATAGCTTAATACATTATTCTACAATTTGAAGTCCAAGGTTTAGTAGATGCTCATATATTTTATACCATTAAGGCTATGGTTTGGAGATTCTAGTGTATAAGTGGGAGAAAAGCATTCCGATCTCTTTGTATTTCTAACCCCCCCAAACAAAAAAAAAAAAAAAAGGTGGAGAGAGAGAGAGAAATAACTAAGGGAAAGAGTAAAATTAATCTAATGTAAATTGCGAGAATTTAGAACCAACAAAAAAAGATTGATATTGATAAAAATTTCAAAAAAAGAAAAAAAAAGTTGATGGAATACTTTTAGTAATATTTTCCTCCGACGTTAAATTAATCCTAGTTCCAAACAGACCAACGTAAATAAAAAGAAACTAAACTTTTATTGTTTTGAGTCACTTTATTTCATCTTGGGAACTAAATGAAATACCATGAAGTACATGTTTTACTATGTTCATATACTTCCCCGTACGAAGAATTTTGGTTCATCTCAACTAATTGCCCTATATGTGCTAAGTAGTCGGAATTATTTCTAACTCCAAATGAAAAACTAACTGGTATTAAAGAATAGATAGTACATACGACAAGTAAAACTTAATTTCAGACTTGTTCCATCAAATTAAAATATATATCATTAAACAAATTCAATGCCTTAATTATTTAACTGTGGCTAATTATTCACCCCTCATGTACGCTTAGAAGTAAGAAGCTAAGTCAGTAGGAATTGACAATATATATAGCCACAGTATTATATTTGATGCATTCAATTCGAAAATATAAAAATAAAAAAGTTTATCACAAGATTATAATGAAAATTTAAATAAAGGTTCCAAAACGATTTCCTAAACAATAAAGGATTTACCACTATATTAGGGTGATTTGATGGTAGTTCGCCACTAATAGCTGCATAACTGTAAATAACAAAGTCTCGTCATGATTGGTATAAAAGTATAAAATGAGATTGTTCCCTTGGAAAAAAAAATAAAAAAATGAGACCGTACTAACACAATTAAAGCGTCCTCGATTGTATCTGCTAGTATACCAACCATTCCAACAGTCCAATTCAACGGAAGAACACTGAAATAACAATAACAAATATTTCTCATATATAAAAAAAGGGCGCATCTACAGTAGGGGCGCCCCTACGTAGGGCCCTGTCTATTCACCGTTGGATGGGAATCTGTATATAAATAGATTCTCCACAGATTCCCGTTATTCTCCACAGATTCCCATCCAACAATAATTAAGGCATGAACCTACGTAGGGACGCCCCTACCGTAGCCATCCCCATAAAAAAAACCTTAAAGAACATTGGAAATATTATTAGTCAAATAGGTTACCCTGAATGAGGTATACGCCCAAAGGTCGGTTTGAAACCAAGAACACCACAAAGAGCTGCAGGCAATCGCACAGAGCCTAGACACAAATAGAACTAAGTTAAGAAACTAACCAGTTCGGTTTTTTATGTCACATAACGTATTATATTTATCTTTAGCTTGTAAAATTCCAATTTTAAATGAAGTGTGAAGCAGGAATTTTCCAAAAAGACTGGACTTAAAATGGTCAAAAACCGGTTAAAAGTTTAAAACTACACTTAAGTGTCATAAATCTTTAAACCCAGGGACCATATGGTAGTATTTAAGGGCATATCTGGATATAAATCTTAAGAGCCAGGGACTCAGTTGCAAAACTGGGATTTTCGTAGCCCAATCCAGGACAGAAATGTGTCCCACCTCAGCAAAACACACTCTATTTCAGAAATGTGTCCCACCTCAACAAAACACTCTCTATTTCTCTTGAGAAATTTCACAAATTATGCTTCAAATAAGCCATATTTACAACCGTATAGCAGCCCCAATAAAACTTCAAAAAATATGGCTATTGGACAAAAGTACCACTAAAAGCATAGTTTTTGTTATTTGCTATTTAGATTAAAAAAAAAAACAACTAAACTTCAACTATCACTCTTTCAAAAAAAAAACCCTGTGGGTCGTGGCTCTCAAAGTTGGCTGGAACAAACCCATCACTGTGTCGGTAGTAGAACTCAGACGAAAAAAACTCAGTTGAAGCAAATCATAAAAGCAACATTAAAGGTAATAATCAACCTTTTCTCCAAACTCTCTCGCTCTCATCTCGTAGACGATGAAGAAATTTCTATATTTAAATGTTGTGTGTATAATTTAAAATAATTTATATTTAAGTTTCGAGATGTTCTATGGTGGATTTTGCATTAAAAATTAAATTTGGATTAAAATCTAAGAATTTTCTGAAAATTTGGATTAGTTGTCCGGACAAATATCAAAAATTTCGATGCATTTCGATGCTAATTCGATGAAATTCAATGCAATTTCGATTAAGTGTGTTTTTATAAAGGAATCTGATGAAATTCGATGAATTTTGATGAAACTCGATGCCATTTCGATGAAATTCGATGCTATTTCGATGTCATTTCAATGAAGTGTGTTTTTATAATAGTTACTGATGAAATTCGATAAAATTTGATGAAATTCGATGATAATTCAATGTTATTTCGATAACCATACTCAATTTTCCAGATTCCATTATAAAAACATACTTCATTGAAATGGCATCAAATTTCATCGAAAAGTCTCGATATTCGTCACAGCAGCTAGTCCAAATTTCCAGAAATTCATTGAAATTGTTCCAAATTTTGTTTTTAATATGGAATCCACCACAAAACATCTCGAAATTCAAATACCAACTATTTTAAATTATACACATTATGTTTCTCTAATGTTAATTAAGCTTTGATTGTTAAGAAAATTATTTACTTGAAAGAAGATTGAAGATTGAAAGGAAGCATAGAAGAATAGAAAGGGAAGAACGAGAAAAAAGTGAAAGAAAACTAGGTCTAAACTCTAAAGCATAGATAAAAGTTGGAACATTTTGAGGGTAATTAAATCTTTTTAGGGGGTCTAACCATATTTTTTAAAATTTTATTGAATAGTCATACGGTCGTAAATATGAATCATTTGGAGTATATTTTATGAAATTTCTTTTTTTTCTTCTTTTCTCTTTTTTCCCCCTCTCTCGTTGACGTTGGAGAGGACCATCGGAGCTCGTCGCCATCCCGAGACAAGGTTGCTGACACCAGCCTCGTTGAGAGTGGGGTTATTGTGACAGACTGAGGACCACAACGACGATGTCCTCTGCGGCGTTCCATCGCCCGTGCCGCCACTGTCTAACTTTGCACACTATCATCGCCGGCACCAAGGTGTCCAGTGGTATAAAAATGACTCTTTAATAATTGCATCACAAGCACATTTGACTTCTATCATAATGATAACAAAAAAGGCCATTGTGGAGATTGTCACAAGTTTACACCTTGAAATTCTAGCATATTCAACATTTAGAGAAAGGTGATATTAGTGTTAAATTAAATGATGACTTCCTGATGTTCAAGAAGCAAATTCTTCTTCTTTCCACTTGCGGGTAGAACTTCTGAAGAAAGAAAATATTTGATTTTATTGTGAAGAAATTAAAGAAGAAAATGTTGCCAATATTGATGAATACTTTGGGCTTGTTTGGTAATCACTTATTTAAACAATTTTTTGTTTTTTTAATCAAAAAAGTAGAAATATTTTTCAAAAGTATGTTTAGTAAAACTACTTTTGTTTTTCGTTTTTTCAATTTGACAACAAAATTTTTAAAATTTTGAAAACAAAAATTTCTTACTTTCAAAATTTTTTTAAATAATTTTGTAGAAATTCTAGTATCAAAATTCAAATATATCTAGACTCACATCACCATTTCTCTTAATACTTTCTCTCTCATCACTATTTTTCTTGTCATTATCTCTCTAGCATCATGCAAAAATGGTATTTTTCTAAATATTTTAAAAGTTGTATTTTTCAAAATAAAAATTTTAAAAGTAATATTTTTCAGAATATAATTGTAAAATTTGGTAATTTTTTTTCAAATAAATCCCAAAGAATTTAGAAAAATATCACTTTTTAAATTTTTATTTTTGAAAAAGACGACTTATGAAATTTATTTAGATAAATACCACTTTTTTTCTCTCCTATTTTCTCCTTCCTTTTTCCTTTATTACTCTCCCTTTTGATTTTCACTTTCAAAAGTAAAAAGTGCTAGTTACTAAAAGTAGAACATTGTTACCAAACATATTTTTATTTTTGAAATGCGAAAAACAAAATAAGAAGAAGTACTTTCATTTTTGTGTTTAAAAAAATAAAAAATAAAAATGTTACCAAACAGCACTTTTGTAAAGGTGAAATTATGACCAATGATTATTTCTTAGTTGATGATGAGGAAATTTGAAGATGATGCACAAGAAGAGTATGATGACAAAGATATGCATCGAGAATTGGATAGCGACAACTATAGTAGTAATATCAAGATGATATCTGAAGATGATATTTAAGTTATAACTCATTAAAAATTTATTTTAATTAAGCGAATGTGTATGAATTTCATAACATAAGTTTTTTTTCCTCATTTTTCTTAATTTTAACTTTGACGTCTTTTTTAACAGGTCCAGTATCGGGAATGCCCCAATTAGCGATGATGATGGAACTACTGGATTTGGTGGGGATAGATCAAGCGGAAGAGGGTAAGAGAGGAGTCCAAGAAGATTTACTATTGGGAAGCAAATTAGGAAGGCCAAGGTGGCCATCTTGATGGCAATAATTAATCAAACTTGAACTAGGGGATCCTGCTTAGGAGCAGGCTGAGACTATCACCAGTCTTTAACCTCATATGCTAGAAAAATATGTTGGTTATGGCCACATGTCTGTAGAACAATAGCAATTAATCACATCTTTGATTACGCCGCTTGACTGCAATCTCCCCAGGTTTTCACTATCCAATAGCGAGCTTCCCAGAGCCAGGATCCTCCGAAATATGAGGATCTGGACGAGTCATATTTTTAGTTGACTTATTTATGTATGTATAAAACAATTGTATTACTTTTGTTATATTAATAAATGAATTTATACTCTTGTGTTATTTTCATTTTTCCAAGATCAAATAGTAATTTAATTAATTATTTAATTCTGATTAAATAATTCAAAATTTTAAATTAAAATTAAAATTTTTATTCATTTGCTTTTTTTATTAAAAAAAAAATACTGTCGACACATCTGGAGTTATCAGCATAGGTAATGGAACTTTGGCAATGTTGTGTACACGTCAACAAAGGTTATATCTTAAATTTGAATTTTGACCTTTGCGTTAACAAATGGTTGATTATTTTAGAATTTGGACCTTTTTTTGAGGATTGGGTTGAGAGGAAGAGAAATCTTCTTCTCGCGACACTTGATGTCTTGTGTCAGCAACTTGCCTTTACCGAAGGATATTCACCGACACTAGTTGCCGGCCGTCACACATGTTGAAAAATGTTTATTGATCCTTCTCGTATACTATTGCGAACGCGACGAGCGTCATCTGTAGTAGTATCTCTACACTCTCTCTCACCTTTCTCTCTCTATGTTCTCTCTCCTCCTTCTCTCTTCCCACTTTCTATCTCCTATTTTTCTCTACACTTAAAGCTATAGAAACAACAATTATATTTATGGTGTTGTCGTCAAAAAATTATTTATGCAAGTTATTCTACAATTCATCTAAAATTCCAGCTAAACAATTGAATTAATTTTTAATCTTTTTCCATTCTATTCTCATCGAGTAATATTAGGTTTCCCAACTCTCTAATATCGACTTATGTGGCACATAAATCATCCATATTCAATTAGTGAATATTATTAGATTTATTTTTATTCTTTGGGTGGAATTTACTAATTAAATCATGATTTGCGATTTAAAATGGGAACCATGTACTGTTCTGGAAAAATGATAACCCGTACAATTCTGAAAAAATATTTTTTTTTGTTTTTTTTCTTAAAAAGGGTCATCAAAATTCCTACTAGACTCTCTATCGAATAAATTAGTTGTACGTCACTTTTTTTCCTTATTAGTTAAATCTACCACCATACCACTTTTTTAAAATGAATTCTTGACGATCTTGACGAATTTTTGAACGATTTTTTACGTCGGCGGTTATCTTGACAGATTCTTGATGAATTTTTGACAAATTCTTGACGATCTCGACGGATTATTGACATCTGCGGCGATCTTGACGGATTCTTGATGAATTATTGACAGGTTTTTGATAATTTTGACATATTATTCATGTCGGTGGTGATCTTGATGGATTCTTGATGCATTCTTGATGAATTCTTGACTAATTCTTGACTTTCCCTTCCAAAAGTGGTAGAATCTAATGGTGATGATAAATTTTGTTAAACATTTGAAAAAAGTGGTAATTACCTATTTAACCCCTCTATATGGCCCAATGTAGTAACTTTTTCCGTTATTAGCCTAGAAATGTAGCCCACATTCCGAAGAAAAAGCACGGTACCGGCCCGTCCCATATTAATGCTGGCCTAGATTGGCTAAGTATATATAGTAGGGGCCGGGCTAGGCCTTAATAATAAGCCCATCGGTTCGGTCCACAATTCTACAGGCCCACAATTAGTCGTTTTATATATAATTTTAAATATATTTCTTAATTAAAAATTTTAAAAATCTTTATTAAATATTTTCATTTATATACTTTTAATGTTATTTATTTACTTATTTTTATTTATTTTAATTTATTCAAGTTTTAAAATAATATGAATAAGTTTTAGGTCAAGCCCACATAAGCATATATTTGATATTTTAAGCATAGAACCACAATAAAATTATGCCCGCATTTTGGCCTATATTTGGTCTGCATAGGCATGATTCACTTAGGCCTACATAAAATGTGAGTTGAGCCTGTTGACCATGCTGGGCTCCTTGATAGAAACAAGCGTCGGGCCTGATACAAAGTCCATATAGGCTTATCAAATGTTAATCGGACTGGCCTGATCCGACCCACTTTATATCTTTATATTAGCCTAACTATGCTAGATGTTACAGGTATTCTAGATGTCTGTAGCCTTATTTGAGATGATATGTTTGATGACTTTTGTTTCCGTTGATCTGTATTCAGATGGGTTAATTGTTTTAATTTCTTTAATTTATTATATGGATAAAGATTGAAACACTAAAATCTTACACCAATAATTTATATCAATAATATGGTATCATTTTTAGCCACATAATTTTAAATAGTGTGATCTCATATTCAAAAGAGAATTGGTTGAAATGAATGACACCTTATGTGATGTAAATTTTTACTGTAAAATATTGGTCTACCTAATATTACTATTATTATATAGTCATGTTTGAGGAACTTTTTCTAAATGGATGCATGATGTCATTTAATTTTAACTCATTTTTATCCGTTTGAGACTTTCGGAATTTTTATTTGGATAAATTTTCTAAACTTATTACGCGAGGCTCCTAAGTTTCAAATGGCTTAATTCTCATTAAACGGAACTTAATTAATAGAAATACTATCTTCAATCGAGGAGCATAAATTTTGTGAGTCTCTAATTTGAGTATGCAATTTATTACTAAATTCTATTAGTTAAATATTTTTAGTCTATTTTCCATTAAAATAAATAGAAGTGACTGCCTTGAAGTTTGGAAGCGTGCAGGACACTCCGATTTTAGACGCTTCTGACAACATTATTAACCCTTTTATCGAGAGGAACATGGAAGATGTAGATTTATAGGGAAAAAATTTATGAGAAAACAGAATAGGTATTTATAGGATAAGATTAGACTACGTTAAGTTAAATGATTGGATTAGATAGGATAAAACAAGATTATAATCTAATTTTTTTTCCAAATGTTTGGTGTGCTATTTTTTATTAAGATAGGATTAGCATGTGTGTTTTATAATTTTAAATAAATAATAATTTTGAAATTTGATTATTTAGAAAATTTTCACTTTTAAAAATTAATTTAGACAAATATTATTTTTAATACTTATTTACAAAATATCACTTTGAAAAAAATATTTTTAAAATACCACTTTTAAAACTTAATTTTAGAAAAAATATCATTTTTATAAAATTATTTTCAAAAATACCACTTATAAAAAAATATTTCAAAAAATACTATTTCTAGTTCTGCCATTTTTAAAAATTAATTTCGAAAATACCACTTTTAAAGTTTAATTTCGAATACTCCCAAGGGGGTGGTCGAAGTGGCAAAGGAGCTTGAACTTAAGGCCTTCTCTCACTTAGGGAGGGTGAGGTCATGAGTTCGAGCCCCCACGTCGCCCTTGGGAGCCCAACCGAATAGAGGTGGCTCTGGAAAGTGACCCGCCACCGAGATCTCATCCGCCCTTTTTATTATCAAAAAAAAAATTTCGAATAGTATCATTTTTTACTATTTCAAAAATATTTTATTATTTTTTAATCAAATTCGTAAGCCTTTCTAATCCCAAATTCTCAAGATGATAAGATTATCAATATATTATATTTGGAGTGGATTATTTTAATCCAATTCAATCTCTTTCATATAAATGTACCATGAACCAAACATGAGATTAATTTAATCCCATCAAATTTCATCCTTATCCTATGTTTTAAATGTGGCTACATACTAATACGAGACTAGACAGGAATGTTTTAAATGTGGCTACATACTAATACGAGACTAGAAGGAATAGTAGGACTAAAGCAATTCATAAACATGCACTTAGATAAATGATGTTGATTTAAAATGGTGTAAATTTCGAGAAAAAATGGTTTTCAATTAGATGACAAAATCTTTCAATTTTATGTTCGATTAATTAATTAAATAAAGATAAGTAGTACCTCCGCCATCAACGCCGAGCGCAACAGGACATAATCCAGCAGCCACAACAGCTGCAGATCCACTAGAAGAGCCTCCAGATATCTTGTTCGGATCATATGGATTTCTAGTAGCCCTAAATAATTTATAAATGACCATGCCAAAACCATCTTTTCAGCAATAAAATAATGTTAATACGATGAAAAATCAAACATTAATAGAGTTGAAAGACAGAATCATAGTTTCTATGCAAAATTTACGTTAGTGAAAGAATAATATATAGTATTGTGAGCAGGGATGGGTCTAACTGGGGGCGAGCCCCCACTCATTTTTGTATAATTGTTGTTTTGTACTATATATTTCATTGTTTTTCAATTTAATCCTATTTAATTTGTACTTTTTAAGGTAATTTTCTCATTATTTTTCAATTTGCCCCCACTTAATTTCTCTTTTTTTTTTAAATATTATCTACACTTTTTTTTTTCAACTTTGCTCCATTTAATATTTTACCTTTTGGGGGTTAATTTCCTTATCTTTTTCTTTCTCAAAATCTAGTCTCCACTATATTTCTTTTTTCTCCACTTTCATTTTCATTAATTTTTATCAGAAAAAGGTGACTAGTACTCCCCAATATTTATTAGTTTCAATATACAATAATTAGCATATTAGAATTTAACAAAAAAATATTTCTAATGACTAATTGTCTATGTTTGTATATGCGCATATTACTTCTTACTTATTGATTCATATTGAATAGAAATATTTTTTTTTTTGGATATATATTGAATAGAAATTTATTTCTCAACTATTTAGATTTTTTTTTTAATTAAGAAAAAGTTTTTTTTACACAAACAAAATCCTGGATTTAATGATTGTAAATACGAAGTACAATATAACTCGGTATGTTTAACCATCTAATATATATGCGGTTTTTTTTTTTTTGTGTATATTCGAATTGAATAGGGGAACAATGAAATAAAATATATTTCTTACCCATAATGTGGATTTATCCCACTTGTTCCGGCCCCAAGCTCATGCATATTGGTTTTCCCAACAAGTATGGCACCACACAATCTAAGACACTTAACACAACATGCATCATCGGTACAAGGTCTATGTTTGTGCAACCATTTTGTTCCACCTAGATTGATGGTCAAATTTGAACAATATATCAAGAAAATTCAATAAATAATTCATTAAGAAATTAATCTATACATATTATGAAGACTAAATTATTATGTAAAATTTTTGCATGCCCACATGGAAAACCGGCCTCATAATTTAATAATCAGTTACCTGTTGTTGGATATGGCTTGCAATCTATTTCGTCTTTGATAGCAATTAGGACTCCGTCTAGAGCTGAAATAGGTTCTCCTAGAGAGAGATAATAATGTAAATGTAATGGAGGTTAGTTTACCGATTTATATTTGATTTTGTAGCAAAGAAGAACAAATTAGTACATAAATACGTATATATATATTAAAAAAAACATAACTAGGTCTTTGTAGAAGGAATAGTACAACAAAAAGATATTAGTTTCACTGTTTTTGTTTGTTTGTTTGTTTTAATGCAAGTGTGAGATCCAAAATCCACACGCTTAGACATAATCAGGAAAAAAAAAAGGTTTTTAACTTATACGTTGTATTTATTGAGACATATAATTCAAACTGAACATTTAGTACCTCTTGCATATCGAAGTGATGACTCTGTTGCTTGTTGTAGAATATCTTCGGAGTCGTAGTTAATAAAGAATGACATCTGCAAAGGCGGATTTGAGGATTCATGTACAGCCTTTATAAATCTCTCTGCAACCTGTGTACCAATGCAAAAAGGTTGAATATTAAATACAAGGGTTCAAAGTAGAACGATGTAGTTTGCTTAAATTATTTGAGTAAATTAGTACTTGGGACATTTATAATTTAAACCTAAAAATTGCACCTAATAAATGTGGCAAAATTTTCGATCACAATTTTAAATGAAATAGTCTCACCAAAGTGTGGTTAAATCATGTCACAGTATTTGGTGTATAAAAACCCAAATTTTAATAAAGGGTAGAATGCGAACTTTACCAAAGATTGGGTTAAAATGTTCAAGGATGAGTTTTTTTGCTATTAGGAATTACTCGAAGAAAATATTGCGCCCTGGACTAAAACGTAAACACGGAGGAACTTTTAAAGAAATAATGGGGAGAGAGAAAACTCAAGAGAGAGGGACTATAATGAAAATACGGGTCTGTTATGGGCCAACTCGGATCTGCCATGTGTCAAAAAAGTCCCAAAATGTTCACATCAATCTTCCTCTCTCACCCGATAGTCTCTTCTGCCCCAAACCCACTCTTTGCCGCAGCTGCAAAGTCCAGCCATCGGACATCTTGACCGCTAACATGCCTCACCGCTCGAACAGTTGTCCCTCGAAACCCGACTACCCAAATCGTTGATGCTCTTGACGCCACTGCAAAGGGATTCAAAGCCGCCGCCAAAGAGGATGCTTCCAAAGGGCGCTTTCACTCGATTCGCCCCCGTGGGAATGCCGTGGACCTACGTTGTCGGCGAGTGGGTCTTTCACATGCAACTACCAATCATCTCCACACCTTGGCCGGCCTTGATTCGTTGCCAGTGAAGTTTTGCGTGTTTTGGACAGTTTGGAATTTTGGTTTGTGGTCTTTTAAGATCCGACCATTTGATCGAAGTAAAAGTGGTCCCATTTGAATGTACTCATCGCATGCTTTGTGATGACATATAACACAACCATTGAATGTGTTGTTCGCCAAAACCCGTTCTCGAGCAAGCCTGAGTTTGTCTCATTCACGCCAGTGGTCGTTTTCCAATCCGGAAATCCTATCAACAACCAAATATATTGGGAAGCTAGTTTCGACAACACAAACGCAGTGGCAAGGTCCATTTCGTCATTTGTGGCTTCGGTAGAAAGACGAATTTTCAAGGTAAAGCAAGGGAATTCCCGAATGCCCATCGGACGTCTTCTAGTATATCAGTTTGAGACACCGAGCACAGCACCCGAACATTGTTTCGACGTACTTGGTCCATTTTTTCAGATCAATTTCACAATACGGGCAAACGGAGAAAAAAGCCATTTTCTAGTTCCAACCTAATTCGCTCCATTCCAATTTTGCAATCAAGGACTCATGGAGCAGCTAATAGCTAGTTAGAGCTAGTCCTATGAGGTAGACATTCAATTAATTGACTTTTAAAGTTGTTTTGACTATAAATTGATATATTAGAATACTTTAGAGCATATTATGATTTTGTGACATAAAATTGTTTAAAATTAGATTGGAATGACATATTGATAATTTGGATATATTGATATGTTGTTAACTGGTCTGGGATTGTGGAAATATTTTATTTACAGGTTCTAGACAATGGGTTTGGTAAAATACAATGGTTATGTTGTTAATATTTCAGGAAATCCAAGTGTTATTTCAAAATAGAGTTTATAAATATGTTTTGCATTTTATCACTGTTGCAAGGTTAGTTTAAAAATATATTATATATTGTACATGTTATGGGATCGCACTTGAAATTATTGTTTAATCACAGTAGTTTAAGTCAAAGACAAGTTACTACATCGTTAGATCAAAAATCTAGGAACTTGTGTAGGATGTTATCTGATACAATCTCATTAAATTAGTACAAGATAATGTTGGGTATCTTCGTGAGGGATATATAAGGTCGAAACGGGGGATGAGTACTCATTCTATCTTGTTTGATTGATGATATGTGATATGTTTGGCTATGTTTTCACATATATGGATTATAAATGGTTTCAAATATATATGTGAATTTTTAGTTTTATAAATCATGTTTGAAAAAGACTAATCATGTAGGTTTGTAAAACTGATTTGTGAAAATAGAACTGAATTACTACTGGGCTTTCTAAGCTAACTTCCCCCTTTCATGTGTTTGTGTAACCAAAATAGATTTCCAGTTAGCTATCCGGACTACTTGAGCTATTCATATAATTTTGTGCTAAATATTCTTTCTTTCTATCTCATTTAATAAATTATTTAGGGCTTTTAAATACAAAAAACTCCCTGAATTCAAAACAATTTAGTAAAATTAACCCTAAACTCAATTTTTTGGAGCAAAACCTTCTGAAATCTCCTAATATTAGTTCTGTTGGAAAAGAAAGATGATTCTGTTAGTTTTTTTAAAAGTTAAATCCTTATTCTTTTATTTTTGGCTTTTAGGTCCCCGTTCTTATATTTTTGTTTCTTATTAATTCCTTTTAATCTTTTCTGTCCAAAACTGTTGTTAATTAGCGTAACCCAAATCGTGCTCATCTCATAGTAAAATTGAAACTAAAGGGAAAATTATTATTTTTTTATTAAAAAAAAAAGAACTGGGTTATCGTTTTCGTTTAAGATGGCGAGAAGAAATTGGAAAATTTTATATGATTCCAATATGGATCTACTTTAGTCTAAGTATTCATATATGTAGATGAAAGGTATATGAATACTTGGACTAAGGTATATCCATATATGAACTATATAAAATTTTGGCAATATATGTCCCATAAAATTGGAATGATAAAAGATAAAATTGGCAATATACGTCCCATAAATTTGACAATATATTCATATACCTCTCTTCTAGATATATTAATACTTAAACTAAACTAGACCCATACAGGCACCATATAAAATTTTTTAATTTCTTGCATTCGTCTTGAGTGAAAATGATAACCCAACCTTTTTTTTTTTAATAATAATTTTCCTTTATTTCTAATTTTATCCCTAATAAGATGAGCACATTTTGGGCAACTACTAATTAATGGCATTATTGGACAAAAAAGATTAAAAATGATTATATTGAATAAAAATTTAAGAATAAGGACCTAAATGCCACAAATAAAATAATGAGGATTTAATCGTAAAAAAAAAACTAACAAAAACACCTTTCTTTTCTAGCAAAACTAATATTAGGGACTTTAGGGGGTTTTGCTCCAAAAAATTGAGTTTAAAGTTAATTTTACTAATTTATTTCGAATTCAAGGGGTTTTTATATTAAAAGCCTATTATTTAGCCATGTGTAGTAGTACCTCCAAGTAAATGTATAAGGGTGTTTATATGATTGAGGACTTTATATATAAATGAACATTGCAAAACCTACTAAACACTTGACTTTAAATCTTATTAAGTTATTGGGCAATAACTTGATTCCTAGTAAGCTATCATTAGTTATTCTAGTAAGCTATCATTAGTTATTAAGGAATGCACATTTAAGAAGTTAATAATTAGTTAATAAGGCTAGCTCAATTGGTCTAGGATTCTTAGGAGTGTAGGAGGGGAGGGGGGTTCGAATCCCAATTAGGTCAATTTATGCATAAATTTCATAATAAAAAACTTTTTTTTTGAAAAAAAATATACATTACTTTAGAAACAAAAATTGAACTTGGTTTCCACACTTATTAGAATCTTAGTAACTAAACTTGAGGTTTTACTACTATTTCTAGTAAGCTATTATTAGTTATTAAGAAATACACATTTAAGGAGTTAATAACTAGTTAATAAGGCTAGCTCAATTGGTGTCAGATGAACTTGAGTTTTTCTTTTTCTGAAAAGAATTACTTGAGGAAATTTGATTTTTTTTTAATGATAATTTTTCAAAAAAAATAAAAAATTATGAATTTTAATTAGTAAAATATCAATTTTAAAATTATTTAGAAAAATACCATTTTTTATTAATTGAAAAGATACTTGAAGTAACCAATCAAGTTACCTCATACATCATTGAAAAATACTAATTTTCAAGAAAAAGTAGTAATTTCTAAATATTCATTAAAAGTGTTATTTTCCTAAAAACACTTTTTAAAAGTGGTATTTTTCTAAATCATTATGGGGTTTTTCAAAAAATTGAGCTCATCTGAGATTTTCAGTTTTTAATACTTTGGGCATTGAATTGTGAAAATTAGTCATTGTACCACGTTTTTAGAAAATAATTAGAAAAATATAGTGGGCTCAGTTTTATTAGATCTTGTACAGTATTTTTTAGAAAAACAACATTTTTAAAAAGTTTTTAGAAAAATACCATTTTCTAAAATAGTAACTAATAACCAGTAACTAGTTTTCTACCACTGGTAACTAATAACCAAAGATATTTATAACTAGTAGTTGGTAACCGGTAACTAGCTTTCATAAACTAGTAATTAATAACCATTTTAAAAATAATATTTTTATAAAAAAAAAATCGGTATGAGAATGGGAAAAAAAAATCTTGACTCACCGTATTTTTTCTGTTCTTTTTTGTTTTTGTAGATAGAAGTATTAGAAACGTCAGGAATTTTGTAAAAAGCCCTACGAATTATTTTCATTGGCATTGCTCAATTAAATTAGCCGCTCTGCATAAAATTTAGCAAGTACTCGTAGAACGCCTAAGATATAACTTTTAAAACAATAAATACCATATATATAATTGTTGCGCGCTTACCACTTTAGGAGTAAGTTCTAGAGAGGCATAGGCCCTTGAGTAATCTAATATAGTCCACCGGTGAAAAGATTGGTTGGAACTTTTCGACTTTGTTCGTGTAGACAAAGGCATACACTCCATGGCTTGTTGAACTTTTTCCGGTGGAGACAAGTCAGACCGGACACATTTGACATCTTGTTCTTTGAGATCTGGATTAATTTAAAGAAAAAGAAAAGGTCATATATATATATAAAAGATTCTTGAATGATAATTTATCGTCTACAAAATTAAGAACTACTATGCATGGCTTGTGTACGTTACATATGCCTTGTGCTAAGATGGATAAGCGAAGAATTGTATGTTCATATTCTATGTCTTATGCTTGGTACACTTCCTATCGCATAATAAAAGTAAGGGAAGTTCTAAATCCATCAACAATTAGACTATCACATAATAAAAATAACGGAAGTTTTAAATCCATCAACAATTAGACTATGTCTATTTACAATTTTAATTACAAATTTACCTATAATTAAAATTACTAGAAAAGACAATTTAAGAATTAAATACTAGCAATATCTAAGAAAGAAGAGATTAAACGTACAGAATTGGTTATAAAACCCTAGAAAGAAGTTATTTTTTTTTATTCAAAATCATAAAAAATAAAAATAAAAATGGAGAAAGGGATTAAATAAAGCTAAATTATTAAATATACATATATATATTTTTTTTGATATATTAGAAATACGAATTTATAATTATTGTACTATTGCTATAAAACTTATATATAAAAAATATGGTTGCCAATCCCGTAGGTATTTTTTTTTGTACCTATGGGTAGGTATTTATTTTTTAATCGTTAGTTCATCATCTAATAGTAATCCAACGACTATAATAAAATGTATGAAAAGACGTGTATCATTAATGATGTTTCTCTCTCTTACTTTTTACAATAAAAAAATATGCATCTTAAATTTTCATTGGCCAAAACGATACCTATGTATAGGTAAAAAAGAAAATACCTACTAGATTGGTGCCCAAAAAATATATTAGAGAGCACAATTATCCAGATGGTGAGACTTTGTGTGACTAAAGAAAAAAAAAATATCACTGTGTAATAATTATGAGTTGAGAGACAATCAAAAAATAATACTGGAAAAAATTAAGTTGAAGAGATAAAAATCATTTGAGTATTTTTTTTATCTACATTTTTTTTAATGATAAAAAAAAACAAAATAGATGAAAAGCAAGAAAAGGTGAAGGTAAAAACCAAATGATATAAATTATGGGTAATCATAAAAAACTAAACTAAAATAAAACAATAGAAGAACTTGAAATAAAATATAAAACGAAACACACAAACTTAATAAAACATAATAAAACTTAATGATTTAATAATAGCTTAGGCCCCACATTCGTTGTTTTCATTCTTAATAAAATAAAATTACATATGTACAAAAAAAAATGGGCATTTTTGGGGAGAAAAAAAAAAAACTAAAGAACGTACAAAGAGAAAACAAAATAGTTAAATAATTCTGTTGTGATGGGTACATAGTTAAATTTTTAATGGATTTAGAACTTTCCTAAAATAATTACAATTTTAAATAGAAATCTAAATTAATAGAATATCCGTCCATGAATTTATTATTAAACTATTTCTAAAGACGACAGTGTACAAAATTTATTAGGTGAAGAAAATGCAAGACCAAAAAAAGAAGGGGGGAAAAAAAAAAGGAACAGACGAGTTATGAGTCCGATTAGAAACGGTGCCTGGGTTGCTTGTTAGTAATGTTAAGTGTCCTTAATTCCTTGAAAGTGAGTGATAAGGATCCAAGTGTCAATTCTTAGACGTTGATTGGTGTGGCCTCACAGTACCAATATATTAGTGAACAACTTATCAGAGAACAGACCTTAGCAAATCATCTCTTTAAATATTATAGCGAATTAATGTCTTCTTTTAGAGTTACATACTCGTTGAAACTTTATTAAATAGTGTGAATGATATTTTTCTTTTTTATTCTAAAAAGACAAAAAAAAAAAAATGTTTCGTGAATGTAAAATTGACAAACTTATATATTCTATGCTACTAATAAATGAAAATGTTATTAGAGTAGTAGACCTTCAAAAGGATGTAATGGCGTGAAGACAGGAGACTCTTCTAGCTCTGCGTCTGTGATAAGCTGCACAATTTTAAAACATTTGAAGAATATATTGTCAAAAAAGGAAAAGATATATTTTAAACGGATAAATACGCTTTAGGAACCTCTTTCTTCATCGATCCGTTTTTTCCCCCCTTAAATATGAGAACAAAAGTTAAAATATCAACGTAAATGATGGGTTCTTATCTATAGTCCTTAACTTATTTTCGTTACCATATTGTATTCCAATTATAATGGGGGTATTCTTAATTTTGACCCATTTTTAAAGTGTGTGATAAAAAAGGGATAACTTATAAACTATTTACAAAATTAAGATTTTCATTTAATGAAACTTTTGGAATTCCAAAATTACTCCCAACTCGAACTTAGTTGAAAATTTTCGAACAAGTCGAAAAAGTCAAAGGGAAGAAGACGGTGCCAAGAAAATAACTAACCATGTTCGACCGAGGTCGAGATTATTTAGCTTGATCGAACGGTCATTCGATCCCAGTAGTCGAAAATTTTCACTGCGGTCGAAATTTTCCGATCGTGGGTCAAAGATCGATCAGAACGGCCAGAAGATGCGACAATAAAAGTTCGACCACGATCGAAATTTTTCGACCTTAGTTTTACAAAAGCACTGCTAGGATCGGGATCAAGACCAATAGTGATGATGGAGTGCTAAAGGTGTTGGTGGTGGCAGAGCAAAAGTAATTTAGGATGTGCTAGAGAAGAATGTATTTTAGGGTTTGTTAGATAATAAGGTATCCAAGTAATTTTATAAATATGACATGACAATGAGAGAGTTTTGAAAACATTTATGGTAAGTACCTTTTTTCATCAACAGAGTCTTAATTGACCCTCTAGGTATAAATTACCCGAGAAGGGACTCTTTACATGTATTAATTTTTCATCTTTAAACTACTAATTATAATATAAGAAAGTTTGTTTGGTTCTTAAACTTCAAATATTTGTTAGGCCTTAAAACTTTTAAGAGTTAATAATAGTAATAATGCTTAAATTATACTTTTTATATCACTTCGGCCTCCAAATTTTCAACTGACATAATAGTGGCCTCGGAATTATATAATTGTTGTAACAATGATCCTTTTGTCACAAACTGATAAATATTTAACAGAAATAAGTCATTACAAAGCACACAATTTGGTAACTGTGGTTAACAATGAGAATTTGAATTTTCAACTTAAATAATAGAATACCAAGACTTAAGCAATTACTGAAGCAATATTTAAGATTAAAAAAACATAATTGGAGAATTTCATAATTAAATTAGTTTTATTAAACTATTCAAGTAGTATATAAGCGTGATAAATAATATATTACTATATTGTAGGATCTTAAGCTACCAAATACATATATTATATTTTTATACATAAGAAAATATTTCCACTGCATGCGTTTATTAATCTTTTTTGTAAACAAAACTAATTAATAAAATATATATATATATATGTACATTTATATGACATTCATAAATTGCATGGGTAAATTTCACTATAATATATACTAAAGGCATTTGTATAATAATAGAATTAGTTTTTTAGAAGTAACTTCTACCTTAGTTCTAAAATTTTGCCTAAAAATGTGGCTACATACTACATAGGATATATTAAAATCGGCTAAGCAACAACAAATTGGGTGCTTATATTGTCACTTTTTTTTTCACTCTTCTTTCTATAAAGAGATTAGAATATGAATTTAAATAATTTTAAAATGATTCATTTAAAAAAAAATTGAATATTGGATAATAATACAATGTATAATTATCCAAAGTACGATATTTTGTTAAAATCACAAATATAAAATGAGAAATGCAACTTATGTGTCATTCTAATAAGAATCAAATAAAATATATAGCAAAAATGACTAAAATGAAATATTTTTAATAATTTAAGAATTAATATAGTGCAATTTAAAATTTAAGTACCAAAGTGAGATTTTCTCCTTAGTTCAGGATTAATGGAGTCATTTATCCTACATAAAAATAATGCTGTTCAACATGAAAATATAACACAAAACTACTAATATATTCAGCACAAATTTTGGGACTCCTCATATCAATGTGCAGTATGGCAATATCAATTTTACAAGCCCGCAAAAATAATTTCATGTGTCTTTACTTATTATTAAAGCCATAAAAACAATTACCTATAAAAAAAATGTTCATAAAAGCAATTAAAATGTTAGTACTGCACACAAAATGATCATTTACTCGTATTCATAAACTTATATATAGTTTTCATATGTACGTCTATTAGTATTTGATGTGAAGCGTACATTTCTCAAAATCATAATAGCCTTAACCGCTAATCGTCTGATTCTCTAGCAGTGGTCCAATGGTGTGGGTGAGCTAATTGTTAATGCGCTAGGATCACCATTCGGCATTTGTGTTTTGACATGGATTCTACCCGCACCTAAGTAAATGGTCCAAACTTTAATTTTCAATTTATTTTCCAATCGCTTTGGCCTTCTGGCAGGGCTAGCTTGGTGAATGGTCCATCCAATCAATTCCTTGCCTAGGTGATTGGTCCCTCTCATCAACTCTTATATCATTGTTATTTTTATAAGTCCTCCTATGACTCCTACCTGTTAATTAGCCAATGAGAAGCAATGAAGCATTCGCAGAGAAAGCTGGGAGTACTGAATACCTACCTAGAGGCACGTACATCTATTTCTTTTTTCTTTTTCCTTTTTTCGCCCTTATCATTTTTCAAGTTCTGGTCTAATTACTTGACTGAACTTATCCCGAAAACATTTTATTCGTCTGATTTTCCCTTTTTTTGGTATAATTTTTTTTAGGTCATTCCATTTTTTTTTTGGGTTTCTAACACTTATACTTACAAAAACCGAAAAAAATTACAAAAATATGGAAGTTAGGTTTTTTTCCAATTTTTGTACGGTTTTTATTAGGAAAATATCACTTTTTAAAAAATATTTAGAAAAATATCATTTTTAAAATAGTTACTGGTTACCGGTCTCTGGAAACTAGTTATTGGTTATATACCAGTTATAAATATCTTTGATTACTAGTTACCAGTTTCTGGAAACTGATTACTAGAAACTAGTTACTATTTTAAAAAAGGTACTTTTCTAAATATTTTTTAGAAAAAAGTATTTTTCTAATAAAAACCGTATTGCACCTTAAAAAATTACAAAACCACCGTATTTTTCAAATTTTTTTTCTTAAATACCATATATTGTCTAATTTCCACTTTTCTTTTCTACGCATTCTTTACTGCCCCAGTCATCAATCTCACCACATATGTTAATTGGGAAATAAAACAATAACTCCTCTCTAAAATTACCTCTCTTATTCTTTTTCACTTTTAACTCACTTTTTTATACTTCCACTTCAACGGCCAGGGAGACTCTCTTTCTAAAGGATTTTTCTATTTGATTTTTGTTTATTAATCCTTCCATAGAAGTCATGTGAAGTTATATATGTCAACAAAATTTTATATCTATAGTATTTTCTTCCACTTAATTATTAATCTATAAGGGTTTCATTTGTTTGTTTCTTTATTTCTCTTCCCGTATTTTTTTTTTTTTTTTTGAGATTTGGAAGCATTTAAAGTTAAGATTTTGAAGACTTTATACTGCAGAAGATCTATGTTTACATAAGTCAACTCGGATGATAGATGACGATTTAAAAGAGAAAGAAATGCATCTTTCGTGCATACGACCTTATCCATGAGATGTACCTTAAGTAAATTGTTTATTGTTATGGGCTGTTTGAATCTCGATATATTTTGAATTAAATTAGTTTTTGAATTTTGATTGAATGAAATAATATTTTATTTGAAAAGATAAAAAAGCATCAATGTGTGCACTACCTTGTCCATCAATTTAATTAACTCATGTTAGGCCATGATTTTTTTTTTAAAAAAATAAAAGGGAGACTAGGGTGGGGTTATTAAAACCATAAGTATACAACAACTTTAGAAGTTAATTAATGAGATGTGTGGTTACCCTGTTTACCACATTTTATTCATGAGCAAGGCATGACAAACATTTATACAATAGGTAACCACACTACTTTAATTGTGGAAGGTACGTACTCCTAAAATCCAATCTCTCCTCTCTCAAGTTAATGAAAAAAAAAAAAACAAAGTGTGGTGATTTATGACAACGTAGTGGTATTAATGTGGAGCACAAGTGGTTAATCTTATGTGATAAAAAATTATTAGATCAAAATAATAAATAAAACCCTTAAAAAATAGATCAATGTAAGAATAAAACAAAAAATTGGCGCTTCAAGCCTTATTCTTTCTAGTTTTGCTTAAAAGCTATTATATTTTGTAATTCTCCTCTATAGGTGATGTTATTGACTCATGCTTTGTATCATTAATCTAACACTCTTATTTTAAAGCTAACAAACATACGATTAAGAACTAATAATCTACTTGAGTGTGTAGCAAGTTAAATTGAAAGATCACAAAACATTCAAGATGGATTATGGAAAAGAGCTTGAAGACAAAGATCAAAATAATAAGACCTAGACTAGCAAAGGTTATACACTTAGTTTGTGTACTTGAATATATGTCTACACATAATATGATCTTATTGGCTCAAATTTTTTATAAAATTAGATTTTTCTAAAGCAAAATTGTCAAACTTGTTTATCTCCAATTAAAATAAGAAATTTATTTTACACAAGCTTTTAAATTGATTTATGAATTTCTATAGTTTCCATATTATATATTAAATCAACTTAAAAAGTCACATTTTGAAAAATTATTGAAAAAGACTTGAAATAAAATTCAAAAAGTGCTCTCGGACAGAATCAGCAAACCGACGGTCAGAATCGGTCGACCGATTCCTTGGCACTTTTTAATGACTTTTTGAAATTCGACTGTTACAACCGCACTTTCAACGGCTAGTATTTTTAGTCAACCGAAAATGCATTTCGGTACCGAAAATGATAGATTATCTATCAAACGGTCCAAAACGGCTAGTTTTCATTCTAGTCTATTTATAGAAGCCTTTTTAACACTTGAAACAACTTTTGAACATTCCTATATTGCTTTAAACATACTTTTAAGTTGTTCTAATCATCTTTTGTGAATCAAACTTTCAAATCCACTTTTTCAAAAGTCAATTGAGCCAAACTAGATTATATCTTGTGTTCTTATTTATTCTCTTTAGGCTTACCTTGTATCATCTATATTTTCATGAGAGATTTTAGTTGAGTGTTTCAACATACAGAAAATAAAATTGTATTTGTGAAGTGAGGTTGACACCGGATTCATAAACAACTCGGTTTAGGTGAGATTGGCACCGGAGTCAAAACAATCCGAGTTAGGCGTAATAGAGCCGGTTTCAAGGCTATTGTAAAGGCGTGAGTGTGCCTGAGGAGAAAGCACTCGCTGTGTAAAAAGGACGGTCAAGCCCATTCTCTTGATCCGATAGTGGATAGCTCGAAGTGGGTTGCCAAGAGCCGGGGACGTAGACAAACCGTCGTATTTATTGAACCTCAAAAAAATAGTATTTGCATTTCTCTATCCCTATCTCTTTAATTTATTTATCTTGAGCTTGTGTATGCAATTTAGCTATTTTTACTTGTTATTGCTTTTACTTGTTAAATTTACTCGATTGTCAAGAAAAGTTTTTAAAAGTTTTTAAAACCCAATTCACCTTGGGTTGGCTATCTTGGACTAACAGATGTCATATAACAAAAGGTGACTCTATTGCCACTCCTCCTAAATAAACATTTTTTTTAAAATTTAAAATATTAACATTTTTTTAACACACCTTTTAAAAGTTTCTTATTCCAAAATTAGTCATCAATAAAAAATTCAACTTATCCACACTTTTTGGAAATTCCTCATTAGTTTGTCTTTTTCTTCTTCAATCTTTTGTTTTGATCATCACAATAATCAAGATATTTTAATAATTGTTTTTAGGTTCTTGAGAATTGTAAAGAGAATTAAAATTCTTGAATTAGTTTTAGGGTTTTTGAAATCTAGAGATAGTTCGAGATGTTGAATCATTCTTTTAAGGCTCTTGAGAATTAAGGGACGGAGATTCTTGAATCATTATTAGAGTTATTGAGAAGTAGGGAATGATAATTAGAGTTTTTGAATTGTCTTTTAGGATTTTTGAGAAAAAGATCATTAGAATTTTGAGTTTATAATATGTTTGCCTATCACTATAAATACTTAATTTAAAAGTATTTTGATTGTTTAAGATTATTTTAGATAATTTGTTTTACCAATTATGTCTAAGGGAGTGTGTGAAGGAAAAATAATCTAGTTAAGAAAGAATATTAATTAGGTTGTTTTTGACCTTTATAAATGAGTAACTGAGACATGGGAAGAGAAAAATAGGGTGGGTAATAGACCCACCCTGTAACAAATTGAAAAAACTAGAAAAGTATACCGGAAAGAGAGATTGGTAGTTTGTAATTTTCTGTGTCATAGACGTATTGTCACGCATAGTTTAGCATCTCATCGAAAAATTATGTGATCTTTCGTCGTGTAAGTGACAACCAAGTACTAATTGGATGATGAGTAGTGAAAATACTAATCCTCCAACTAATATTTAGGGACCTATATTAATTGGCTTTAATATGTGGTCACTTTGTTTGGTGGGAATAACCTATTAAAAGTAGTAATAGCCCTTTGAGGTATGTATAAACTGTACCAAAAAGAGAGGAGAAATATGTTCAAATAATATGATGACGTTCCATGAATAAATTATGCCGCGTGTATTGACTTTTTTCCTCGAAGAGAAATGAAAAGTTCGCGCAAATTTTGTTGATTCGTTTCATTATCTTATTATAGAAGAACATTATAAAATAAAGAACAAAAGGTCGATTAAAACTAAAATTAAAAGGTAACCCGTAAGGATGGAAAATAAAACAACACACTTTGTAGATGATGGTGACAATATTTTTGGAACTTATTCAAAAACAAACGAACGCTTGTGGAACGGTCCAGCGGTTTGTAGATTCGCATTTATGCTTACAACGTTTTTGTTTTTGTTTGTTTGTTTTTGTTTGTTTGTTTTTTTTGTTTTGTTTTTTAGTTTCTTTTTTGGCTTATACTATCTGGTTTTGGAGTAATAAAGGAACGTCGTTGAATCAGAAAAACCCTTTCCGTCGCCGTGGTAAGAGAAAAAATGATATCCTGTAGGTTTTTGTTTTTGTTTTTGTTTTTATAAAAAGATAAATAAAAATAAAAATAAATAAATGATTGAAAAATGAAAAAAGAAAATAAGTGAAAGTTTTCATGGACTCAGTTTTAAAATACTATCTTTCAGATTTTCCAAAAAAAAAAAAAAAAAAACCTTTCAGAAACAAAAAAAATAATAAAAAAATAGAGATGAAGAAAATCAAAGTGTGTTTACCTTATGAATAAGATTATTCCCCTTCAGAATGTAGAATAATAAGGGCCCAAAGATCCTTGACTCCATAAACCACACAAATACCTTGACCAGGAATCCAGCCATGCGCGGAGCTATTTCATAGAGGATATAAAAAAGGTGAGAAAGAGTACTTTGAAAAAAAATGATAGTTGACTTCTGAAAATTTATTTCTATGTTATTTTGTCCAATTTGAATGAGAAATCAATTCAATTAGTAGTATCTGACATTAATAATAGCAATAATAAATTGTCTAATCACAGTTCTATTAATCTGCCTATTACCAAAGAGGAAAAACAGAGTGTAGGAGATCATATCAATTTACATTGATTTTCAATATATAATCAAATAACTATTTATTCAATTCTAATTCAAATGAAGAAAGATTAAAAAAAAAAAAGAATTTAGTATCCTTTTGCCGATTTCAGTTCATCCTAATTTACGGACTTGGAAATCATATCAATTTACAATAATTTACAGATTTAACCTTTTTTTTTTCTTTTGAGAGAACATATTTAACTATTTAAATAAAAGCTCTGTTCAATAATCTGTTTTTAATAAAATAATAATATTATTATTAGAAGAAAAAAATAGCAGAATTTGGTACCCTTTTGCAGGTTTATCCTCCAACTTGGTTTTCGATTAAAACAAATGAAGAGTAAAGGAAAGAAGTCACTCGTAATTCAGAAAACAGGAATGAGAAATCCATCGAATAAGAATTTAAGAGAAAAGAATCGGAACCTTTGACGTTGGCTCGTAGATAGACCTCGGAACTACCAGAACTCAAATCCATTTCTTTCACAGGCTTATAAACCACTGTATCATTTCTGAACAAACCCATTTTTTCTGGTTTTGGTAAAATGGAGAGGTGAAAACTGCAAGAACAATAGACTTACTTATATATGTGTATATATATATGTACGTTAGAGGAAAAGGGAGGGAGAGAGTGAGAGAAGAAAACAGAGGTGAAGAAAGCAAGAGCATAATAAAAAGAAAGATCATAATATATACCTATATAAATAAATAAAATAATTCCAACGCTTAATTAACTGTTATTGATAGTTGGGATAAGGTTAGGGGGAGGTTAGAGACAGTGACGGCCTATTTGTGCTTTTTTGCGTAGTGGGAAAGAGTCATTTTCCATTTCTACAAGAAAAAAAACAAAAATCCATTTAAAAAAAAGTCATTTTCCAAGGATTCTCGAATTTGATAGAGAAAAACTAGGAATGATATTTTCTTTATTTATTTGCTGAGAATCAGAGTCTAATTTTCGTGCTAATTGTATCTCTTTTTTAAGTATAAGAGCAATGTTATGTGGATTTAAGATGTTAACACTCGGATCTCAAATTAGTAATAAATATTCATAATAATTGTACTGTAGAATACATTCTTGAGCAACCAAAATTATTACACTGATCAACTATTATTTTACATTGATGACCGCTCAGTTCGCTAAGTGTAAAATAAAAGAAAAAAAGAAAAAAAAAACAGAAAAAAAGAAAAATGTCGTTGTGCTTTTGTTAAAGTCATTTTCCTCAAATACTTGTATCTAGGTAACATTTGATTAGTGTATAGTTCCAAAGAAGTGCCCAAATTTTTGAGAGGGTGGAAAAATAAAAAAATCATGTTTAAAAAGAGAGAAGAAAAAAAAAAACCTATGCCTTCATTAATAATCACAACGACAACACAATAGATATGACTTAATGTCACATGACAAATTTAAATTTAATATATTTTCACAAAGCATTCGACAACATAAACAATTTAGGAACTGACTTTCTCAATTAAGTTTTGTTTGGTTATAACCAGTACACGATTGGGTGTAATATAGTTCACATGATTCTAACTATGTCATGATCACACTTCTAGAAAAAAAATTTCTCCCTTGATCAGGTGATTAATTAAATTGTAAATTATTTTATCACAAATTCAAACTGATGTGTAATTATAATCAGCCAATGAAAAATAGAGATATTATGTGGTATTAACATCTATACAGTCTGATAATATTATTCTAGGAATTAACTAAAAGATTATTATTCTTTGTAACCGGAGGTAGGAAATTAAAATTTAAACTTTAGCATTGGAAACTGGCATTATTACCAATCAAATCAATATGCGCATGAGGCCACATTTTGTAGGATAAAATCACTTTATTGTTCTACGTTTTAGCATTCAGTTATCAAAAAGGCCGAAGAAGAGTTTACATATATAGCTACTGCTGATTTAAGATTTTTTTTTTAAGTGAGACTTAATTAATGACCTCTATTTTATTACGAAAAAAAATAACACATACGCTCTGGTAGTCGAACTTCCGACCTAATACCCAATCTCTACGCACCCACCTACTGAGCTAAAAGAATTAGATATATTTGGAGCATTGAAATAAAAGTAGCCGCTATCGTGCTCTTTTAAACGTGGTCGCTATTGACCATGCCAATTCAATATCAATTATTAAGAATAAATTTCACCTATATTTGAAACTGTGAATTTATCTTAAAATATGTTTAAATCAAGTATCTGTGTGTGTGTGTTTTTTTTTTTTTTTTTTTTGAGTGGAAAAAATATGAGTACTTGGGTAGTCAAGATGAATAGACAGTCGTTTAGATTAGATTTTATTGGATTCACTGGAATTATATTAGTAACTATGACTTATTTGGTTGATTGTAAGTGTAAAAATGAAAATTAAGAGTTGTTCTTGTCGTTTGATTGTGAGATTATTACCCACTAAACACCTCTCTTAAGAACAAAGAAGATTGTGTACAGCTACTACTATTTAAGAAGATTATTAGGAATGTTTTGGAATATTAATTGAAGTAAAAGGCGGCCATTATCATTCTCTTTTAAATGTGTTCCCCATTGTCCATGGCAAACTCAATATCAATTAACAAGAAAAACATTGCACATGTCTTTCAGGAAAATTCTCTAAAATACGCTGTGTTTTAACAAAGTCTAAAAAGAAATCTTATGTCTTTAGAAATTTAAAAGAAAATACCTTCTATTTAAATTACCATATTATTTGCTATTTTTGATCAGACAAAGGCTTCAAAAATTTAGCAAAATTTCTAATTTACCTGAATTATATTAATTTTAAGCCATGCAAGAAAGAAAGAGAGAGAGAGAATATACGGAACGTCTAAAATCCCGTCACATACAGTTGCAGCAAAAAAATTCCAGAAAAATAGAAGAGGTCATTTGTGATTTGTGAAGGTACCTTCAAAAATTGATACTCGAAATCGCAAATCAATCAATCCTAGAATTTTACCTCTGTAATTCTCCAATGATTACCTTCAGCCTTATTAAAACTTTATTTTGCATTTCAATATTGATGAGAATATGGCAAGCACGAGAGCATGGAATGCGGATCCTATTCAAGTTCCCATTGGTCCAGTTATAAGAGTACGTGCAAAGAAAATCAAAAATGCATTAAGTGGGCTGATTCAAGACATTTGGGCTCAGACATACACGTGGAGGCCCATTGAAAGAGATGAACGAATTTCTAAGCCCATAACAAGCTTAATTCAAGTGCAAGAAAGCCCATAAGCGCATAGGAAAGGGAAATCTGATTTGAAAAGACTTGTATGACAAGTCATAGCTTACTTTCCTATTTTGCTTATTTTAGAAAGTTTCCCAAAATGATTTATTTGCTTGTTTCCTTTCATTATTGGCATATAATAGGCTGAAAATTAAGGGATTAAAATCAGATTGATTCCCTTTTAGTTAAGGCCGAATTTAGGATAGTTATTAGGTGGTAATTTTCTAACTTTCCTTTTCTGGTTTGGGTAACTTACCTTAGGCGTTTTATGGTCTTTTTAGGACTGAATTTTCGTGGCTTAAGGCCTATAAATTGTACACTTTTTATTCAATAAGATCAGATTACAATTCATTAAAATTGAGAGCAATTTCTCTTTGGTTCTTTGAGAACTTATTCGAACTTATCAGATTTTTCTGCGGCGTTTATCCCTTGACTCATCAATCGAGTTTTCCATCCTTGATTGTGGCGTCTTCCCTTATACCAACGTTCACATCTCTTTATAGGTGTTGGGTCGAGGTTTTTCATCCGAATCTGATTGTAGAACGGTCCTAGGCATCATCCTTGTTTCGGGTTTCGTCACAGGTTAGCGGAATTCGTATCAAATATCCCTTGCAAAAAACATTCATCCATCTTCTCGAGGATTTCTATTCTTATTTTACTTTTTGTTTTTTCTATAAAAATAAGCATGGTGGCTCTATTGCTATCTTTTTTTTTTTTTTTAATCCCACCCCTCATTTACTAATTAATAAATAGCAAGAATAACCTTATATGAAATTATGTAAATGGATCAAACAATATTAAATATCTAGAATCTTCTTTTCTAACTATTTTTTTTCTTTCATAGACCTCCTTGAACACAATTGATAAAAAAATCATTTAAAAACAAATCTTAAGCAAATCCATTTAGTTTTAGTAAATTATCTTTTTATAGTGATGGAAAAACATATTGTAAACTCCCAAATTCCATCTTTCTCTCTCTCTCTCTCTCTCTCTCTCTCTATATATATATATAAAAGAATTCCAGAATTCTAACTCTCTTCGATAGTTGTCAAGAACCCCAAAAAGTAATCCAAAAACTCTACCTCTCTCTAGTTCTTAAGAACCCTAAAAAATAATTCAAGAACTCTAATTTCTTAGGAGAGGCAGAAAATGATTGATATTTAAATCCCAAAATTTTGGTCCCTCTATTCTTATAGTTGAAAAAATTACTAAAATATAATGATCTACAGGGTGAGTTTTTCTCAAGAAAGTAAAGGGTCGAAGAAGAAGACAAAAGATTAAGAGATTCTCAAAATTAATAGGTGCTAAAAGAGATTACATTTAATTTTTTATTGATGACAAATTTTGGAATGAGAAAGATTAAAAAAGAGTATATTAAGATAATATTTAATTTTTGAATTTTAAGGAGGGTTCTATTTAGAAGAGGGGTGAGTAGGGAAAAAAAAAGAAAAAGATGACAATAGAGCCATCCATATAAGTACTTCATACATGAACTTATTTGGAAACAAGGATAACATGTAACACTTAAAAAAAAAAAAAAAAAAAAACTAACTAACAATAATGCGGACAAAATGGAACTTTTGTTAATTTGTTTTAGGCCTTTGACCTGTTAAAGTTAGCAAATAGTAATTTAAATAGAAGGAATTTCTTCTGAATTTCCAAGAAGATAAAAGTTTTCTTTTCACATTTTTTTCTTTTATAATACTAGGGATTTTAGTGATAATTTCCCATCTTTTAAAACATTGAATTTATTATCTTAAAATAAATTGTAAACATGTTCATTTTGATTGGCAATTATAGACTCGACTATTGCTGATAATTGAATTGGTTTGATCTATGTTAGTACTATTACTGTTTTTCAAATTGTGGGACTAAAGCTGAGACTAAATAAATAATTGGTAAAGTTAATGTAGGACCTACTTTATTTGAGGAATGTGTGGGGAAAAAATGTTTTCCATCAACATTTGGGATAGAAAAAACTGACTCATAATGTCAATCATTTATGACTGAAATTGGGAAAATATAAGTGTAGGTCCTATTAAATTAGTTGTCAATTCTGTGAACTAATTCTCACATATGAAAATATTATAAGTGAGTAGTGTTTTATTTTAAGTAGAATATAGTAAAATAAATAAGGGGATGGCTACGGTAGGGGCGTCCCTACGTAGGGTCATGCCTTAATTATCGTTGGATAGGAATCTGTGGAGAATAACGGGAATCTGTGGAGAATCTATTTATATACAGATTCCCATCCAACGGTGAATAGACAGTGCCCTACGTAGGGGTGCCCCTACTGTAGACGCGCCCAATAAATAAATAAATAAATAATAGGGGAATTCTACTGTACAACCCATGTTTTTGACCTTATTGTTACAGTTCTTTTTATGACCACTAGATCTAGATTAAACGGTTTAGATAATGTGAGGTATACAATGCAAACATGTGTTAAACCATATTTGATTGTTACTTTTTGTTAGACTAAAAAAAAAAAAAAAATTTCTTCTCCTCCTATGTCTTCTCTCCCTTCGCCTCCAACTTCCTCTCTACCATAGCTGACTGAAACTCGCAAACCTTTCTTTCCTGTGGAAAAAGAAAAAGGGAAATTGTACTAGATTTTATGGTTTAAAAGACGAAAAGTAAAATAAGAAAAGTAAACATCAACAAGCCAAGATTGAGATCAAAGAATATACAATCATACAGAGAACCTACTGCAAAGTACCGCAAATGGTGACCATTTTTTTTTCTTTTGTTATTGATAAGATTTTTATGGTTTCAAGCCTTATTGGTGTGCACTAATTTATATCTGCATTTAAACCATTACTCCAAAAAAAAAAAAAAATACTAAGATTTGGGCTTTCTAGATCTTTCTCTGAGTTTTGGACGATTTTAATGTTTCTACAATCTGGCATAAAGTTCATGCAACGCTGCTAATAAGAATACTACCAGCATCCTTTGTGCCAATAAGCCTTCTTTTTTATTTTTATTTTTTTGAAAGGACAAGATTACAATAGTAAAGATAGGTTTTTTTTTTTTAAACCAAAAAAAAAGATTGGTTTGTTTTACCTTGAGATTTCGATTACTAATGCGAAATCGTATTGCTTTTTAGTATTCAAATCATCCATGGCTTTCGTTTATTATCCATGGCTCCATTGTATTTAGTTGGATTTTTTTTCTTCTTTTGATGGGATTGAAACCTTTAACCTTAGCAGTTGTTTTTTGTAAACCCATTTTCTTTAAAATTATTAATGTCGTTCCTCATTCTTTTTCCAGGTCATTCCTGATTCCTTTTCCAGGTTGAAAGAAGTATGAAAAGAAATTAAGGAAAAAAAAATGATAAACAGATATACTAAGCCGAGGAAGACGAAAAAGAGCCAGAAACAAAAGCATTTATTGCCCTTGTTGAAGTCTAGAAGAAGAGTAATGATAATTTCCTATGAGGTGGGGTATTTGAAAGCTTAGTTGGACGTGCATAAAATGGACCCTTTGATTTCAATCAAACGACTTAAATGGCTCAAATTTGGGTTGCAGTGATACGTCCAAAAAGTGGGGTTGTATAGTAGAATTGGCCATAAATAATATGAGACATTTGTTGAAACATAAACTTTTTGAAAAAAAATGTTTATTTTTTTGAAAAATAGGGCCCACATTTCTTTGGGAAATGAGAGAGGAGGAGGGCTCTCTAAGGTAATTAATAATTTTATCCTTCATATTCCTCAGTTTCTTCACTAGACTAAGAATTTCCTTTGTCTTACCCACCAAACGTCTCTATAACTAAAAGAACGATTAAGAATATGTATAGCTATAGCTACTTCTGGTTTAATAATTATTAGGTATGTTAATTTTGTAAGTTTGAAATAAAATGTAGCAACTATGATGCTCTTTGAAATGTGTTTCCCACTGACCATGCCAATTGGCGTACTCAATGTCAATTAACAAGAATATATTTACACCTATAAATATAAACTTTAAATTTGTCTTAATACACTGATAACGCATATATTTTGCTAAATTCAACGTGATTATATAAAGTAAGGAGACGAACTCGTGACGAGTTGGTAAAAAGCAGACCGTCCGAGTGTAGAAAAGAAAATTACACCTATCAAGTTATAATGGGTACTTAATCTCCGGTGGTTATACCAAAACCGAACCAAGTTGATTAATTAACTTTAATTCTCCTTGCAAAACAAAATTTAAAAAAAAAAGAGTATAGATTTTAATGGAAAGCTTAACTGCTCAGCTGAAAGGTATTATTATAATACAAATACTAAATGCGACAATCACGAAAAGATGTAGAAACAGCAATTCATATCCGACTCATCTAACAATTACTTGTCGTTGTCAATAGTCAAGTTGTGCTATGCAGGAATCATGTGCTCCATATTCCTTTCTTATTTAGTTTTTTTTTTCCAGAGCAAAAAAAAAAAAATATTCCTTTCTTATAAAGTTTTGTATAAGGAATTAAAATTAGAAACATGACTAATTAAAGACAACTCCAACACTTTAATCGGTCTAGTTAGGAAGAATTAGAAATTTGCTAATTGCTAATTATCCTATGTTAGGCTTTTTAATACAAAAATCCTCTGAATTCGAAACAAATTAGTAAAATTAAGCCTAAACTCAATTTTTAGAGCAAAATATCCTTAAGTCTCTAATATTAGTTTTGTTAGAAAAGAAATGTATTTTTTTAAGATTATGCCCCCATTCTTTTATTTGTGATTTTTAGGTCCTCATTCTTATATTTTTGTTTCACGTTAATCCTTTTAATCTTTTCTGTCCAATACTGCTGTTAATTAGTACTTGTCGAAAACGTGCTCATCCCAGAAGAGATAAAATTAGAAACAAAGGGAAATTATTGTTATTATTTTTTTAAAGAGTTAGTTATTGTTTTTGTTCAAGATGAATGTAAGAAATTAGAAAATTTTATATGGTTCCAAGATAGATCTACTTTGATCCAAATATTAATATATCTACAAGAGATATATGAATATATTGCCAATCTTATAGGACATATATTGTCAATTTTATGTTTTGTCATTCCAATTCTATGGAATATATATTATCAAAATTTTATATGGTTCTAATATGGATCTACTTTGGTCCAAGTATTCATATACATCTCTTCTAGATATATAAATACTTAGACTAAAATAGATCTATATTGAAACTATATAAAAAATTTCAATTCTTCCTCCGTCTTGAACAAAAATGATAACTTTTAAAAAATAATAATAATTTCGTTTTGTTTCCAATTTTATCCTAAGATGAGCACGTTTTGGGCAAATGCTAACTAAGTATAACGGTAGTTTCGGACAGAAAAGATTAAAAAAGATTAATATAAAATAAAAATCTAAGAATGAAGACCTAAAAGTCACAAATAAAATAATTGGGACTTACTTGTAAAAAAATAATAAAAATAATTTGTCATGACCCAAACCCCGGGCCAGTGGCAGAAAGAGAATTTCACAAGTGGAAATTCATAATTTGTTTTAGAAAATTTTAGAAACTTCAATTTTTCAGAAAAATGACAGCTAGTTGAAAAACGACAGCTTCTGTAAAAGTTTATAAAAATAGTTCAATTATAAATTCCCACAGTTTGTGATCACCACTAGACATAGACTGTTAATAATAGTAATAAAACATACATATGCATCACCATTGTCATCACAAGTAGGCATAATGGATAATACAAGTTAAATCTATAGTATGAGCCTTAAATGTTATTACAAATTCAAAGTGAGTTATCAAGTATTTACCAACTATTAAACTAGAACAAATCTTCCAGTCCTAGTCACTCCGCTCCGGAGTTGCCCAAATCACACTGTACACCACCTGAGAGGGGAAAGATAAGGAGGTGAGCATTTACATGCTCAGTAGAAATTCAATTACTTTTTTAGTATGAATGCAACTTCTGAAACCTGCATGGTTAGTATCTTTCCAAAATCCAGTTATAAAACAAGTTTGCAAATGATCAAGAGTAATCACATATTCACATTCAAAATCAAAACCAAAGTCACTATGTTCATAA
>JXTC01000101.1:0-46905 GCA_002914845.1 Trema orientale | reverse complement strand
GTGAGCATTTACATGCTCAGTAGGAATTCAATTACCTTTTTAGTATGAATGCAACTTCTGAAACCTGCATGGTTAGTACCTTTCCAAAATCCAGTTATAAAACAAGTTTACAAATGATCAAGAGTAATCACATATTCACATTCAAAATCAAAACCAAAGTCACTATGTTCATAATCATGTTGTACATATCATAAATCAACCAAGTACAAGTATATCTATGAGCTCCCATCCTCTCATCACGGTCCTGTAATACCTCTTGAATAGAGGTACCCAGCAACCTGACACTACCCAGAGGTGTGTCAGCAAAACCTGCGCAGGGGCCTAGGTCTCTCACCTAGCGCTGTAGCAACTCGCCAGCGATCTAAATACCATGATGCTAAAATAGAACTCAAGTGTGTGATCCTATGGTAGGTACAACATATCATAGAGTGTGTAATAACCATGCATCAAGTATATCAAGAAATCATGCTTTAAAACTCATTTGGTATTATTCTGGGATTTATAGAAAATTGGGCAGCATAACGGCTGTATTTTCCCAAAACTAAAATTTTAAACCTGCATAAAAATCATACAAACCAATCCCAGAACAATCCAATATATCTCAACAATTCATAAGTTCATCAAATATCCATTCAAATCATTAAAATCCATAAAAATCGATAATTTTAAGAAATAGGTCATAATGCATAATTTAAGACAAAATAAGTTGAAAACTTGGTAATTGAACCCCTACCTCACCGGAATAGCGATTCTACGCTATTGAATCCTCAAGGTGTCGTTGATGATCGCCCGGAGGGTCGGGAACCAATTCCGAGCCCTCGATCGTCTTCCTGCGAAAATCTAACTTCTCACCGGAGTCTTAATTCCGCAAACAAACTTCTTCGTTGAATTCCTAGCATCCAAAATAGCTAGGTTAGACATATAACTTGCCAAATTCGGGTCCGGGTCCGGGTCCGGGTCCACACTGGACCGGTGGCACGCAAATCGAGATAAAATCTCGACCGTCCGATCGCGATTTTTGTGCCGATCACCAAACAACACAATATATATATCAAACTTCTCCATTTTCCGAGTACATTCCAAATATGAGGTCGAAAACACAATCTAACTGCCGAATTGACAAATTTAAATATAAAACTAAAAATAACTCAAAATTAACAAAAATAGAAAATTTTGATCCGGACAGTATGGGGTCGAGATATATATACCTTGACGATTCTTGCGACGATACGAATCCAACGGGACCAGTTTCAGGCGAAATGGCGGCCGGAATCTTCGCTGGTGGCCGAAAATCCGATTCGGCCCTTACTGCGTTTTCCGGCGATTCACGGCACTGCAGGCGACGTCGGCGGTCGGCGATAGGAGGCGGAGGCGCATCTCGGCCAGGCGGAGCTTCGCCGGGCGGTGGCTGGGCGCGACGACGGCCGGAGCTGCGAGCTGCGGCGGCTGGGGTCCTTCGGCCGAGAGTGAGAAACAGAGGGAGAGAGTGAGGGACGGGTGAGAGAGAGAGAAGAAAAGAAAAGAAAGAAAAAAATTATATAATCTGATTGTTTTTTATATCTGGTCAAAAGACCATTTTGTCCTTCTTAAAACTGAGTTTTTACGCAATTTGTTTTTCAACATAAATAATATTAGGGACTTCGGGGGTTTTGTTATAAAAAATTGAGTTCAGAGTTAATTTTACTAAATTGTTTGAGTTCAGGATTTTTGTATTAAAAAGCCAAATAATAATACTAATTAAGACTCATTTTTCCCATACATAACGCTTTTCCCATACATTCTCGAACTCATGGTAAAAGTAAGCACCGTCTTGTCTAATGCTCCACCAGCATTTGTATCCACATAAAGTGAAATCCCTTTCGAAAGTGTAGACATCAAATGCTCCTTCCACATTGTCCCACTTCATTCTGCACCAAAACAGCGTGGTGCCCAGCCAATTGTTCCTGAATGACCATTCGAAGTTTTCCAAATTTTTAAGATCATGATCTCCAAGATCATCATCAGCGGACTTACAATGAACATGCAATAGAATTTCACTTCCCAAATCATTTTGAACACGAACAGTTCTCTTCATTACATCCCCCTCTTGGCCCTCTCCTTTACTCGCAAGCAATGACGTTGCAACTAGCAACCACAAAAGAAGAGCAAGAGAGAGTTTGACGAACTTGATCATTCTGTTTTGTGTTTGTTTAGTTTTGATCAATGTTAAGGTAATTTTGTCTCTTCTTCTTTTTAAACTGAGAAGGAGAAAGACATTTAAGGAAATTGAGTTGATGCATAAAATTATATTAAATATACATAGATTTCATAAGACATATATAGGAAAGTAAATATGCCAAGTATACATAGCTGATCGTAACAAACTGACAATAAATGATGGTATACAACTCTATATCTATGTCATATCTCCAACCCAACTTTAAAATGAAGTTTTAAACTAAATTGAAGTTAAAAACGTTCTTCAACTGAACTTTAAAATAGGACTTCATTTTAGAGTTTGCAACAGTATTACACCAAATTTGAAGTTTCACTATACAAACTTTATTAATCTCAATTCTACCCTTCAAACATAATAGGAAATGAATTTTATTCCCTTTGTGTCTTTTTCTTCAATTATTAATTATTTATAAATCAAAAAAAATGAGAGAAAGAAAAATAATATTCTTTTTGGTGTAAAGATTTAAAGTTTTGGGTTGGAGATGGTTTTGAAGGTAGAGTGAAAAAAAAAAACTGTAAATTAATGTAAAAGTTACACTAATTTAAAAAAAAGTTGAGAAATTTAGATAGATGACCAAAATTTTAAATTTGATTAAGTAGATGTCCACTTTTAAAATTTTATAGCTAAATATTCAAGTATATATATTTTTACACTTGGTAGATACACATATCTACTAATTTTAGTTACTATACTGAAATATACTGGGTATATAATTTTTTATACTTGGTATATAAAATTTTACACTTGTTATTTATGCATATATACCGGACATTTTGCTATAACATTTGACAAAGGGATATTTACTGAAATTGAGCCTAAAATTTAGTCATATTTCTATAAGCCCCTTAAACTGGTTGAAGATGACCTTAAATATGTTCCCCCCCCCTTCCCCCAAAGCATTGCATTTGACACATGAAATAGTTAATAGATGGTACACACATATATAAATAATCTTGAAGGAACGCAAGCAAGAAACTATTTCGTTAATTTTCGATCAGATCACTATAATTATGTATTTTTTACATATTTTTCTTTCTCACATTTTTTGTTATAATTCCAAATCATCTCAAAATATTACAATAAAGTTTCCTTCGCTGGTGCTGAAATTCATTTGTACACTAAACGAGTGTGTCGTGCCTTAATTTCAAAATTAGTTCCCTAACCCTTTTGATGAATTTGACCAGACCGTGAGACGTTACAAGGAAAACTGTAAAGCGATGAAAATTTTTATTGCTATAAGAAGAGTATCATAACAGGTGTAAAACAATATTAAGTCGTTGCACTATGTTATTGCTAGGGGTCGTTGCAAAATTTGTCTTTAACGACCTGACGTGACCAGTGGTGGACCCATATTAGGTCCAGTGGGGGCAGTGCCCGCCCTAATTTTTTAAAATTGAATTTTTACAACATTATAAATTATCTTATTTTCTCCAATGCACCACTATTTGCCCCACTTAACTTTTTTGTCCTTATATATCTACTTGTTTCTTTTGCAATTATAACCCCACTTATCAATTAGTTTTCTTTTCATATTATTTCTCTTGATTTGTCTTCTCACTTACTTTAATTACAATTTATTGGTTTTCTCGATAAGAGTTAGTATATTTAATTATGTAGATTTTAATGTGAATCAAATGATAAAGAATTTAATAAAATTAAATACAATTTTTAAAAATATATTTTGTTCTTAACATTTAACCATAAACTTCCTTTTTTCATATACTTGTATTTTTATCTACTATGCTAGCTTTTCCAGGAGACACCTAGATATTCGTTGTTTGTTAAGTTATGACAATTAATTGAAATATTTATAGTTTGCTTTTGTAAAATATTATTGAACCATATGTATTGGGAAATATTCTTTTTACAAAATAAATAAATAAATAATGCCAATTTTAAAAGAAAAAACTGATATAATTTAAAATCTAGTATAATGAAAATCAAATTTTGAAGAAATTCTTCTAAATATTAGGCTTTCCATCTCATAAATATGCTTCCACTGGAATAAAATCTTGGATTCGTCATTGAAGGTGACACTATCTCCATTAGCTCCATTACTAATGATATTTTAAAATGTTGTTGCGATAACTTTGATATAGTTTAAAATATAGTATAATGGAAATTGAATTCTGAGGACATTCTTCTAAATATTAGGCTTTCCATCTTACGAGTATACTCCATTGGAATAAAACTTTGGATCCGTCACTGGACATGACGCTATCGACATTAGTTCCATTACTGATGATATTTTAAAATGTTGTTGCGATAGCTCTTTCTATAACGATTTTCTATTTACTTCACTTACTTTTAATTAATATTGAATATAATGATATTCAATAATTTATTAATAACTGAATATAATATAGGAATGAAATAGAAATATTTAAACCAGAGTTTTTATTCTCATAAAGTTAAACATTGTTTCTCTCAAAAAAAAAAAAACATTGTTAATGCAAACTGAAATACTAAATATAAAACATTGTAAGAAATATATAAAACCTAAACATTAATAACGCAAACAAAAAAATACTCACGCTCTAATGATCACTTAAATTCTCTTGGTTCTCTTTCCCATTCAATATATAAAACCTAAGCATTAATAATGCAAACAAATACTAATATTCTAATGATCTCTTAAATTAATTCTCTTGGTTGTCGTCCTCATTCGCGTCCTTTCGTTAACTTGTGCCGTAGTGCCATTCTCTGCCAAGAAAACGATGGCATGAAACTTGTTACAATGAGATATCGCCAAGTGCCATTCCCCTAGTACTTGGGGAAATTCCATAAACACATTCCATCTTCTCTGAATTTTTTTGTTTCTTTAAAAAAAAAAAAAACAAAAACAAAACAAAAGACATACTAAACAATTTCTTTCCTTTTTTCTTTTCCTGAATTGAATCTTTGTTCCGAATAGAGCATTAAAGGATAACTACAAAAACTTCCATGGGTTAAAGCTAAATATTAGTTTTTCTGTCAAAAAAATGAATATTTTCAAAACCTTTAAACTTTTCACCTTCTTGTTATAAGTATTATATAGAAAGATTATTCTTTCCATCTCTCTCCATAGTATTTCTCTTTTATTTAACTCATGAAGTTTTTGTTATAATTTTGCTTTTACTTTTATAAACTGCTGACAATTTTTTTTGGCAATATTTGTTTTAATTGACACGATAGCCTTTTATTTTTGTATCAAAATTATATCAAAATTTTCCTGTCTTTTGTTTTTCTCTCCACAAAGACATATAGTTTTCTTCACCATTTGGGTTACTTGAAGTCGTCTTCTCGTAGGTATTTCGTTACTACTTCTCTATGTTTTATTTTTTTTGCTTTGCTCTTGGTGAACATGGCGATGGATCTAGACGAGATCTACAAGTTGTGCTCCAATCTAAACTTGGATGATTTTAATGGTCCTATGATATGATGGAGAAATCCATGTATGAAATAGGGAGAGCGAAGATGTCATTGTGCATGTTGGCAAGGTGTTGGGCAACGAATCAGCCAATCAGGAAGGGTTAGAAGGTGCCATGAACGTGTTTTGGCGAGTCGCTCATAAGGTTAAGTTGAACAGATCAAATCTGACTATATTTTTTCCTTTCACTTTGGGAATATAGAGGATCGGCATGGTGAATTGGTAAGGGGGCTCTTGGATGTTTGAAAAAATAACTCATCTTGTTGGTTAAACTGGTGGGAATTGGGATACTGGAAGTATGGAATTTTCTAGGGTTTCATTCTAAATACATATTAACAATGCCCTGATTACATAATGGATGAATGATGTTTATGCAATGTTTTGGGGAAATATTATTGGGATCTAAGAAGAAGTAGAGACAAAAGGCGCTACTACGAGGGTTAAGGTTTGGATTAAGGTGAACATGCCCTTCCACCGAGGAATTAAGATTTTCATGGAAGATATAAACAAGGAGGTTTCGTTATAACTTCAATACGTACGCTTGCTGGACTTTTTGTTACAACTATGAAAATATTGGACTTAAGGTCCGTGAATGTAACAAAGAGCATAAGTATGACATAGTGAATGTAATAACCCGGAGAATTCAAGGGCAAAATGGAAATTTTTGGAATTTAATAGTGGTGGAAAATTAAAAATTTTAAAATGGACCTAAGTAAAATAATTTCTCGAAACCGGGGACTAAGCGAAATTTGGAGGGGCTTAGATGGAAGAATTCTCAACTCAGGAACCAAATTGCAACTCTGACACCCATATAATGGTTGCCACGTGCTTGCACAGACCCCCTCCCTCTTTTTCTCTCTCTTCTCCCCGACGCTCTCTCTCTCCTCCCTCGTCGTCGTAACGGCGGAAGCCCAGTCCTCACCTAAAATGGACCTAAGGAAAATAATTTCTCGAAACCGGGGACTAAGCGAAATTTGGAGGGGCTTAGATGGAAGAATTCTCAACTCAGGAACCAAATTGCAACTCTGACACCCATATAATGGTTGCCACGTGCTTGCACAGACCCCCTCCCTCTTTTTCTCTCTCTTCTCCCCGACGCTCTCTCTCTCCTCCCTCGTCGTCGTAACGGCGGAAGCCCAGTCCTCACCGGCGACGCCCCTCCGGGCGTTATTGGGCCACGCCACCACTCGGGGACGAACGGCCAGCCCCTTACGGTTCACCTGCCGAAGCCGCGCCGCCCGAATCCGCCTCCTTCTCCGGCGACGGCGAGCTGAAGCCGCGAAAAACAATTGGCCGCCGACGGCGATTCCAACCACGTCGGCGCTTGAGGCCGGGCTTCTCGGATTCCTCTCGACATGAGGATCAACATGGTATGCATCTTTCGATCCCGTTTTGCCTGAATCGAAATCTGCCATATTTGCACAGTTTTAAGCTTTTTGGTTTTTATGGCAATTTAAAGGCTGCAAGTAGACATTTCTCTTGGAATATTCTTCATCACTTTAAAGAATATTGATAGCTCACGTTACGTGTGTAGAGATGATTTTAATGAGGTGATTTCTCTTTTCGAAAAGATTGGTGGTCAGTATAATAGTGTCTTTATCTTGAATTTTTAAGTTGCCCTCACCAGTTATGAACTTTTAGATCTTTTAGATCTTAGGTTTTTTGGACTCTGATTACATGCAACAACACGAGAGATTGTATTGCAAATGTGAAGGAACGCCTGAACCAGTTTATGCATGATGAAGCTTGGACTTCCCTCTTCCCGGAATCTAATGTCGGAGAATCTAGAGTTCTCAAATCCAATCATCACTCAATTGTGTTATCCTTAGTTGGAAATTGAGACCTACCCAGTGTTGGGGAGACCGCCTCTTTCATTTTGAACCTTTCTGGCTAAAAGGACTATAGTGTGAGGAGCTAATAGTTGAAAATTGCGGCTATTTTGGAGCGGGTTAACAGAGATTTCTTGTATGATGTATCTATTTAGTTACGTGATTGTTGGGGGGGTCTATGGGAAATGGATGATGTATCCGCCTCTTTCAATAATCATATTTCATTTCTAGGACAGCGAGACATTCCAAGGTTGAGCAATGAATATGTTCATTTCATTTTCCCCATCCATTCCTCTTGAACACTTGATGAGCTACATTAAACCAATACATGAAGACTAACATGATCGAGATATAAAGACAATTTTATTCCACCCAATTAATATCCAAATGCTTTAATTTTGAGAGCCACTTTTGCGTATCTTGAGATATGTAGGGATTAGATGATGATTTGTTATTGTCCTCCACAAGGGTTGGTGCTCCATTATCGTTTTTCTTCTCTCTTGCAAGGTTTGTCTGCCGATTAGGATGCCTCACCTTGAGTGACAGAAGACGTGAAACTTCATGAAGACCCCCCCACTTTTCCAGCGCACGAGCAATGTCATAGCGACCTGTAGCAAGTTCGGAAGGAATTTGCATCAGCAGAGAACACAATCATAACATTTAGTACCAAAAAGACTCAACCAAGATGCTAGAAAAAAATTAATTACACCTGCAAGCAAGTTCCAAGAGAATGCATGAAAATATATAAATAAATGACCCAACAAAACAAAAAAAAAAAAAAAGGTAACAATTACCTTTTTCTTTTCTCTTTCCCTTTTTTTTTTTTTTTGCCTCGAAGGTAACAATATTTACCTTAAGAAAATTTGTTATTACGTTTCATTATATTACCAAATGAATTTCTTTGCAGTATTTCGAACACCATTAGAATCATATGGTCTTCTCCTGTCTCAGTGCATGAGGAATGACAAGCGGAAAAAGGAGGTGTACTCGTCTCTAGAATGTAAAGAGGCCTAAGAGGTTTAAGGTCTGGCGGTCCATGCATACTAGGGAAGTACTTGAATGTATTCATTGGCTTGATATGTCTTTGGGTTTATTTTTTACTACCTTATGCCTTTTTGCTGATTAAGAACTTATTTGTTATGCAAGTAGAGGTTTGAGGCTTATGACATTATCTCGACATCAGTATAAACTCAAAGAAAGATGTACTCTTAAGAGCTTTACGAGTCCTATAATTAAACAGACAGAATATAATCACTAATCCAAGACAAAGTGGGCTTTTCATAATTTTACTAATTATTATATATTCTTCGGAACAAGAATAAAAATTTCCAAGATATAACATACATAAGGGTAAATATACGTTTGTAACATAAATATATATAAAAACATAACTTCAATTCTTAAATAATATATATATATATACACACACACACATATACACAACACACATAATTTTATTCTTCTCTGTTGATATTTTCATTCTTATATATGGATGCCCATGCAATATAAAAGTTAGAGGAAGGTAATAGACTGAAAAGGGAAATAAAGCTTGACTGAAAGGAAAATCAACAAAATCACTATCAGAGGAGAACGCTCTCTTTAAATGAAGCTGCATCTATATTGAGAGAACAAGCAATATATTAACCGAGAAAAGTATGTATCTTCTTCCCCTACCTGCACGCTCAAATGTCTTTCTACTCGGCATAAAGGACGGATCCATTCCCCAACTCCTTTGAAATCGATTTATCTATAATACAAAAAAGCAGCTCCATTAGAGAAACACAAAGGAACAGAATTTTACTCTTTAATGGATTTTGTAGGATATACAGGTGCCTAAAATAGAAAGTCATAGGTCAATTAACGTTTTTTTATTTGACTACGCATCCTTGTAACCAAGTTGCGAGATTACATATATTCATTCATCAATTAAAACCTAATCTATAGTATAAGGTTCAACTCATTAAATAACAACTCATTAAGTGCTTGAACCTAAAAGAGATAGATGGTACTCGAAAACCATAGGGTTGAACCACCAATACGTATGGTTTAAAGCTTAATATCGTACCTCTTCCTGCAAATTTTCAAGATTGTCCCAGTAACCCTTTGGTTTACGATGTTTATAAGCAAGAGAGAGGTTCATCAACGATGCTATCCTTCTAAAGCCACCCATGCGTGTAATTGCCTTCTCAATGTCTACTCTTCCATGTAAACGTAGCTGCTTCCGCATGGGCATGAATCCTTCCTGCCCATGTTCTGAAATGAACTTTAAAAGCTCGGCTTTAAGAATTTCGATATCCCTTTGCAAGCCTGGGACCCTAGGCCTCTGTCTTGATGAACTTTGACAACTGCAATCTGAAACTTCATCAGTAACTGTACTCACATCGTCATCACTGTCAATATCAGATGAATTGACTTGTTCCTCCAAGCATATACTCTGATCCTGTGTCACTGAGGAGTGAGCCTCTTCCCCTTTTTCTACATAATCGCGTATTGCACACAAATTTGAAGGCAGATCTTCATATATAACCTAGCATGTAACAAGATAATATATGAGTAACACTCAACAAACAAAGACAGATTCCCATTCGAAGTCAGGTTTACCATAAAAATTCAATTTAGATAAAAACAACTAAAAAGAAAAGTTCTCCATGTCACATACAAAGATTATTTCCACTTGTCAAACTGAAAGTCCATGGCCAAGCCACCTATCTGCTTCACATATGTGACGCGTGGCAAACATTAGCTTGGAGTGTGTTAGAATAAAATAGGGCTGATGATGTGTGTAGTGTATTTTGGGGTAAATTCCTAAACATGATTAGAATACAATTAATTAAGCTATGATGATCATTAGATTAAGGTTGAATACAATTAGAGCTGAAACAGAGAAAAACAGAGGAAAAAAGAAACAAAGTAGTGGCATTTTAGGGGTTGAGGATCCTAACTGAACTAGGTTATTTTTACCCTGAACCCTCTTAAGGGTTCTAGAACACGGATTACATGCATAAAATCTAAGAGAAGCTGTTACTATACACCTGCAGAAATAGTTAGCTAAAAATACCAAGTTGTTTCCTAATAATTAACCCCTAAACCAGGTAGTTTCTAGTTTACTAGCTGATGGTTTTCTATGAAACTGCTAAGGTGGTAGCTCCTAAATGCTTCCTAAGGTAGTTTACAAGCTTCTAAAGGAGTTCTAGGCAGTTTATGGAACATAATTATTGTTTTTCACTAAAACCATGGGTGAAATCAGATCCTAGGAGACAAGAAAAGACAGTTTTTGACACTTGTCATTCTTGTCTCCCACTACCTGCTTGGTCTCCAAGTATTGGCTGCCTATAAATTTATGCGCAACACACACTTCCACATAACTACCTTCTCACCTTCAGCTCTCTCTCTCTTATTCTCTCTGCTGTTCACGTTTCCAACCACTGCAGTGGCTATAAGTAATACTTTTCTTTCATTTTCACCCACCCGATAAGCTTAAAACTCCTTCTATACTTATATATATCACTCTAAATCATTTTCCTAGCCTAGAAACATTATTCCAGCGTCATTTACATATCTGAAAGTGTCCATTTTTATCTCTGCATGCATGATCAACCACTCTTTCTATATACAGTGGCTGGTTTTTGATATTTCATTGCATATCTTAGCTTCTAATTCATACATTTCATCTGTGTATTATCATACACTCATTATCCGAGTTTCATAGAAATATTCTATAAGGTTTTGCACAAGCTCGTTGTCATTTTCATGCATGTCAAATACTAGTTGCATACATAAGTGACTGGTCATTCTTCACTTCATTGCACATCAAGGAACATGGAATCATGCCCTTAGTTGATCACTAAAGCCCATATTCTATGCTTTTATATGACTGCTCACATATACACATGATCAAGGTTTAGTTAGTTTATAAAGAGCTACATTTCATACATCAAATCATCATTCATTTCATATTTTTATATAAACACATGCATTATCATCTTATTCAAAGAACTCTATAAGTGTTGAGCCATTCAAAGGCCCCAACCCTTATGTTCTTGGTAATTTTTGTATCAATATATAACTACCTACTTTCTTACTATTTTATTTTTGAGCATTTTATTTTCAGCACTTATTTAATTTCAGCAATCCAGTAATGTGATCCTATTTATATTTCAGTACTTTTAATTTCAATTATTTATATTCAGCCCTTTTATTTCAGTTATTTACATTTCATTCTTTTAATTTCTGTAATTTATCTTTCAGTATATTTAATTTCAGCAATTTATATTTCAGTACTCTTGATTCCAGTTAGTTGGTCTTTTTATTTCAGTTATTTACTTTCTGTTTATTTAATTACCAGTTTTTGTATATATATATATATATATAACTAACTTAACTACCTATATTATATATCTCTATCTAATCTTAACCTTATCCTAGAATATTATGCTCAGTTATGTTATTTTATTTCTTTGAGTAATATACAAGTAATCTTTCAAAGTTATGGGTCAAAAATTACCACGAACATAGTGACTGGGCTATATTCTTCTAATCTACTGGTTGCTGAGGTGTGAGTAGAGTTGACATTCTCTGGGAAGCAGAGAATATAGTTATGTGCCGATGATGCAGGGGTAGTTCGGGAATGTTTGTTGGGGGGATATTAGGGAAAGAGAGGGGCAGATTTCGGGAGGAGATTTTCTCTGGGAATTGTTAGAGCTGAGCTGTAAGGGAGAGAGGGAGAGTCTCTCAAATACTCTCCAATTCAGTGTACTGCTACTCTTTTCTTTATTTCTGCTCTAGCATTATTGTAGAGCCCAGTACTGATAATGAAGGAATTTTTATTAAAAATTAGAGCTGAAGCTCAAAATACTGTATAAGATACCCAGGAGTTCGAGAGCCTGGTTCCCTCCCCAGAGCAAAACGCTCCCAACAAACTCAGTAATTGCCTACCTCAACTCTCTCCTTTCTCTCCCTAATATTCTCAATAACCAGAAACCCAAAAATGCCCCCCTGCTACTGAAAATCCTGTAACTAACTTTATTCCTGCTGCCATAAGGAATGTCAACCCTTTCCTTACAACTCAGCAGCCACTAAGTGACTTTAGGCTTACTCATACACCCATCAGCAGCTGCATTTATTGACTCAGACCCTCCAGCTCATCACTTGCCTCACCTCACATACGTGAAGCGGATAAGGGTTTGGCAGGTGTTCTATCACATTATCAATCCAATAATAGAGGAATTTCCATTATTTCAGTTTCCCAGTTGCTATTACTGGTTCTGTGATATTTTGTTGGCTAGTGTGTAAGTGAGTTTAGGGTTTGCAGGTTCTATCACAAACTTAATTAAATGTAAATCTTTTCCCAGCCGCATGGAGAAATATTTTTAAAATGCAGTATAGGTAAGTGTTTTTCAAACTGAAAATTTTCTCCAAAGTTGATGCAGAACTATTTTGAAATGTAATAGACATAGAAAAAGAAGCCAGTGTAACCAATAGATATACCCACCTCTTCCATTATAGCTTCAGAAAGAAATGTATCTTTGTGCATTTTTGACTCCACTGTATACTTTAACAGGGTGTGATGACTGCCTAGCTGCTCAAGAAGCCATTTCCCTTGAAAAGAGTCAAAGTCGCCCTCAACCTGTTCGAAACTAATCTCTTGTCCGTGACATTCACATAAGTCTAGGACAACACGAGCATGAAGTACCATGTAAAGAAGGCCCTTGCATCCTTCCTGCATAAAATTTCAATAAGGAAAGTTGAGTCAGCAATTAAAAAATGGAGATGATCTTAAACCTTAAGTCACTTTTGCACATTGTCTAGCACAAAGTAGCATTCATAGTTACTGGATAAAATACTAATTATTGGTTTGTTATTCTGTTATCAAACACATATAGCAAAAACTAGAATCGCTTTTCCTTAATCTAACAATAGTGAAGTATGGTCTCAGACCATACTCGTGGACTAAAGTCATTAAAAGTAAGTATGGTCTCAGACCTAATGGTTGGGATTCGGAGGAGGCATTGAGAGTAACATTCAAAAGTCCTTAAAAGTTTATTTCAAGAGGTTATGATGAGTTTATTAAGCATGTTAAGTTTAAAGTGGGAAGAGGGGATAGAATTAGATTTTTGGAGGATTTATGGGTAGGGGACTTATGTCTAGCAGAGCGTTTTTGACACGAACCACGCCAACAACGTGACGAAACCCGATACCAAATCTGGAAACACAACCCTAAGATCTTTCAAGTTTGATGGAAACCGCGACCCGTTGCTTAGGAAAGCAAGAATCTTAGTATGGTGAAGACGCCACAAACAGGGATGGATAATCTGTTTGATAAATCAGTTTGAACGCCACAAGGAATCCCTTGATAAGTTCAGAAAAGTTTCTTCAAGAACTCAAGAAGAAAAAAATTCTCACGATTTTTATTAACTTCGAAAAACTGAAACATAATGTTGTACTCAGCCTATAAATAGCCGAATTACACTTGCTAGGGTTTTAATTGTAAAATTACTAATCTACCCTTAATGAAGAAAAGACACGCCTAAAAAAAAAAAAACCCTAGAAATACTCAGATATTAAAACGTAAAAACTAAAGATAGAATTACAAAGAGAACACGCCTGCATCAGCTTATAAACCCCCTTGCATGTGTATGATGGATTAAACATGCAATGGCTCAATGGACGTGTATGGCTGATTGGTGCTCTCCCGGATCGAATTGGATGAGCAAAACCGACCTTTGTTCACCCTCAGTAGTGAACACACTTTCTTCTTGTTGTAAAACTCTCCAGATTAAGCTATTCAGCTCTTCTTTGAATCTTTTAGCTCGTGCTCTCATCACCGGATCAACTGGAATTTGTATTGGACCATGATTCTTTACAGTCTTGATGTCCTCACCAGTTTTCCACTTTTGTAAAGATTGGCAATCTCTCATATTAAGAGTAATTGTGCATTGAAATCTGTGAATCCGATTATTAGAAGTGGAGGTTTTGCATCGAACCTAAGATTTATTAGAAATTTGAATGATAGGGAGTTAGAACAAGTTTCAAATTTGATAGTATTATTGGACTCTCTTTTAATCTTTGTGAGGCTGTGGATAATAGGAGGGTATGGAAACTAGAAGGTTCTAATATGTTCAACTGCAGATTGATCTTTAAAGAATTAACTGCGAGTGATGGAGGTCAGTCCTTTCAATCTTGTTCTTTCATTTGGAAAGCTTGTGCCCCACCGAAGTTGAAGGTTTTTTGTTGGCTTCTAGCCCTAGGAAAGTTGAATACTTACGATGTTCTCTAGAAATGAAAGCCATTCTTGGCTATTTCTCCAACTTTGTGTGTGCTTTTTGAACAAGATAATGAATCTAAGGATCACTTATTTCTGCATTATCCTGCGGTTACATCTCTTTGGTGCCATTTACTAAAGGAGTTTAAAGTTTCCTGGGTATGGCCTCATCATTGTAAGGACGTCTTTCAGTTTGATCGAGAGTTTTATGGACCAAGTGTTCGTAGGAAAAGTTCGTGGAACTGTGCTATTTTGGCCATGTGTTGGGCTATTTGGTTGGAAAAAAATAATAGAATCTTTGAAGATAAAGAAGTATGTTTGGCGTCTCTTTGGGAACAAGTTAAATTCTGAGTTGCTCTTTGGATCTTTGATACTAAAGAGTTCAAAAATTTGATGTTTTCAGATTTGATTAGGGACTAGAATAATTGGCTGTAACCTTAAGATAATATCTTGTCATCTTTTTGTATTCTCTTTTCCTTTTCTTAATAAAATTGGTCCCTGTTTCTTGAAAAAAAATAATAATAATCTAACAATAGTGAAGAAAATGGGTCCAGTAAGAAATTTTTCAGAAAAAAAATCCTTTTCATGCCATATCAGGACCACATAATCTAAGATGTAGCATGTGCATAAATAAATCGTAATCCTACAAATAAAAAGTAATTCTGCAGATAAATAACAATTAAATATGTAGAACATCTAATTAGTACCTGCAGAATGCGAACCTTGTTGTTTTCTCTTGATACTATTCTACTGATTGCTAGATTTGGAACTATCCTGCATAATCAATTCCAAGAATAAGAAATCAAGAAGATCAAAAGAAAATAAAATTACTTTTCTCTAAAATACATTGTCATGTATTTGCATATGCATATATATATATGTGTGTGTGTTTCTGAAAGTATAGGATTACCAACATTGTTGATGGAACTATAGACACGTAGCCCCAGGGGTTAAAAATTTGATATGTGGATTGGCGAGGTTACATTGGCTGATTGTTTTCCTCTTTTGTATAGAGTGGCGGATTCTAAAAATGTATGCATCTCATTGCTATGAAATTCAGAGAATTTTATTCGGTCGGGTTTTCTTGGAACCTGGGTTTCTTTCGCTGTCTTAATGAAACGGATTTGGAGCAGGTTTTTGGTCTTATTTCATTACTCGATTCTGTCAGACGTGGTGTAGTTATTGCTGATAAAAGGGTATGGAAGTTAGACAAGTCAGGGCTGTTCTCGTGCAAATCTATGTTCTCAAAACTAATTTCTCATGGTGAAGATTCTCCTTTTCATCCTTTCTTTTATTTGGAAATCAATCTGCCCTATGGAAGACAAAGTTTTTAGTTTGTTATTAACTTTGGGTAAATTAAATATGCATGAGGTTCTTCAAAGGCGTATGCCTTTCTCTTTTTTGTCGCCAGGGTGGTGTGTTATGTGTGGTAGGAATGGTGAGTCACGAGACAATTTATTTTTACGTTGTCCTTTGGCTTCAGCAATTGGTCGAAGTTACTTTTGAAATTTGGTGTATATTGGGTTTGGCCGCTCGAATGTCAATACATTTTTCAGCATTTATCAGGTTTTGGTGATAATGGTGCTAGAAGGAAGAAGTTGTGGAATGTGGGTACATTGGCAATTTGCTGGTCACTTTAAGGAATAATAGAATTTTTGAAGATGTGAAAGGGGATGTAGATGTAATTTTGGGTTGCTTTGTGGGTATACGACACAAAAGATTTTGTGATACCTTATCACCTTTTTGTATTTTCTACATTCTTTTAATGAAATTTCTATGTTTCTCAAAAAGCACCAAAAAAAAAAAAAAACACTGAAAAAACATGCTTGAAATCCTCAACAACTTTGAGACATGAAAGGATCGCTCATCTTAAAAATTAAAATTGAGAACTCAATTACAAATTTGGCTAAAATGCATGAGCTATCTGCTAGATGTATACATGCGAGTAGCTTGAAGTGATGGCACCCAAAATTGACAACGAACTTATAACATTCAAAATTTGTGGGCAATTGTAAATAGTAGAGATATAACTAATAACTAATAAGGATAAGTTTCTAAATCAAAAACACTCAAGTGTATATTAACCTAATAAGTATTAGTCCTATGCTTGCTTAAACATGAGTACATTAATAAATTAGCATTCATACATTTTCCAGGGCACTTTAGATTGGGAGCAAAAACTACAAATGAAAATTTCTATTATTAAATAAAAATAAGGGAGGAAAATACTTTAGATTGGGAACAAAACTACAAATGAGATTTTTTTAAAATAAAAATAGAGGAAAATAGCCCAACTAATACTGAAGGATAAGAAGAACAAAGTATCAGTTAATTCCAAGAGGTAAAACTTTAAGCAGAAGGACAAAGTTGTGTATGACTAAATAAAGGAGTGCAGAAAATTAAATATCTGTTATAGCATATCTGAGACTAAAATGTAGTGTATCAGTGAGTATATAAGTTTCGAGATTAATGATTCAAAAAGAAGCCAGAAAACAAACACAGCCAAATAAAAGCAAAGGAAGCTTTCAAGTAGTATCCCACAATTGAATAAAGGAAGCAATGAAATAAGCTTAGTTGGCTTAGAAATAGAGTTGGTGATAGGCAATTGCAAGGGACTTCATTGTTAGTTTGCTAATAAGAACCATGCTGCATGAATACTAGAAGTTGATGATCTAACAACAAAATATATTGAGCCCAATCAGTAATCCAACCAGCAATCAATTGAAAATATTGCAGTGAAGTACTATGATCTCTCCCTTAACCTCCTGACTTTTTCCTTTTTTTTTTTTTTTTTTTTTTGATAACATTTGGAACTTGGATTTTTGGAGGGAAAGAAAAAAGTTAGATTCGATATTAGTTTTTAGTATATAGAATTTGGACACATTAATTAGTAAAGCTAAAAGTTTCAAACTAAAATTGAATAAAATTGTAGGAAAAACATTTTCCTCTTTCTTTTTCCTCACAATTGTTTTTCCTCCAAAACCTAGGTTCCAAACGGAGCCTATATTTTTAAATGTAAAAATAAAATAAAAAAGTTACAAAAGCAGGGAATAAGATGTTCCTGCAGAAAAAAGGGAATCCTAATTTCTCCAAACACAGAAAAACTTAATCTAATCACACAACTTCCAAATTCTCAACAAGTCAGCGAAAGAATTTTTCTTTAACCTCCTGATGCATTTTGTTCACATCTAACTTCTAAGTTAAGTAGTATATACTCACCATGTTCTAGTGGAACTATTTGGAACAATTAGATAAATGCATCTTAAATGGTAGTGTCTTTTTTTTTTTTGTTATTGACGTATTGCAGAAGTGGAAAATGAAAATATAAACTCAATTCTTCCTTTTCCTTCATTACTGTAATAAGATCAACCTAGATGATTGTAAAATTTTTGTTTCTAGACGTCTATGTTATCAAGTCATTCGATATTTTCTCTTTCTTGCAAGCACAAGAATCAAGTGTTACCTGCTTAACAAGCCATGAAGGTAAAAACTTCTGGATCTTCAGTTGCTATTCATATCCTAGCTAAATGAGGTGGAAATTGAAGAATCTTTTACGAATATATATGGTACAGAAAAAAGCAACATTGATCCAATTTTAAAAAAATGCTCAAGAGAAAATTTATGATTTGGAAATGCTCGAGGGTAAAAAGTTATTACTTACTCAGGAAGACTTTCATAAGCAGTCAAAACATTCCATACTTCACGAACAGGAGCTTTAACTGTTATACTAGCCACAACAAATCGATGGACACCTCCATTTTCCTTCATCCAAGATCCTTTTATCAACAACATAAAAAAGGGCTTGCACTGGAAAGAGGGGAAAAAAAAAAAAAAAGGTGCAGGAAGAATAGTTTAAGGTCAATAGGTTACCAATAAACCATCAAATCTACGAAGGTGAACCTCATCCACCAGGCCATGCCTATCTAGGCTGCAGGCTTTTCCTAGTAAGCCCAATTTATTATTCGAGTCGCTAAAAGAAGGGGTCAAAGGACCAAGACTAGAGACTGAGAAACTCTCTTTGAGCTTCGCAGGTGATAGATTATCCTTTCCATTTAAAGAACCATCAACATTCAATTTCAATGAACTACTAACAGCTGTGGAAGTTCTATTGAAGGAGTTTTCAGCAACTGTTATGTTCTGATTCCCTCCAAATTTTCTTTCAGCTCTACAAGCCAAGGCTCGAAGATTGACAGGTAAATCTGATCTAATGATTCTTTCCAAGAAAATGGCAGGAAAGTTGAATCTTGGTATCACATTAACTTCATATGATAAAATGGCTGAAGATGATCTGCAGTAATCAAGAGATTAGAAAGTTAGAACACAATGACTTTAGTATCTAATGAATGCTACACACTATTTAGAGGAACATAACGTACTTATGACCAAATAGGAAAAATTTAAATGTCATGTAAGCAACCAAGTAAGGCAAGTTACCTTGCCCATAATAGCAATAGCTGTGCCAGTTAGTCGAAAAATCAAATAATTTCTTCTAAGGTCTATATAATTAGACCATTAATATTATGCTATCATGAGTTCGACATCCTTCAGTATAAAGGGTCAAGCAAATTGTAAATCCTCCTGCTTAAAGGGAGACCCTAGTTTAAATTCAATGAGCTTGTTCAGTTCCTAACAAGGCAATGCTAGCATGCTTAAATTTCATCTTAACACTAGTATTACAAGCCAGAAATTTCAGAGCCTATATCCAAATCATACCTTGTACCACATCTTACAGACCATTTGCCTTCAAACTTTTTGAAGTCCCCATCTACCATAGAAAAATGTAGCTCACGATCGAAATCCTGAAAAAGGAAATGACAACTCTGAACAAAAATTGCAAAAAACAAATAGCAACTAAATAAAAATAATTATGAAAAACAACAAAATCTTTTTAAGTTTTAATCTTAAGTGAGACTCAAATAAGAAAAAGGCCATCAAACCCACATGGGTACAAGGTTGAATCCTGTTTTCTTTTCCTCAAGCTAACCAAAATTGTAAGCGTATAACTTGTAGGATTTAGATGATTACTGAATTGATAAACTCTTGAAGATCCAAAACAACCCGAGCTTCGATTTGCCAATACAGTGCCCTTTGGACGCCTCTTTGTTCCAACCATATCCGTCCTGGATATGGGCAAGGAATTCTCCCACTGTCAATTCCAACACCATAATCAAAGAAAATCAACCACATGCCAATTTCTCAAAATAAATATTATATTCATGCATTCAAACCATTCTATTCCAAAATGATTCTTAGTTTTCATTACTGATCCTTAAATATGGAGCGACATGTGAACAAGAAGGAGAAGAAGTAACCTGGAGACTAGATTAGGAACGAAATCGGCTAAGCGTTCGTAATCGGTGAGAGCATTCCAAACCGACTCGACATCGGCGTGGACCAGTGTTTCGGCCTTGATTCTGCGCTCCCTCCATGAAACCACCTCCACTTCACAATGCACACCTTCGTCCTCTGCGCCATTTTCTCTCTCTTCTCCTTCTTCGCTTTTCGTCTGGTTCTTCACGCCCTGATTGTCTTTGCCCTTGGGAGGAGTGTAGCGAGCTGCTGCAGAGTGGTTCCATTTGGACGAGAACACTATGCAATTGGTGTTGCGAGTGAACTGGCCTGCTGCTATGGAGAGTTGTACATTTCTAGGGTTTCGAATGGAGGTGAACTGGGGAGGAAGAGTTCCCAACTTCAACTTCGAAGGCTTGCAGTTACAGGTAACCATGGAGGACTAGGAGAGCGAGAAAGTGCTGGGAGATACTACAGTCAGTACAGTGAGTGAGTCGGGCTGTTTAAAGAAAAGCCAAAGTGAAAGTGAGTCGACTCGGCCGTTTAGTAACCACGGGTTTTTGGTTCTTTGTCGTCTAGCGTACTCGACGAGTGGTTCAAAGCGGGCCTTTGCCTTTCGATGTCACGGGTATTTTTGTCTTTTGATTTAGACAATTGTACGGCGGAGAAGTAATTCATCCAACCAGAATCATTTTTTTTTTTTTAATGACGAACATCCAACCAGAATCTAACCAGTTGATTTTATTTTAATTTCAGATTTCACAATTGAGCTCAATTATTACAAAAGACAAACCAACTCATATAAAAATCCACTGCCCAATAATAAGATCTTATGGAAAATAATGAAAAAGGGGTTATATTGTGACTCTCCCAAAAGTGCCATAAAGGCTCTTTGATCTAAATCTACCCAATTAAAAGTTAGAAAATATATATATACATATATATTGAGAAATTAGGTAAAATGTGTACGAAAATAAGTATATTTTGGTTTATATGCTCAGTTTAAAAACTCTATGAAAAAATATGCACGTGGACGAAATTACTCTTAAAAATATTAAGAAAAAACTATGTACATCACATTTAACTGATGTGAGTCTCTCTCTCTCGCACATAAACTCTCTCTCGACTGAAAATCTCAGGTAATCCAAGAATTATAGTACTCCATAGTTCATACACGCACAAAAACTCATTCTCATCTCTTACAACGCTTTCAAACTCATCATTTCCCTATTTTTTCTCTTCATTCTTCTCCACATAGTTATAGATATAGTCTAAAGTAGCATATTACCAATTTTCGAGATATTATGAAGTAATTTATGTGTCGAAAAATCATTTTTAGGTTAATTTTTGCAAGTTTTAAAAAAAATTGCTGTAATTTTCAATGCTTTTCGATAGTTTTTCAATGATATTTCGATGAAAATAGTATTCTCACCAAAATATCTCAGAAAAGAAAAAGGAACAACAAAATATCAACTAAAAAGAATTAAAAAAATAGCATGGAATTATTTCACAGAGATGCCGAAGAGAAGAGTAAAAAAACAAACAAACAAAAACTCTAAAAATTTCCATAGCCATAGGAAAAACAAAAAATATATTAAAAAAAACAGAACCCCCATCATGCATGAACAAAATTAAAAACCAAATAAAAAAATAATCCCAAGCGAAATAGATATTAGGCAAAAAAATTTCCCAAGAAACAAAGTTTCATAAAGAAAAAATATGGAAAGTAGGGAGAAGACGGCTACAAAGGATAGCACCGCTTAAATCCGAGCAACCAAATGAAAAGCTATAGGCTAAAAAGCGAAGAACACAAACAAAAAAATAAAATAAAAAACAAAGAACAAAACAAAAAACAAAAGGGGAAAAAAATACATATCAATAGAAACAGAAAGAAAAGCATCGAAGGAATGTCCAAGAGAAGAAAACAGGAAAAGGAATCCATGATGTAAGAGGAACAAAATTAAAGACCAAAAGGAAGAAGAACAACACGGAAGAAGAGAGAGAAAAAGTGAACAGTTGAGGGAAAACAAAGAAGAAGAAACGTGGAGAAGAGAAAAAGCCAAGAGAGAGAATGCCAAAGACCGATGCTCAAAAAAGAACCCAAGAAGCCAAGTACGTGAAATGACGAAAAAAACCCAACACTTAACGCTCAGCCAAGAGCCAAAAAAGCGAAGGCCACTTTGGTCATTTCACGGATTAATAAATTTTTTTTTTAAAAAAAAGAAAAAGAAATCGTTATTATTTTTTGTACAGAAAAAGCAGAGTGGGTGAATGAACAGTGTGCGAATGCTTAGCTTTAATTATATTCTTGTGCAAAAGACCTAAAAATTCCCGCATCTTTCTCTGAATTAACCTCAAAAGTTCAAGTTAACCTTCTTGTACTTGTGATTTACTGGAGCTTTCAAGGTCACAAAGATTCACATGTAACTATACTTGTTCAAAATGGGTTTCATGAGATATTGCTCCTCTTGTTTTGTTTTGTTTTATTTTTGTTTTTTTAAACTTTTTTTTTAAAAAAAATTTGAGTTTAAAAAAAGATTGCTTATACCTTAGTCTAGATTTTCTTCTCTTTTTTTTTCCCTTCTCTTTTATGCTATGTTTGGAACCTGGATTTTGGAGAAAAAAAAATTGTGAGGGAAAAAATATCATAGAAAAAGAAAGAGGAAAATATTTTTAATATGATTTTATTTTGATATTTTTAATTTTACTAATTAATGTGTCAAAATTCTATATACTAAAAGATGACATCAAATCAAACTCTTGCTTTTTTTGAATAAAATTTTTGTCATTTTTTGTTTTAGTTCAAATAAGAGAAAATAAAATCTCTTGGAATATTTTTTTTTTCTTTCAAAAAATCCAAGTTCCAAATTGAGCCTTAAGAATTAATAGATGTATACCCTTATTATTGGTTTTACCTCAATTCTCAAGCAATAACTCAGCTTCAACCACATAAGCTACTCAAGAATTGAACTACCCAGAATTACGAACTAAAAATTCATGTCAAACAAAAAAAAATGGTCAATTAATGTATTTTGTTTCCTTCAACAAACAAACAAACCAAAAAAACACAAGAGGATTAGGAACAGTCAAATGATTCGGACTCCAGATGTCTGCCAATATCTCTTAGATATTATTCTCCGCACATTAGTTTGATTGCCATACAAAATTGATTAATAAACGAGACCTAGAAATTTAGTTCAAATTACTTTCCCTTCTTTAAAATTTTAATTTAGGTTTTTAATAAAATTCGACGTGACGTAATTATAGAGTGAATATCATAATTTAACTAACTAGACATCTATCACCGTGCTAACAGGCGGGGAGATAATGCATGGTGGTAAGGCACTTATTCCATTGATGAAAAGGTCTTGAGTTCGAGTTGTCATCGCCATGGTAGTCAGAGGTTTATAAGTAATCTACTTTGCAATAAAATGATAGTCATAATTAAGAACATACCGAGAAGATAATTTTGCTATTATTTATACATCTAAGAGTTTAATTTTGTCAATCGTAAAACACAAAATCAATTCAAGAATAAATACAAAATATAGGAGATAAAAATGTATATTACCCACTATTAACTCATTATTTTATTAGGGCATTTTTCCTTGCATAAGATCCATGATAACTCTCGAAATTACAGTTATTTTGTGCTTAAATGTTTTTTATTTTGCTATGTTCTTCATAAAATAATTCATTTTTAGTACTATTTAATTTGTTTTTACTTTGTTTTATATCATAACTATTTAATTTGTTTTTATTTTATTTTAATTGTTAGTTACGTTTAAATTTAATTTATTTTAGCTCATCTTGTTTTGTTTCTGTAGGAAAAATTGGTTAAATGGCCAAAAATGGACAATTTGGAGCTGAAAGGGATAGTAGAATCATTTCACAATTGAATTGAAATAAAAAACATAATCGAAATTGAAAAATTTCAGAGTAGAACCACGTACGAGAGTAAATAATCTTGGAAACTTGTGGATTTGTCCGTTGGATCAAGACGAAAACGGCCCAGATTAGTGTGTGGAGGCCATTCCCCGACAAAAACGCGTGGAGAAGCAGGCGGAGCCCCACATGTCGGCCACTAGCGAGACTCAGCTGATAAGGAAGATCCTATGATCCGCGCTTCGATTTTCTCTGGTGCACCTGCTTTCTTAATCAAACCATACATGTCCATGTGGAATCCACTTCCTCCAGACACCAGCTGCATAGAGAATTGCCACACAGGATCGCGCGCTTCAGCTTTCCCCACTCTTCAGACTGAATACGCACCTCCACTCTTCAGCTTTCTTCAAGTAGATTTTCATTTTCATTTTTATTTAGTGATAATATCATTGAGAGCAACTTTTGATTGCTAATTTTAAGAGGACAAATTTATCAACTTTAGAGAAGTAAATTTTTAAGTGTCAAGAACACATTCAAGGCTCATCAAAAAAGGAAAAAATACATTTAAATAATTTTATTCTCTCAACTTTTTCTTATTTATTTTTGTATCTCTTGTATTGGTTGGAATATATTGCATATTATTCTCAATGTTTATAAAAGAGCTAAATATTTTTGTCTAAATTTACAAAGTAGTTTAATCTTGTAGCTTGGCCAGTTTTGCCTCTCTTTAATATGTGAATTTCCCTATTAATTTGTTTACTCTATTTGTGCTAAAGGCTTTTAATTATTTGATCACTAATTAGTTAATTATTAGAAACTATAATGAAATTGGAAAATAGAATTATGTGTTTAGCCATAAATAGTTTAACATACATCTAAGTAGGATAGAAATATACCATTTTGTGAGTATAATCATTAGAAAGTACTTAAACTATTCCTTTTTAATTTAGTCCTCATAGGAATATAATGTTATAGTATTTAGTAAATCTTTATAAGAAGTAAAATAATAATAATAAATAAATAAATAACTTGTCACTTCAAAATTATTGGGATTTGTAATTTGTTCATCCATGATTATAAAAATTCAACTAACTTGTTGTTTGATTTTGTTTTGTTGATCTAAGTGCTTTATCAATATGTTTGAGGGGTGCAGTAGGAAATGAAATTATTAATTAGAGTAATACTAAGGACACACAAACTTTACCTACAAAAGTCATACATAATGATGTAGCATGTAGTTTTAACCAATCATTTATATGGTGTGGACTTTGAAAAACATATGTGGACAAAAATATGTTACACATTATTGTGTGTGATTTTTGTATATAAATTATGTGTGTCTCTAGTATTACTCTATTAATTAATATGATATTTGGATATTTATATCATTTATAAAAAGATATTTTTGTAAGAAAAATATTCATAATTTATCATTTAATAATATCTGTGAAGAGAAAAAAATATGGTTGATAACAGAACCATCCTTCAATAAAATATATAAAATACATTATTTAGTACTAAGTGCTAAATTTTAATTATGAGATTATAGCATCAAAATACCGAGTCCAATCTAACAAATCATAAGATCATTATCTTTAATATCTTAAATAATATAGTTAACGAGTATGAATTTATTCTTTATTTTAGAATTAAGATAGATATCTTTAATTGTACTTTTGTGAAAATATATTCTCTAATAAGAATACTCATTTATAGATTTAAATATTTCATGAGATCTTATTTAGTATTCCCAAACTATATTTATCGAACCTCTTTTTAAGTGTTAAATATAAACATTGTTTTCGGAATAGATTTGTTTATATACCTAACTTAGAAAACTCAAAGAACAATGGCATTTTCTTTTGCCCATTTGTTTTTTACAAGTGACATTTATTTATAATTCAACATAATTTGGTCAATGAGTCTACCATTTCTACCGTTTTAAAGAAACAGAAACCTTAGCCAGCTTCTTCCCAAAGGAGTTCTTGCAAGTGCATTTTCTTGTTGCTATGCCGACCTTTCTATTGTCCTCTAGGACTTCGTTATTTGTTGCACCAAATAATGTGACATGCTAGGGATACTCTTCTCTAAATATTATTTAAGTGCTACGTCAAATACAAAAATGACATTAGGATGAAAGGGCTTACTTTCATTAACTTTCAGTGAAGTAAGTCCATAGCTTATGTGGATTCTAGTAGACCTTCCAACATTGATTCGCAAGGACAAAAAAATAATACAGTCGTGTTCTTCATTTCCTTTATTTCAAGCTCAAGTGACAAAAATTCAAACCACATAAATCATCCCGCACAAGATAAAATAAGACAAATGTCTACTTCACAACCATATCCACTTTATAAAATAAAATGTCCTCTACCAAATCTGTCACACAATAAAAGCACAAAAACAAATCTGCAACTTGCCTTCCCCTAGATTCCTATTGAAGTGATGATGTAAACAAGCATATTTAGGTGAAAGAAACCATTCATAAATAACCCATATCTACAACTTGTTTCCCTCTACATTCATTTTAAAGCGAGTCTACTTCACTTGCATTCTTCTCAAACTTTTTGATTTTTTTTCATTTTGAAGCTTCTTTGACTTGACATCATGTGAAGACACTTATTTTAACTCATCATCAGCAGAAGAAGAAGAAGGCTGCAAGGCACGTATTTTGATATCGTAAATTTTGCAATCAAACATTCCATCCCAGGAGACAGAGTATGGTTTACTGTTTGTTTGAGGCAAGGTCGATGTACTCTCTTTGTATGCATGACCAATATGGTTCCCACACTTGCGGCAAAGAAGCTTGGTTCTACGTTGGAACAAACCCCATGAACTTTTAGATGTAAAAAAAGGTATCCATTGAAGTTTTTCAACCTGCACAAATCTGCTCTCATCGATGCAGAAGAATGAGATTTTCCCTTTCTTAATCAGTTTTCCATATTTAGAATAGACAAATGAGGTATTACGGTTGCTAGAGTTTAGATTCAGTTGAAACCCACAAGAACCACAACTGCAATACCAAAAAGAATCAAATGACATTATCAAACACATATGTAAAAAGATCGAGCACGCAAGTTGTAAAAAAGAATTAGATAGAGCATAAATTAATTTCATCAAATTTTATTTCATAACTCTAATCTGAAAGGTTTGTTGTTTTCTTCCTAACATTACTGTCGGATCGAACTCAACAAACGAATCGTCCAGATACATTTCTACCCGTAATTTTTTCCATCTAGATAACCCTAGTTAGATATATGCACTTAGATCATATTTGGTACACTGTATAAAGACTATGTATTATGCTTTTGTATTATTTAATATGACATCAAAATTTAATACAATACAGAGAATATTATCTAAAAAAAAGTTTGTATTATGTTTTATAACATAGTATTGTACAATACTCTCTATCTTTAATTTCTCTCTCAACTTTCTCTCTCATCACTTGGTATTTTTCTAAATAAATTTTTAAAAGTTATCGTTCTAAAAAAAGTTTTTAAAAGTGATATTTTTTAAAAGAATAACATTTGAAAAGTAGTAATTTTGAGTGGTATTTTTCTAAATCATTTTTAAAATGGTATTTTTCTAATTCTTTTAAAAGTGGTGTTTTTCGAAACTTAATACTTAATGCAACATCTTAATACAATGTAAAACTAAACATGGTATTGTAATAGAAAAGAAATTAGATAAAATATGCATAAAAACATGCCTAATTTGGGGCATATTGTCACAACCCTAGCTTTAAACTAGACAATCGTGCGGTACTTAGCACGGTTCGTTGCACTAAGTCAGCTAACTCACACAACCAACACTCAAGAAAGGGACACTAGCTTTGGGACAAAGTTTGAGTGAATGAAAGCTTAAGAATGCTTACAACTCTCTTAAATGAGACTTCTGTATAAATAAACCCAAGGATTCCTTTATATAGGCAAAGCTTAAACTAATCAACGGTTATGATCATGCCAAGTGGCATGATCTTACAAAGGGTCTAGAATTTTCTCAAATAAAATAAAAATAACTACAAAGATAGTTACAAGGAGAAATCTAGAAAAAGTATGGCCTAGATCCTTCAGGTAGTGTTACCCACCATCTTGGCTCTTCTAAGTCATTCTAGGAGCTTCCAGAGTCATCTCGAGCCATCTAGCACCAACCGACCTTGTCTAGAGTCTTCTAGGACTTAGTATCACTAATTAGAGTCTTCTAGTATGACCAAAGTTCTTACATAGGCCTCAACATCATCTCTCAACTGAGGCCAGTAATAGATAGCTTTGATAATAGCAAGAGTACGTTTCTGACCTGGGTGACTAGCCCACAAGGAATTGTGGCACTCTTTGATAAGCTCTTTCTTTAAATTCTCCTACTTAGGCACATAGAATCGGTTGCCTTTGGCATAGAGAAGTCTCAGCCAAAAATGTCTTGTCTTTCCTTCTTTTACAAGGGGCAATAGGCTCTAAAGAACATTCACACCCTAGCCCTTTCCTTGATTTTCTCTATCAAGGTGCTATCGGGTCTGCTTAAGGCGACCAATTCCACTTTTCTACTTAGAGCATCTGCCACCACATTGGCCTTCCCAGGCTTGTATTCAAACCTATAATCGAACTCCGCTAAGAAGTGGAACTCAACTTCTTCTGAGTTTGGAAGTAGCTTGTGGCTACGTTGTCAGTCATGATCGTGAAGTGAGTGCCCAATAAGTAGTGCCGGCACACCCTTAGGCAATGCACGATGGCAATCATCTCTTTTTCTTGTACCACGTAGCGTTTCTCGGTGTCATTGAGCTTACGACTTTCGTAGGCAATGGGACGCCCCTCTTGCATTAGGACACCACCAATAGCTCATAGGTATTGGAGTAATCAGGCAAGCTAAGAACCAGCTCCTCAATCACCTCCCTTTTCAAGTCTTCGAATAAAGCTTGACACTCGAGTGTCTACTCCCAAGACTTATTCTTCTTGAGCAAGTTAGTAAGTGGAGCTGCTTTCGCTGAGTAGGACTTGATGAATCGTCTATAGTAGTTCACAAGTTCAAGGAAGGATCTCAATTCTGGCAACTTAGTGGAAGGTTTCCACTCTTGGATGGCTTGCACCTTGGCCTCATCCATCATAAGCTTTCTATCCTTTATCATAAGCCCTAGGAACATCACTTCCTCTTGGGCAAAGGAACGCTTCTCCTTCTTGATAAATAGTTGATTCTCCTTTAAGACCTCGAACACCTTCCTCAAATGTTCTATGTACTCTTCCATGGTCTTGCTATAGATAACTATGTCATCAAGATAGACTATCATAAACCGATTGAGATAGGGATAGAATAGCTGATTCATGAGAGTATAGAAAGTAGTAGGTGCATTAGTAAGACCAAATGGTATGACTAAGAACTCATAGGTACCATACATTGTCACGCATGTGGTCTCGGGCTCATCTCCCTCTGCTATGCGCACTTGGTAGTACCTCGAGCGCAAATCAAGCTTTGAGAAGTATCTAGCGTTCCCAAGTTGATCGAATAAGTCGGCAATAAGTGGGATGTGGTACTTATTTTTCACTGTCACCTTGTTAAGAGCTCGGTAGTCAATGCACATCCTTAGTGAACCATCCTTCTTTTTCTGGAACAGCATCGGGGCACCAAAAAGAGCTTTAGAAGGCGTGATGAAACCAACATCAAGCAACTCCTTGAGTTGTTTTTGGAGTTCCGCTAACTTCGTAGGGGCCATTCGATAGGGACTCATCTCAGAGCCTCGTGCCTGGCTCAAGTTCGATTTCGTGATCCACCTCCCTTATAGGTGGAAGTTTCTTAGGCAGGGTGTTAAGCATCACATCTTGGAATTCTTCCAAGACAGCTTGCACCTCTGTGGGTAAGTGACCTTGAGGTTTCAACTCTTCATCATCGTGCTCTTTGAGGATGGCCAAGTAACTCTCCTCCTCCCTTCTCTGCCTTCTTGAATTGAAGTGCCGAGAGTACTTTGTTTCCCACCTTTGTGGACTGCTCCGTTGACACCACACAAGCTTTTTCACCATCCATGATGCATATAGAGTTGGCAAAGGGAACGGAGAATGCCCGCACTGCATCAAGGAACTCCAAACCAAGCACCATTGCAAAGTCGTCCATAGGCACCACTAATAAGTCAAATTGGTTAGCCCATGTACCCAAGCTATCTTTGACACCATGAGCAACCCCATGGATGAGGTGTGCTGCTGAGTTTACCGCCTTGATGGAACCTCATCCATTGGTCACCAACAAGCCAAACCACCTAGCTTCCTCAACAGATACAAAGTTATAGGATAGGCCCGTGTCAACCAAGGCTTTGGTGGCCTTGCCATTGACTGTTGCATCCACAAAGAGTAGGCCCTTAGCTTGGGACTTAAGGGCCGATTACAAGGCACTGAGAAGTTGCATGGAGTCCACACGTGCACCACCATCTTCCTTGTCACCTCCTTCTTGGCTTGGTTCAGAGGCGATTAAGGCATTAAGAGCGTTTTTCTTAGGACACTCGCGTGCACAATATGGCCCATCACAAAGGAAGCACTTGACTCTTGGCTTAGAGGAGTCACGATCTCCTTGCCTTTATGCTTGTGCTTGTAGGAAGAACTATCCTTGTTCTATTGTCCGTCCTTTATTTGATCTACCCCATCTTTGCTCCACTACCCTTCTTGTCCTTGGCCTTGGAGGGGTCTTTGTTGGTGGAGTAATCAACAAGACTCTTAGTTACAGTAATAGTATCAGCCAAGTCTTGGACACCACGGTGCTTGAGCTCTAACTTGGCCCAGTTCTGAAGGCCATCCATGAACAAGAACAGGGCATCCTTATCTAAAGTATCAGGGACTTCGAGCAAGAATGTTGTAGTAAACTCTTCACGTAGTCTTTAACAATACTAGCTTGCTTGAGGTGGCAAAAACGGCCTCTCGCCTCCTCCTCAGCATTCTCGGGGAAGAATTACCTCTTAAGCTCTCTTTTGAAATCATCAAAGGTGGCTATGGTGCACACCTCTCATTGCATCTCCCCATATCTCCACCTCCACCATAGCATGGCGGTGTCAGTTAGATACAAGGTAGCGTTACGAATTTTACTGGCATCATCTATCACACCAGTGGCCTCGAAGTATTGCTCGAGTCCCCATACGAAGTTCTCGACTTCCTAAGCATTTCGAGTGCCATTGAAGGTCTTTGATTTAGGCACCTCAATCTTCCTTGCCTCAATGGTCGTGGTAGTGGTCAACCCCGTGGCCACCGCTCGCGTGCACAAAGTAAAATCGCTACCCATCTCATCTACTCTAAGTAAAACATTATCGAGTTCTCTTTGGAAGAGATCTCATACCTTAGCAATCTCAAAATGAAGGGACTCGATCTCGCACCTTAAGTCGGCCTTTAGCCCACCAAGTGCATCTTTAATGCCGTTGTGGATATCTGCATCTTCGGTCTCCAAACTGTCGAAACGACCATCTAGATCATCTATTCGCTCGCCCAACGTGCCCATGTTGGACTCTAACCGAGACATTCTAGCCTTCAAGCTAGCTACCACGTCCCTCGACTTGCCGCGAGTAGAACCTTTCTTCCCTTTATCACACCCACGTTCGGAAGCACCAACTTCGACGAGGTCAGGAGTTACAGCAATAGTTTTCATATAGACAATAGAATGACCAAGATACAATGAGCAACTAAAGCTCTGATACTGATGTCACAACCCTAGCCTCAAACTAGACAATCGTGCGACACTTAGCACAGTTCGTTGCACTAAGTCAACTAACTCACACAATCAATCCTCAAGAAAGGGACTTAGAGTGAGCTTTGAGACAAAGTGTCAAAGTATAAGAGTTTGAGTGAATGGAAGCTCTGTATTATTCTTAAGAATGCTTACAACTCTCTTTTACAACTTTCTCAAATGGGACTTCTGTATAAATGAACACAAGGTGTCCTTTATATAGGCAAAGCCTAAACTAACCAACAGTTATGATCGTGCCAAGTGGCTTGATCTTACCCAGGGTTCTCAAATAAAATAAAAATATCTACAAAGATATTTACAAGGAGAAATCTAGAACAAACATGGCCTAGTTCCTTTCAAGAAGTTTACACAGCATCTTAGCTCTTCCAAATCATTCTAAGAGCTTCTAGAGTCATCTTGAGCCATCTAGCACTAACCAACCTTGTCGTCTTTTAGGACTTAGTAGCACCAACTAAAGTCTTCTAGTATGGCCAAGACCTCTCTTGATCATTCTAGAAGTGTCCACCACGTTCTAAGATCTTCCTTCATCCTCTTGGGTGAGTAGTATATATATAGAAGATCTTAAGGCCATGGGGCAGAAACACTTGGATTTTTGGGAGCCAAATGAGCGGGGCGTAACAATATGCTCTCTCAATAAAACTTGGTAAAATATATGCACCTACCTAAAAAGTCTAAACTACCCTAATAATTGGTTCTCATCCTATATGCCCTATCTCATCTCCTCTATATTTTGTTTCTCAAACATAATTAATCATTAAAATTTACTTGTTTAAATGCAATGGGTGTAGTTTAAAAAAATTTGTTATCAATTGAAAATGCCACTTTCATCAAAATTTTGTCAAAAATATCACTTTCATTGAAATATCGTCGAAAATATAACATCAAAATCTCATTGAAAATTATCAAAAATACCATTTTCAACGAAATTTGATCAAAATACCATTTTCATCGAAAACTATCGAAAATCATCGAAATTTTCGACAATTATTGCGATTTATTGTTAAAACTCGCAAAAGTTAATCTAAAAATGATTTTTCAATACGTAAATTACCTCATAAAATCTCTAAATTCGGTAATAAACTATTTTAAACTACAGCCATTACCTTTAAACTTGATTTTCAAAAATTTTTTGAACATTTGAACAAATTTATTTTGCATGCATATTTAACCAAGTTTTAGTTTTTAAGGACACTTTCGTCAATATGCATATTTATCAGATATTTTTCTTTGAGAGCATATACCTCAAATTTCCTATATTAGGATACATATTTCCCCTAATTTCTCTAATAGAATAATACAATACGATACAATCCAACACAATGCAATACAATGCAGCCCACCAAACGTGACCTTAAATTCTAAAAAATACTCGCTTCACTGATATGCAAAATACTAGAATAACAAAGGCTTGCTAACAATTTCATATCTTCTCATAATGCTATTTGAGAAAATTGTCATTATTTGCTTTAGCTGGTAACAAAAGATAAAACATTACCAAGCAACCTTAGCCAAAGAGCAGTTAATTATAGTGTAGCACCACAAAAATCAATATTATAAGATATTTGTCACCGACAGACATATGTATGGAATTATTTTGACAGTACAATGCTTAATTGATTGAGCAGCATGCTAGATAGATATACATGTGCCCGTAAATTGTTATGCCTTTCAACATGACTAAAGGGCTACACACGATCTGATAAAAGAAAATTCATTATCACGGAATGATAATGAATTATGAGTTCACTTTAAGAACAAGAAGGTAATAGTGTAAAAAAGAATATCCTTAAATTACAAATATATACCTCACTCATTAAAAAAAAAAAAACAATGACTATGCATGATCATGCGCTCTTCAAAAAGAAGGAAAAAAAAGCCAATACAAATGCTAGATTTATGTAAATACAAATAACTCGAGAGACTTTTCATGGTTTGAATAGTAAATTTTACAAAACAGTCTTGTTAAACATGAGCTAAAAAGGGTTGATATCCAGCAAAATTGAAGGAATACCAATTATATCATTTAAATTTTATGGTATATGTAACTAGGCAACAAACTGTAACAATAAATTCCAAGAATAACCATGAGAGTCCATAAAAGCTCATTGTTGTGCAAAATTTATGCGTAACTGGATAAGGGTTGCATCAACTATAATCAATTTTCTATAGATCCATACTCTACTAAAACTAAAAGCTATTCCTAATTTAATTGTTTTCTCTACCTGTTGTAAATGAGCAGCATACTATTTCTGTTCTACGTAAATTCAGTAACTTTGATGGAAAAGGATGACAAAGAGAAATGATCGAAAAGAATTTGTCAATAGTCATAATTTGAAATAAATTATAAAGGAAAAGTACAAGAAAGAGTTCAAATCGAGTATTGAAACACTTTAAAATACAGAAACGGGATACAAATTAAATAACAAGAATATTTGACTCATAAAACTCACCCAGGCAAGCAAAGTTAGTTTATCTCAATCTTGACATCAGTGGACATTTCATACTCCAAATATAGAAATGGAATGCAAATTAAATAACAAGAATATTTCACTCACAAAACCTACCCATGCAAGCAAAGTCAGTTTAAATAACAAGAATTTGACTATACCCATGTTGCATAACTGGGGCTAGCCGTACTCAAAATTAAAGCTAGTTTTGCTAATCTCTTTACGCAACAGTGGCTTTCAGTGGTCCGTTTTGTTGTTAATCTCCTTGTTGATCAAGAATCACAATTAAAAAATTATTATTTAGAGCCAAAACAGGATTTCTCATCCTAGAAAGGTGCAGCTAGGACCATAACTCAGCTTATTCATTCAAAGATCTTTATTAAGTTGAGCATATATTATTGTTAAGCTAATAATACATCCAAACATGTTCAGTTATCAATCCATAGGCATTCTAAAAAGCATATTGCCCTCCTTTTTACTCTCCTAAAGAACTTCTAAGGTGTAATTGTTCTTTTCTATTCCTTCCATTTTCTTTAGTTCACTCAAGAACCCCAACTTTATATTTTTAAAATCCAAGTAGTACCCTGTCATTTCAACTAGAAATTTGTATACTCTTCAAATATTTTCAATCTTCTCAAATAACAGAAAGAATCTTCTCATCTCATATTAGAACTACATTAAACCGATACTTACGAAAATTGTAGAAATTGTATTGCACAAAATGGGCAATAATGAGTTATACCTTGTCTTTTATATGCAAGAGACCGATAAACCTATACAAATCATATAGTAACACCCAACCCACTGGAGTGATAATCTCACTTGAGGTTAATTAGTTTTTTATGCCTTTTGTGAAATTATAAGAACATATAAAAAATAAATAAATAAAAAAGGTACTATGGTATAGCATACTTTTTCGACTTTTGGACAAAGTTTTAGTACAAAGGGTTTTGGTGTACCATACTCTTGCTGCCTCTAAGCTTTTTGTACCTAATTGGGGTCAAGGACTTCTTCAATAGAGCATAAAGTGGTTTCTCAACTTAGGATCATGTCAAACTTCATTCACATTGTTCGTGGTAATTTTTGACCCATAACTTTGAAAGATTACTTGTATATTACTCAAAGAAATAAAATAACATAACTGAGCATAATATTCTAGGATAAGGTTAGATTAGATAGAGATATATAACATAGCTACTTAAGTTAGTTATAAAGATATATATATATATATATATATATGGAGGACTTCTCAATGGTTACAATTTTTTTGTGACCATGAATGGATACTAAAAAAAGTAGTGATAGCATTAAATTTTTTTGATGGTAATAAATAGCATTAAATTTTTTTGGCCAACCACCAAACTAATCACTACCGTAGGATATTAGATCTAATGGCTTAAACCATTGTAACCATCCATGGGTAAATATTGTTGTAACCATTTATAACCATATATAAAAGCAAAGCTGGTAATTAAATAAACAGAAAGTAAATAACTGAAATAAAAGAACCAGCTAACTGGAATCAAGAGTACTGAAATATAAATTGCTAAAATTAAATATACTGAAAGATAAATAACTGAAATTAAAAGACTGAAGTGTAAATAACTGAAATAAAAGGGCTAAAATATAAATAATTGAAATTAAAAGCACTGAAATATAAATAAGACCAGATTACTGCATTGCTGAAATTAAATAATTGCTGAAAATAAAATGTTCGAGAATAAAATAGTAAGGAAGTAGGTAGTTAGTTGTGTATTGATACAAAAATCACCAAAAATATAAGGGCTGGGGCCATTGAATGGCTCAACACTTATAGAGTTCTTTGAATAAGATGATAATGCATGTGTTTATGTAAAAATATGGAATGGATGATGATTTCATGTATGAAATATAGCTCTTTATAAACTGACCAAACCTTGATCATGTATATATGTGAGCATAGTCATGTAAAATCATGGAATATGGACTTTAGTGATCAACTAAAGACGTGATTCCATATTCATTGATGTGTAATGAATGAGCTTGTGCAAAACCTTATAGAATATTTCTATGAAACTTAGATAATGAGTATATGATAATACACAGATGAAATGTATGAATTAGAAGTTAAGATATGCAATGAAATATCAAAAACCAGCCACAGTTTATGTAGAAAGAGTGGCTGATTATGCATACAAAGATGAAAATGGATACTTTCAGGCATGTAAATGATGTTAGAATAATGTTTCTAGGCTAGGAAAATGAGTTAGAGTGATATATAGAAGTATATGAGGAGTTTTAAGCTTATCGGGTGGGTAAAAATAAAAGAAAAGTACCGAGTTTTAGCCACTGCAGTAGCTGAAAACGTGAACAGAAGATAGAATAAGAGAGAGAGCTGAAAGTGATAGCTGAAGGTGAAAAGGTAGTTATGTGGAAGTGTCCCTTGATTTATAAAGAAAGGCTCCTATTTATAGGCAGCCAAGACTTGGAGACCAAGCAGTTAGTGGGAGATAAGAATGACAAGTGTCAAAAACTGTTTTTTCTTATCTCTTAGGATCTGATTTTACCCATGGTTTTAGTGAAGGACAATTATTAGGTTCCATAAACTGCCTAGAACTCCTTTAGAAACTTGTAAATTGCCTTAAGAAGCATTTAGGAGCTGCCCCCTTAATAGTTTCATAGAAAACTACCAGCTAGTAAATTAGAAACCACCTGGTTTAGGAGTTAATTATTAGGAAACAACCTAGTATTTTAGCTAACTATTTCTGCAGATTCATAGTAACAGGTTCTCTTAGATTTGGTGCATGTAATATGTATTCTAGAACCCTTAAGGGGGTTTATTTTTAGGGTAAAAATACCCTAATTCAGTTAAGGTCTTAACCCCTAAAATACCACTGTTCTGCTTTATTTCTACTATGTTTTTATCTGTTTCAGCTCTAATTGTATTCAACCTTAATCTAATAATCATCATAGCTTAATTATTTGTATTCTAATCATGTTTAGAAATTTACCCCAAAACACACATCATTAAACACATGCTATAATGTAAATTAGTTTGATTAATTGTTGAGATCAAAGAAATAAAACAATAAGAAATCCAACAATATCACTATATGTTGTAGCATTATAATTTACCTACTAAGCTTTGTTGAGAAAGTCTTTCCATGTTTTCCTCTTAATTTGCAAGATGATAAAACTGCGAAAGGGCTAAAGAGAGACTGATAGACCAAAATCCTATTTTCCAACACCAAAATTTTTTCCAAATTTCGAGAACTCACAGTAGCACTCTACGCCTGGCAATGCCAAATGCTTTTCTTTTTTTTTTTTTTTTTGTAACAAATTGGGCTCAAGTGAAATTATCAGCCCAATGAGTTGGCTTATACTCAATGAGTGAGTGTGGTAAATTTAAGGGTCTCTTGCAAATTAAAAAAAAAAAAAAGGACAAATCCCATTTATGACCAGTTTTTTTATGCTACAGAATTTCTATGATTGTGTTAGTACTTATGGTATAGTTCGGACACAATATTCTTCATCATGTATAAACTTCAGTTGTATCACCTTGAACCAAAATAGTCATAGTCCAACTACAATTCCAATGGCTACAGAGAGAGTGATAGACCAAAATCCTATTTTCCAACACCAAAATTTTTTCCAAATTTCGAGAACTCACAGTAGCACTCTACGCCCGGCAATGCTAAATGCTTTTTTTTTTTTTTTTTTTGTGGTAACAAATTGGGCTCAAGAGAAATTATCAACCCAATGAGTTGGCTTATACTCAATGAGTGAGTGTGGTAAATTTAAGGGTCTCTTGCAAATAATTAAAAAAAAAAAAAAAGGACAAATCCCATTTATGACCAGTTTTTTTATGCTACAGAATTTCTATGATTGTGTTAGTACTTATGGTATAGTTTGGACACAATATTCTTCATCATATATAAACTTCAGTTGTATCACCTTGAACCACAATAGGCATTGTCCAACTACAATTCCAATCACTGAAATAGTTGAATCTGAACCCTAACTAGAAAACATTAACGATTTTTTTTAACAGTTATTTACTTTTAGTTTCTAATTTCCTTTCTTTTTTTCCTTTAAATAAGAACATGAAATTCAAAGCGTTTAGTAACCGTCCTTCGTCTCTACTAAATCAATTTCAAGAACTCTCTAGTCCCCAATTTTACCATAATCCCTCGAGTCTTCACCCACAAAAACATGGGTGCGTTTAAAGTGTTTTACTTATTCCTAATTCAGCAAAATCCATACCCTGAAATCCTAAAAATTGCATCTTAAACCTAAAAACAAACAATAATGGAAAAATAAAGAAGTTCAAAGCAAAAGATGCAGACAACGACTTTAAAAGTTTAAACGATTTCCCAGACACAACCAAAGATGTAGAAGAAGAAGAATTCAACAAATTAAACTGAGTAAAAAAAGCGGACCTGTAGCTGACTTGGGCGAGAGACGGCGACAAATGAAGCTGCCGGTTTCGGTCGAGTACAAGGGCGTTGTTGTCTTCTACGCCGATAGCCATTTCTCCTCTTCCTGGTTACCGTTGAACCCATCTGCCTTTTAAATAACACGAGTTTTTGGGACCCAACCCAAATGCCTGATCGAAAGAAAAAGTCTTTATTATTATTATTATTATTTTAAACAAAAAGACCAGGTGTTTATTTTTGTCCGCTCCAAAGTTCCAACGGTCGAAAAGATCGTGATTTGAGGGTTTGGGCTGGGCTAATGCTTGGGCCGACACTTTGAGAGGTCTTTAAGCTAATGTCACTTCCTTTGGGTTCTTTTATAAATACCAGTTCTAAAATGAGTTTTTCAGAGCATTCCAACGGGCCTCTTATCATTATCAAAAGGGCTTCTCTCAAAATTTTAGGCCCAAAGTAATAAAAATTGAAAAAGTGACGATTAGGCCTTATACAGTATTTTTTTAGAAAAAAATTAGAAAAATATGGTGGGCTGTATTTTCTCATAAATCTGATACGGTTTTTATTAGAAAAATATCATTTTGAAAAAAAAGTTAAAAAATACCATTTTTTAAATAATAACTAGTAAACGGTAACTAATTTTCGAGTACTAGTAATTAACAACCAAATGTATTAATAACTGGTATGTAAGTGTAACTGGTAACTGGTAACTTTACTAGTTAACAGGTAACTAGTTTTCAAAAATTGATTTAAAAAATAATATTCTTCAAAAAAAAATTTTAAAAAGTGATATTTTTCTAAGACAAAACATACGAGAATTGGGGGAAAAAAATTTGACCTCCGTATTTTTGTAATTTTTTGAGGTAAAAGTGTTAGAAACTCTTGAAAAATCCCGGATGTGCTGAAATTTTTTGAAAAGTCTCGGATTGATTCCGAGAAATATCACTTTTTTAAAAAATGTTTTTTGTACAAAAGTAGCACTTTTAATAAATATTTATAAAACACTATTTTTTTTTCAAAATTGGTATTTTTCAATAGTACTCTATGTAACTAATTGGGTTATTTGGGGTAATCAATTTAGTTATTTACCTAAGATAACCAGTCAAATTACTTAAGTAACTTGATTAGTAAGTTCAAGTATCTCATCAATTAATAAAAAATGATATTTTCTTAATATTTTTAAATGTGGTATTTTTATAATTAAATCCAAGATTTTTCAAATAATTTCAAAAGACGAGATTTTTCAATTTTTTAAAAAAATTACCATAAAAATAAAAAAAAATGAAAAATTGAAAAGTTTCTCATTTTTGCAATTTCAAAAATTCCTCATTTTTTTTGGTAAAAAACAAAGAAATTAAGGACCACGAAGAAAATATTGATACTAGAATGGGTCGATTATTGAAAGGAAATCAAACATTTGGGGGAATAGTGCACAAAATAAAAATGTGGAATTTTACCTCGAGAGATCGTAACTAGCAGAGAGAGGAGAGACTCTTGATGCTACAACAGCATTTACAGAGAGCTTTTTCAATTTAAAAAGTGAAATGGGCCCCTGAGAGACTCCATCGATGCCATTTTTGTGAACCTTGGGGAGCTCAGTTGTTGGCTCTTTGATTTCAGTGCTGTTGTTAGTGGAACTTCTAGCACTGCGGCACCAACTTGGCGCTGCAGTGCCCATTTCTGCCCAATTTATTCTCATTTAATGGCGCTGCTACATATTGCTGAGATGTTGTTCGCTCGTCTTCGCTCGCGATTGATCACAATTGCTTTGATTTAGCCTCAGTTTCGCTTGAAAAGTCGGTATTCTCCTCTCAATAACTTTTCACATGAAATATACATAAAAAACAACAAAACAAGTAAAAAGAGCTCAAAGACGAGCAATTCTTAAGCTCAAAAGAGTAGTAAAGATAAGTGTAAAATATACTTATCAATACTCCAATAGTGATTTTGACATTTAACTATCAATAGTTAATAAAATTTTAACCGTTGGATATAGATTTAACGGTTATAATTTAGTGACTAGTTAGCCAAAAAAATTTAGAGTATTTATTATTTATTTTACCTATTGGTAGTTATTTTTATATAATTTAATTGATTCCATAATCAAATTCTTCTATCTTAACACCATTAATATTCTTTTAACACTGTTAACTTTTTTTTTTTCCAAAAGGAAAACACCGGTAACTACTTTTATCTAAAAAGAAAAAGAACTCTGCATAAAGATTGTGGCATTATTATTCAATTATAATATGTTTAAAAAAATTCCTCAATCTCCTTTTTTTTTTTTTTTAACTAACGTGATTTTTTTTTAGTTTATAAAAGGAATAGTGTTTATTTAGTATTTTTTCTTCACGAGATTTTTTCCTTTAACTTTTTTTTTTCTATTTATTTCCTTTAGAAATTTATAAATCAAATTTATACTAAGATTGTGAATCCTAACGTGAAAATCAATACGTAATTAAAAAGTATGACCAATTCAGAAATAAAAAAGTTAAAAAAAAAAACACAGAACAATATACTATTTAGGCACAGAAAATGTATTATATACTAGTTAAGCACAAAAATGTATTTTCTTTCTTGTTTTCGTGTGACCCAATTCAAAGCTAAAACTTTTCTTTCAAACACAAATTGTAAAAGGTTTCCAATACATAGAACTACAAAAATCGAAAACAATTACAAAAATACGGAAGTCAAACTTTTTTTCCAATTTTCAGTTTTTATTAGGAAAATATCACTTTTTAAAAAATATTTAGAAAAATATTATTTTTAAAATAGTTACTGGTTATCGGTTTCTGAAAACTGGTTATTAGTTACCAGTTATATATCAGTTTTAAATATTTTTGGTTACTAGTTACCAGTTTCTGGAAATTAGTTATCAGAAACTAGTTACTATTTTAAAAAATGATATTTTTCTAAATATTTTTTAGAAAATTGTACTTTTCTAATAAAAACTATACCGCACCTTAAAAAATACAAAACCACCGCATTTTTCAAAAAAATTTTCTGAAATACCGTATATTGTCTGATTTCGCCAATTGTAAATACTACCCAATGTCACTCCGTTAGGCCTAGTACTAGTCCAGCTTGCGTACATGATAAAAAGGGTAAAAAACTACACGCCTAAACAAATCAAAAGGATCCCAAATCATGCAAAATACAATCTAACCCAACATAAAAGCAATAGTCAATCCCATGAAAAAGTGAGGGAAACAAAAACATAAGGATTTTAAATTTTCTTATTAAGATCTACAATTATAAATTTTCCGACTTACACTTTTAATAGAAGCAATTAGCTATTTGGCATTAATTTCCAAAAAGTTCTCACTATTAATAAAAGCAATTAATTATTTCGGATTAATTTAAAAATTTCTCAAATAAAAAAAAATGATAACAAAACCATTAAAAAAAACCGTTAATGCTCTGTTGAAAAAATATGATTCCCTGCTTAAAAAAATTCAAAAATGGAAACAAAGAATAGAAAAATTATTCCTATCCGTAGTACCAGTAGTGATTTTACACAATCATTACTCTCTCCCTATATATATGGTTGCCAATCTAATATGTATTTTTTTTCTTACCTATCCATAGGTATCATAATTTGGGTAATTAGAAAAAAAATAAAAATAAAAATTAATTGTTTAATATTTTTTTCTCTCAACGTTTTACCGTAAAATACGTGCGCAATTAATTTTAATTAGGCAAAACAATATATATAGATGGGTAAAAAAAAAAGTACCTACTGGATTGGTGCCCTATATACATATATTTGTATGTATAATGAGTACTTCGGTTGTTATATGTAAGATGTTGGGAAAAATCACCTTCTCACTTGTGACTTTTCGTATATATAAATAGTACTATATGTGTAAATAATGTCGTATAAGTAAATAGTACTATATATGTGAATAGTACTATACACGAGCACAGTAATCTTCGAAATAAATACCGGAATAAAGTAACGCAATAAGACACAAATTTATGTGGTTCACCCAACTTGGGCTACGTCCACAGAATTGTTACAAATCTTTCACTATAGGAAGAAAATTTGTTATAAGTGTTTACAAATACTTACTCATAACCTTAATCCTAAATACACCCAAGCACTCTCTCTTACATGTATTTTCTCACTCACACATTTCACTAATATTCTTTGAAATCTCCTCTTACACAAAGAAACCATACTCAAAGAGAAAAGAAATGATTTAATTAGATGAAATACTTAAATTGCTTCTGATTTTTGGGATGCTTTGATGAAGCTAAGGAGGGGAGCATTTATAGCAAAACTTCCCTTCTCCTTTCTATGTTCAAAAATATGCTCATGGACAAAAGTCCACAAATGTGGATAGACAATAGTCCACAAACATGGATGGAGAAAAAATCCACAAAGGTAGATACCCATTCTTTTTGACCTCAATAGTCTCCCACATAAAGACTTGATTTCTATCATGTCTTCACATGCGATCAATGCAGTATCTCATCTCATAACTTATGTTCTCAACATTGTCTTTATCGACAATCATACTCCACCATAAAAGTAAGCCACTTAGAATTGACGAATTCTAAGAATTTCATCTCGGTTTATGTCGAAAGAATTTTACTGATAATTATGGCGTTGACTTCCATGTTTGGCCTTTTCAGAAGTCCATCAGCCATCGACATCATTGACCACATACCTTACATTAACGCCAAACTAATGCCCGTGTATAAACTTGTGAATTCGGAATTTCTCGCTACTACATATCCTCTTTTATGGTAATTTTAGAAAGCAGCGGCATTGTCATGAGGATATACATATTCTTATCATAGAGCATCTTCTATGCCTCCATTACAGAAGATAATATTAGCAGCTTCATCAGACTTAGAGCATCCAACTGAACTCACTCCACCTTTTGAGCAATTTCTTTTTACGTATCCTATCTATCAGCACATCCAGTAGACGATATTTTTCTTCTTGAAGTTTCTTATCTTTTTGTCGACCGTCAATGCTGAACCTTCAGATGATACATTACTTCCACCATTGCTTAACCGTCTTTCTTCAGAAAAGAGTTTAGCCAAGTATATTTGTATCATACTTGCAACTCTATTGTCTAAATCTTTCCAGTCTTCATTACTAATTTTGGCTTTTTTAAATCCCTTCAAAACCTTGTATAGACCAGATTGAATTAATAAATCCTTGACTTGAACTTGCCACAGGCCAAAGTTGATGTTGCCATCAAATTTCTCTAAATAAGCTCTGATCGGAATTATATACTTGATTTCTGACATATCGCTTTGCACTTTCTTACTTGAGAAACCCGCCAAAAAGGTTTCCTAGAGGGTCCAAATGCTCCCACTTGAACACATCCTCCTTATACAAAACTTTTTAGACTACCACCAAGCCCTAGTGTGCCAAAGAACTGACCACAATCTGTCGCTCTGATACCAATTGTTGGGAAAAATTACCTTCCCACTTTTGACTTTTCGTATGTGTGAATAGTACCATATGTGTGAATAATGCCGTATACGTAAATAGTACCGTATATATGAATAGTACTGTACACGAGAACAATGATCTCTGAAATAATTACAGGAATAAAGTAACACAATAAGACACAAATTTAAGTGGTTCATCCAACTTGGGCTACGTCCACAGAATTGCTACAGATATTTCACTATAGGGAAAAAATTTATTGCAAGTGTTTATAAACACTCATTCACAACTATGATTCTAAATATACTCAAGCACTCTCTCTTACAAGTATTTTCTCACTCACACATTTTGCAAACACTCTCTTTGAAAGGAAAAACAAAGAGAAAGGAAATGATTTAATAAGAGGAAACACTTAAATTACTTCTGATTTTTGAGATGCTTTGACGAAGCTAAGGAGGGGAGTATTTATAGCAAAACTCCCAATCTCCTTTCCATATTGAAAAACATACTCATGGACAAAAGTCCACAAATGTGGACGGACAAAAAATCTACAAAGATGATTGCCGATTCTTTTTGACCTCAACATAAGAAATATAATATTTGCATGTCATTTAAATTGATTTAACTTGCATTAAGATTTCCTTAAAAAAATTATCTTAACTGACATGGACAATTATACACACATTAAACATCGTTTGTTTTTTTTTTTCTTTTTTCTTTTTTTAACATCTATATTATTTAGCTAGAATCCTATAATGATGTACGTACGGGTTTTTTGTTTAAACTAAATGTTTAGCGTATATACATATTGAACTAATTTACTCTGACACATATACCGGAATATTTCCTCTAAATTAATATCACACACTAGATTCAGCGCTCGAAAATTTGTCTGTTTATATTTGGTATTTGATTGGCATGAAGCCATGAATATCGAGAAAATCTTGTTATTCCATCAACTTTACCAGATATTTTTCTTCATTTTTCTAAATTTTGAAGCAGTCTGTATAATGAAGTCTCTATGCACACCCATTTTCCAAACATCACTTCAATTTCAACCTTCCAAAATATGGCCTGAAAATTATCTCCTAGGGGTCCAAATCTCCGTAGTCATACAAACGATTATATATATATATATAATTATTTTGGTCAGAAATGAAGGAATGGGTCTTCTGGTCGTCAGCTTTTGACAACCTCTCAAAGTGGAGAGTATGGGTTTACAATGTCACTATCCCACACCAAGAGCCTACAAAAAGACAAAGGTGGACGGCAATAGAAAAAATCAGAACCATTTATTTAGTGAGAAAAAGCAAAACAGAACCTCCCAAAAAGCTTTGATATGATTCCGTATTAGTACGAACTGTACACGTACACTCCTTTAACTAACTATTTTAATTAAACCCCACAAGAAAATAAAAATTAAAGAAAAAAAACCCTAGTGAGTAGTGATCCCCACCTAATTAATTCTTTCCCTTTTCCTATATATTTGACCCAATTCATTTCCCTCATTCTCATCAACTCATCGTACAGAAAGAAGAATATATTATGCAAGAGGACAGGAAGATGAAGGTCAAGAAAGGATGGCTTGCTGTTGAAGTAGGGTTAGAGGATGAAGATGGCGGTTTTCAGCGTTTCACGATTCCGATTTCCTATCTCTACCATCCACTCTTCAAGAGGCTTTTGGAGAAAGCTCAGGAAGTTTACGGATATCACACGGCCGGTCCACTTCGTCTTCCGTGCTCAGTCGACGACTTCCTTCATCTCCGTTGGCGGATTGAGAAGGAATCCAACCAGCATCACCACCACCACGGCCATCATCAACAACATCATCACCCTCTCTCCACTTCTCTATCTTTCCACTCTTGTTGACCATGATCGACATGCATGTGTGTGACATAAATATGGTGCTTTTAATTTGCTTAGGACAATAGTTTTTTTTTTTTCTTTTAATTCTTCTTCTTTCTAATTTGGGAGTTCTGGAGAATCAAGTTCGTGTTATATATAGTACTAAAACAAAGGAAAGTTAAGAAGTAGATATATGTTACTGATCAAATACTACTTTCATCGAGTTTTTGTGCATGATGAATGAATATCAATAGATAAATACTTTCCGATTAATGAATCTCAATAACAATCTTTATGTTCTTTCTCTTAATTATTCTTTATATTATCTTTTTTTTTTTTTACTACCGTTTTTCTCATTTGATCTTCAACCAGACAGCGGATCAGAATATGGAATCACTGATATGGGTAAACTTTCTCATGAAAATTTGATATTAAGGTTTTGTATAGCTCTTATTATCTGGCAGGAAAAAAAAAAGAAAAACGAGAATAAAAATAAAGTGCTACTAGAGTAATGATTATATAATTTTCATCGTGTATGCGCCAGCACAATGATAAAAAGGTAATAAAGTGGTGTCTATTCTGGCAAGTTTAAGTTGATCATCTGCGTAAGGGTCTACTTTGCCAACACCCGGTACTATAATTTTCTATCTTATCTTGTGTGCCTTTTTCTTTTTCTCTCTATTTGATAATTATCTTGTGTTCCTTTATTTATTTATCTTTTTGCTGGAAACTGTTCGCCTTTGTTTTCTATTCAAAAACTAGAGTAATATAGGTATTCTCTCGACTTGTGAAATCAAGTTTTAAGGAAAAGTAATGTCGAATGAAACCAAAGGCCCATAGATTCCAAGAGCATTTACTCTTAATTTTATATTAAGTCTATCCCAAAATCGAAGACGGTGATTGTAAAAACTCAGTTTTAAGAGGGGTATTTTGGTCTTTTGACCAAATTTAAAAAAAAAAAAAAAATATTTTTTTTTCTCTCTCTCCCCCACGTGCTCCCCCCCCCAGCCCCGATTCTTTTTCTTCTTCTTCTTCTTTCCTTCTTCTTCTTCTTTTTCTTCTTCTTCTCTCGGCCGAAAAACCTGTTGAGAAGTTGAGGATTCAATCTTACTCACTCTTATTTTGAAGATAACAAACATTTGATTAAGTACTAATGATTTAACTTGAGTGTATAGTGAAATAGCTTTTAAAGT
>JXTC01000100.1:852870-912260 GCA_002914845.1 Trema orientale | reverse complement strand
TATAGAGAGAGAGAAACGTGTACACAAAAGGAAAACTCCTTAAGGTGACTAAGAGAATTAAAAGGGAAAAAAAAAAAAAAATATGACTGCAGAATTTTTTTTTTCTTTTAACGCAGGCAGAGCACAAAGCTTTAGAATTCCAGCAAGCAACCTGTTTGTCCTTTAATACAAAATCTGTTTTAAGTTGTTAGTCAAATATTATATATATATATATATATAACATATATAAGAACAAATAAAATACTGGAATTTCAATAGAATAACAAAATAACAATAATTATACCAAAGCAATAGAACACTCAAATGACAATGAGGATCCGAGGCTTGTGTTTCACACAATCTCCTTAAAACAGATTCGCCTCCTCTCGGTCGGTGCTTGAGGTCGTTAGGCGTCTGTCTCCCAGGATACAACGGTTGATGAGCGGCGTTTGTTGCACCACAATCGCTACTCCGGCGAACTGAAAGAAAATGCCCAAACTCTACCACACTGAGGCCTATACTCTAGAAAACTTTGAGAAGAGAGGAAAGACAAGAGAGAACGAAAGATTTCTTCTGAGCGTGTCTTCCTGAAGGAAGGAGGAGTCAATTTATAGGCTTCATATGAGAGTTGTTACAAATTTGGAATTAACTAAGATTTAATTCCAAATAAAACGTTTTACACAAAACGTTTATGCGTTTAGAAATCGATCAGTTTCTTAAACAATTTTAATCTAAATTAGATTAAAATTTGTAACTCTCCAAAAACGCTTTACTCAAAAAACGTTTAAAACTGACCTGTTTCCCTAAACAAATTTAATCTAGATTAAATTTTGTAACTCCAAAATAAATTTGGCAGTTCCAAACCAGGTCTGGCAGTTTTATTTTTCCAACAGTTTACTACTTTCATTTTTTACTATTATCAAGTCAACAATTATTTTCTTTCCCCACCCTTTTTGGCCTTTTGCCAAGGAAACATTCTGATATCAAACAAGCCACTAAAAAACGTGCTGCCCATATTGATTAACACTTGAATAAATTGTAATGTTTTAACACTAATTATAATTATAATAACAATAAACCGCCCACAGTTTAAGTCCTAACTTAATTTAGATTATCCAGATACCATCGTCATCGTAAAAAGCCAATTAGTTCCCCGTTTACAAAACAAATATTTACCTTATTCTATTTTCTTTGTTGGGAAAAAAATGCCAAATTAGAAAGCAAGGGGAGGGGTTGTACCTTACCGTTATTTCGGCTTCATCCAAAGGGTAGTACCGTAATTCCGATACCCTGATTCATTGGCCGCCAGGCAATAACATGAGACTCCGAAGAGGGGGACGAGGAGAGAGATTGGTCTCAGAAAATCAAAGACGAAGAACTCTCTCTCTCTCTCTCTCTCTCTCTCTCTCTCTTTCCATCCTTCTTTGACTCTCTCTCTCCTCCAAAATTAGGGTTTGGTTTCTCTAATTTGTCTTCTAGTTTTGGGTTTTTTTTTTTCTTTCTCGGGTCTCCATTGCTATAAATCTGTGCATACTGTGCTTAATTTCTCTTCAATTTCAATACCCAACTTCTGTAAATCCTCCATTTGGTTAGATTATATTATTAAATTTTTTGTAGGGGTGTATCATCTTTGAGTGATTGGTAGCTCAGAAACTCGAAAGAAAAATCGAGGGTCTCTGAGAAATACTGTTGGGTCTTTCGAAAATTTACGGATTTCTAAAATTAAGGGTATTGAAAAAAAAGAGGGAAAAAAGAAGAAAGGAAAGGAAAAACTGGGTCTTGAAAGGAATTTCGTTCCCAATTTGTTAAATTGATTTATTTCTTGCCTAAAATTTACTTGGGTATTTGGAGATTTGTTTATTCATCGAGATCATTTCTGGGTTTCTTGAGAAATTCTTGGTGGGGTTTCATTTTGACCAAAGGTGTGGTGATCTGAGGGTTAGTTTGTGGAAGGCGAGCAAAGAAAGCCATGGCGGTCCCAACAATAGCGCTATACGCGAGTCCGCCGAGCAGTGTGTGCTCGACGCCGCACCCGTGCCAGATCAATGGGCATGCTACATATGATTTCGAATTAAGCTCTAGATCTTCATCGTCGGCGTCGACCGCATCGACTTCGCAGAAGGCGGTGGTGGGTGGGCTTTCGTGCCTGTTTTCTTCTCACTCGGTGAAACATGCTTCGTCGTCGTCGTCGAGTTTCTCGGGTGGAGGAGAAGAATTGGGTTCTCTATGGCATGATAGAAGCGAAGAGTTGAAGGAATTGGGTAGCTCTTTTCGTTATTCCCCAAGTAAATTTAATGGGATTTCTTTGAGCCGAGATCAGAGCCCGGTCTCGGTGTTTCAGGGCCCGGTTTCGTGTAGCAGTAGCGGGGTTTCAGGGTCTGCGAGGAGCCCTCCGATGAGGATCTCCCGCGAAAAGAGTAGTAGCGGGGAGGCGAATTCTGTGAATTCGTTTCGAGGTGGAAGTAGTGGCCTGTTTAACGGGTTTGTGAGGGGTGCCTTGGGATCTTCGTGTATAGATTATGATTCAAGGAGTTTCGGGGTGCGAGGGGATGATTTAGATGTGGGTTCGTCGGCTGCGCTTTTGGATGAAATGACTTTCAATATTGAGGATGGCTTTTCGGAGTGCGACTCTGAGCCGTATGCCAAAGATTTGCTTCTGGCTGCGCAGCTCCGGCACAAGATATTCTGTGATGAATTTGTCGTGAAGGCTTTTTACGAGGCCGAAAAAGCGCATAGAGGGCAGGTAAGTTTGATATCATTGTTAAGAGATTTTCATTTTTTGTTTTTTGGGATATTGGTTGAGAAATTTCGTATTGTACTGCTTTGTCATAGATGCGAGCAAGTGGCGATCCATATTTGCAGCATTGTGTAGAAACGGCGGTGTTGCTCGCATTGATTGGTGCTAATTCTACAGTAGTTGCTGCAGGGCTTTTACATGATACGCTGGATGATTCTTTTATGAGTTATGACTATATTCACGGGACATTTGGAGCTGGGGTGGCTGATTTAGTTGTTGGAGTAAGAATCTGAATTTTCTCGACTTGGTTTTGTTAACAGAGAAGTTCTATTCAGTTCGTATACAAATGAGTCTATATTTCTTATATTGTTGTATTATTTTGACCGAAATGAAGTTTGTATCCCTGCATTTTCCTTGCTATCTGTCACTTGAACTTTTCAGTTTTCATGGATTCTTTGTTACTATTGTCAATTAGGAGAAAATTTTCCTTGAAGTTTTTATCTGCTAACTTCACTTGTCTAATATTTTTGTGTTACACTAAATCCCTTCTAGCTTCTGATCTCTTTGATAACTGGCAATTTTTTAGGTGTCTAAGCTAAGTCATTTGAGTAAGCTTGCACGTGATAACAACACGGCGAGTAAAACGGTGGAAGCAGATCGGCTACATACCATGTTTCTTGCTATGGAGGATGCCAGGGCTGTCCTCATCAAACTGGCAGATCGATTGCATAATATGATGACACTGGATGCGCTACCCTTGGAAAAGCAACAGAGGTTTGCAAAGGAGACTTTGGAGATTTTTGTTCCCTTGGCCAACCGTTTAGGAATATCTAGTTGGAAGGAGCAGCTAGAAAATTTATGCTTTAAGCACCTCAACCCTGGTCAGCACGACGAGCTCTCCTCCAAGCTTCTCGAGTCCTTTGATAAAGCAATGATTACCTCTGCCATAAAGAAATTGGAGAAAGCTCTTGAGAATAAATCAATTTCTTACCACGTTCTATCTGGGCGGCACAAGAGCTTGTATAGCATCTACGCCAAAATGTTGAAGTGTGTACTCTCTCTCTCTCTATCTCTCTCTCTGTGACCTACACACACACACACGCACACACACGTGAACATGAAAACTTCTAATTTCTGGGAGAAAGTCGTCCAGACATATTTTGCAGCTTATTATTTTTTCAGCTTGGTACTCAATAACATTAAAGCATGACAAAGGAGTTATATTATCTAGTCGGAAATAATTTACTGAAACCAAATTTTTACCAGCTTGGTTATGAAGAATATGTTGCTGATGCTACAAAGATTCAGTTAAACAGAAGTTTAAGAAATGTATTTTTAATTTATTGGATGAGATGAATATGTTGAGATTCTCTAATACGAGTAGTAGTGATAATATCAATGCTGGGTCAGCATGTACGTATTTTGGGTCGTGTATTTTTGGTATATTTAAGTGCATATTATTAACTTGATTATGTTTGCTTTATCATATGCAGGAAGAAGCTAAACATGAATGAGATTCACGATATTCATGGACTACGATTGATTGTTGAAAAAGAGGAAGACTGTTACAAGGCATTGGAAGTTGTTCACCGACTATGGTCTGAGGTACCGGGAAAGTACAAAGACTACATAACTCAACCCAAGTTCAATGGGTACGACACCACAAAACCATTAGTGTGCAGTGTGCTTTTCTCTATGCTACTGTTAGTAGTTCCTTCTAACTGTTGTTTTATACTGTTTAGGTATCAATCTCTACACACTGTAGTTATGGGCGAAGGAACGGTTCCACTTGAAGTCCAAATTCGAACAAAGGAAATGCATTTGCAAGCTGAGTTTGGATTTGCAGCTCACTGGAGATACAAAGAAGGTGACTGTAAGCACTCTTCATTTGTGCTTCAGATGGTTGAGTGGGCCCGATGGGTTGTTACCTGGCAGTGCGAGGCAATGAGCAGAGACCGCTCATGCATTGGTGATTCTGATTCAGTGAAGCCACCATGCACATTCCCTTCTCATTCTGAAGATTGCCCATATTCCTACAAACCACTATGTGGGCCTGATGGGCCGGTGTTTGTGATCATGATCGAGAATGATAAGGTTTGCTTTCGAAACTTGAATCCTCCTGATATATTGCTAATTAATAATAAAGCTGTCATTGACTTTCCGAGTCAATACTCGATGAGAGGATGGCCATTTAGAACTTCTTGTGGTTGATTAATGGCTTGTTCTTAGTTCACTTTCATAAGAGTCTTTTAAAAGAGGTCTGACCTTGTATGTCGTATTGATAACTGCAGATGTCAGTTCAGGAATTCCCTGCAAACTCAACAATCATGGATCTTTTGGAAACATCTGGGCGAGGAAGCTTGAGATGGACCCCATATGGGTTCCCATTGAAGGAAGAACTGAGGCCAAGGCTGAACCGTGAACCAGTCAGTGATCCAATGTGCAAGCTGAAAATGGGGGATGTGGTAGAGTTGACTCCAGCTATACCTGATAAATCTCTGACGGAGTACAGAGAAGAGATCCAGCGGATGTACGACCGTGGCCTGACCGTATCAAGTACTGGGCCATCTTCGAGTAGCATGGTTGGCTGGAGAAGTTGACCCTTGTTCGACTGCACAATATCAAATTTACATTTAGCATCGATTTGTTATTCTTGTACATAAAATGAAAAAAAAAAAAAGTGTAGGAAAACAGCTATTGTTCTGTTGTTTGATAGCTAACTGGATTAAACAAGAATCTCAAACGCTTATTCTTGATCTCCTCCTACTTGGAATGCTGTATCTTTCAAGTTACTTGCTTCAGTTTAAATGAAATTGCATCCTTGCACCACGCAAGCTTTGGCATTCTGTTTGATGCGTGATACATTTGTCGTTTTGTTTTTTTGTTTTTTTTTGTTTTTTGTGGCAATTGGCAAGATGTACTTCAAAATAAATTACGTGATGGTTATAACTTAGAACTCATTTTGGATTCGTATTACCCCTTGTTAAGATTTTCATGCAATTATATATGCATGAAAAAATTAATAATTTAATGTTAGAATCAAGTGTAATCAGACTGCCAGCGGTTGCTTTCAATTTCTCTGAGCGGTTGCTTTCAATTTCTTTTGAAGTAAGAGCAAGGTAAACGCTGTTAACCATCAAAACAGTAATATTTTCTCAAGTGTAAATGTATTCATTACAAATTCACATTTGGTAAATGACATCTTTAGGCAAGATGTAGTATTTGGCCCAATCCTTTTATACAACAAAACGCCAAAAAAGATAAGACTAACCAACCAGCTAAACGAAATTTCACTTGGTACGTTTAACAAGGGGGAAGGAGACTCTCTGTGGAGTGTGCTGTGGTGCATCCGTCTTTTGTTCTTGGGACGGAGCCGGATCAACAGCTTCATCATCTTCTTCTGTTTCTTCGGCTGCCTGAGCAGATTGTCTCCTTGGGATTGCGAGCTGATAGTTTGGGCTGATCAATGTGTCCTGTTCAGGAGGGAGAGGAATACTAGCAGGCCCTGTAATTGACCTCGGTAATGGAATTTTATTTCGGCTTCTAGCAAGCTCCAGCAAGACCTGGTGACAGATAGTGGTTAAGAAAACCAACTTTTCAATCTAAAAGTTTACACCAGAAACATACAAAATTCCTATGATCAACCTAAAAGAAAAATCACTCAACATTGTCTAGGAGATAATGAACAACAAAAGTGCGATCACAAATTCAAAGAATGATTGCTCCATAGGTAACAATAATGGTTTTTAATTAAAAAAATCAACTTTTCAAGGTAATGTTCCCACCAGAAAAACACGAAACTCCAATGTTTCCTATGATCAAACTCAAAGAACAATCAATCAAAATTATCAGCTGAAATGTAGGAGATGATGGGAAAAACAGCAGACGCACATCACGTAATCTTTGACACCCGCCTATATGTTGCTACTGCTTGGAATCTTCACAAAAGCTGATTCATTACACTAGTAAAGTTCTAACGTTTACAACAGTTTTTGTATCACAGAAATTATGCACTAATAGTAAATCAAAGGTGATACGTTGCATCAGGAAGCTGTACAAGAGGTTCAAGTTAAAGCTAAATTACCTCTCTTGGAGGGGGTTGTGAGAAGCTGAAGTTAACTTTGGATTGAATCGCAAGCTTGACATCGTCGCAGTCGATCGCACCTTTGCCAGCATGCTCAGAGTATACTTGTGCATCAGTTAGAACATCAACAACGTAGCGATACCAAAGCTCCAGGAATTGGTGTATAACACGAGGTTCATAGTCCTCCACGCCCATTGATTTCAAGAGTGATTTCACAATCTTTGCATCCCTGGGCAGATCCTCGTCTCCTTCCGCCATTTCCTTCACTGCCCTTTTTCAAGTCTGACTACATCAGAAATTTACACATTAGATTTCTTAACAAGACAACCAAAATCAAGAGTTAAAAGTACCCATTACTCAATTTTACATGAATGATTTTATTTTATTTTTTTACCAAAAAAAAAAAAAAAAAAGAAAACGGAACAATCTTAACTATCTTTCTCTCTTGGAATGGATGATAAATCCAAACCCAAGGGCCTAATTGGATTCACTTCCAGTTTTTTGTTTTTTAAAATTGAAAATTGAAAGTAAAAATTTTGATTTTGTTTTCAAATTTTAAAATCTGGAAAAGTGATTGGCAAGTTTTATTTTCACTTTCTGTTTTGAAAAATGAAAAACAAGAACATGCTTGGCAACCAAATTTATTTTAAAAAAAACACACACACATGCAACTATAAAATGTTATATACATATACATGACATATATACGTAGAACTATATACACACAAAAATAAGATACATATACTGAAATATATTTATATATATATGTGTAGATCTATATGTATATATATAGGTTCTCAATCTAATAGGTATTTCTTTTTTACTTATGTATAGGTATTTTTTTAGCCCGTTGAATCATATTTAACGGTGATCCAACGGTTATTATAAAAAAAATATAGATATATAGATAAATATATACACTCATACATATCTATATGTATAGACAAATATGTATTACTTCTCCATATGCGCTCATACATGTATACATATATATATACACACACATTAGACTACAAACTTGATAAATCTTTTTGATAAATAGTTAATGATAAATATTAAGCTCCCACATATGGTTCTGTTCAATCCTAATTTTCAGAAAAATAATGAATACTCAAACTAAATTCATAGACTCCAACAATAGCACACGCCCTTAATATACTTCCAAACTGAATTCATTTGGTCTCAACCCACTTCATACCAGTTTCGAATAAAACTCCAAACCCAATTCATGCTCTCCAAGAGACAAGGTTTCTTAGTCATTTCATCAAACATCTTAAGCCCATTACACGGTAGCAAATACCCAGAAATTTAAATCCAAATACAATAAACCAAGGAAAAAAAAAAAAAAAAAAGAGGAAGAACAAAACCACAAATAGGGAGAACATTATCTTACAGCTTGCATCAGTATAACTATGCTAATGACACGTTACAAGGTCTGGTACTAAGAGATCTAAATGAATAGGCTAAAGAAATATATATTGATTCAAGCTAACCCGAGTAAGCGAGTACTCATACAACAAAGCTAGCTCGGAAAAAGCAAATATTGGGTCGGAAGATTTGAGCAACAAGGAGTTGAGACTCAAACTAATTTGAGGCTCAAAGCGATTAGAGTTAGGGCAAGGTTTAAAGAGTTTGGTACTTCAGATATTATCAACGCCTACCATAATTTTCCTAGAAATATCAAAATTGACCGCTTTTTTTTTACCTACAGTTTCAGAACCATTGAAAATGAAAACACTAATCGCTTGGCTTGGTAAGCCATTTTCAGAATCAATTTTTCCGAAAACCCAAAAAAATTTGATTCAACACAGTACATTGAAAAAAAAGAGCTTTCAAGGTTTACATAACAACTTACAAGGACAATGGTCGAGGCTCGTGGGTACGGTTGCCGTACCAAACGACGTCGTTTTGGTAAGCGCGGGGCTGTAGAGCTTTTTTCTAATGCGATCAGGAGGCAGTTGCTCTGGTTTAGTTCGCCTAGGCGAGAAGAAGAAGAAAGGGACTGCAGAGTTCAAGGCTCCCAAATGGAGTTATGGCCTTGGGCCTTGCTAAAATTTAGCCCAATAGGATTTCAAACTTGTTTCTTTTCTCTGGGCCCGCTTCGTATTTGGAAATCGAATTTTGTCCCACATCGAAACTCACATCAAATATTACATGTCTATAAAAACATGTTTGGCTCCGGCGCCGTTGTTTTCGTAGAAAGAAGGGACGATTTGGCATCTCCCTGTCAGGGACGGGAACAGCCTACGGGTCCCCCTGCTAACACACCCGGTTAAGGCTAGCCAATTTTTATTTTTTTTTGTAATATAAAATTGTGTGGTCCCAACCAAATACTTCCTTTTTTTTTTTTTTCTTTTTTTTTTTAATGTTTCTTTTCAGTCTTGAAAAGAGTCTTGGCATGAAAGCACAAGAATGAGCATGAGTAAGACCCCAGCTAGTCCCCAAGATGAGCTCCCAATTCTAAGCACCCATGAAGGGTCAGGAGATGTAATGAATGAACTCGAAGATGATGATGATGACGACAAAGCTGTTTTAATGGCAATTATAAGCCCTGCCAGAACAATAGGCAGAAGAAATCCATGGAAGAACCCTATTTCGTTTCATAGTACCGTGTCGTCTCATTTTTTCAGCTAATGTTGTACAAAGGTGATGAAAGCACTACTACAGAAGTTAGAGCTGAAGATTTGTGCTAAATATTGGAAAGGGAAGCTAGCTTTATTCATTGGTAGATTACATACTTATAACCCGTACAAAGAGTGCTCAGCAGAGAAAAAGGAGGACAAAAAGATTTACAATGATATCGTAATTAAATCATAACAAAAATATGCTTCTTTCAATATAGGCCCTTGATTTTCTCACTTCAAATGCTATGATTATCCAAAATTCTCCCAAATTTTGTTCCTGTTTAAAATTATTTCCTTATCATGCTCCCTTAAGTTGGAGAGGGAATTTCGGTGGACTCCCAATTTGTCACAAAAAAATAGGAAGGACGCCTTTGGCAGAGGCTTGATGAAGATGTCTGCTGACTGTGAAGTGGAAGGGATGTATCATGTAACCAAGGTCCCCATGACAACCTTTTCATGCACGAAATGATCATCCAGCTCTATATGCTTGGTATGAGCATGAAACATTGCATTAATGGACATGTATAATGCACTAATATTGTCACAGAATAATTGAGGAGGCTTGAATAAAGGCACACCAATATCTCTTAATAAGAATGTCAACTAAGTTAATTCAATATTTATGGAGGCTATGCAATGATACTCCGCCTCAAAGCTAGATCGAGCAACAGTAGGTTGCTTTTTGGAACTCCAGGAAATGCAATTAGCACCAAGAAAAACATAAAAACCAGAGGTACTTCGTCGTGTAGAAGGACATCCTGCCCAATCGGCATCGTAGAAGGCATAAAGAGATATCGGACTTCGAGACAAAAATCGAATATCAAAATCCTGCATACATTTAAGATAACGTAATATTCGTTTCACAACTTTGAAATGAAGCATAGTAGGATTGGAAAAAATATTGACAAACTTTATTAACTACATGAATAATATCAGGACGTGTAAAAGTCAATAGTATTGCAAACCACCTACAATGCTACATAGATGGATTAGTTTCCTATTTAGTAAAATCAATAACATTCCACTTATCTAATAAAGATAAGGACTTTGAATGAGGATGACCAAGTCGTTGATGCCACAAAGTTGAGGTTGAGCGGCTTTTCCTTATTGCATTAAGAGCCTATTGAAGATTTCTATTCAAAACATAAAGTTGTCCTCTTCTATGCCCCCTAGCTATTATTCTCCATTTTTGTCCTTAACAACAAAATTAGAGGATGGGAGTGTAACAGTACAAGCATCATCAGTAACTTTCCCAATTTGACATTAAATTTTTTTGCAAACCAAGTACAACAAGAACAACCTTAAAGGGCCGTTTGGTATAGGGTAATCTTTAGGTGGGAATGGGCATCTCAATACATCCCCATGTTTGGTACCATTTTAACACCCAGTAAAGTAATCACCTCGGGAATCAAATTCTCTTAAGTGGGGGTCATCTGAAAGTTACCAAAACATGTGGATTTCAAATGACCTCCCATCTAAAACCCACCCTAGAAAACGAAATAAAAAAAAAATACAACATCCTAGGAACCATAGCAAATTATTTTATTTCATACTAACAAATTTTATTATTTTATAAGTAATTTAATTTTTTAATTATTTTTTAATTTTAATTTAAGCACATTCCTATGCGCAACCAAACACAGTTATCTAACATCCCATGAATCATAGACAAGATTACTGTGTGCAACCAAACACAGTTATTCTGGATATCAGACAATCATATCACTATCTTCAGTATTCCCATTAATCTGAATACTGAGATTACCTTGTACCAAACGGCCATTGGCCATCTTTTAAAAAAATACTAGCATTACCAATATGTGATATAAGAAGATAATCTCCATTGCCAACATAAACAATATTGCTGCCATTGTATGACTTAATATTATTATTATGTAATATACCTGGGTCATTGGTCATGTGCGAAGTGGCACCGAAATCAGCATAAAAGGAAGGATCACTATCATTGAGAGTCAGGGCGACTAAAACTTGAGGAAAATCTTCAGATTGGTATGAATAGTCAAACTTGTGCCAACAATCAATAGCATGATGATTTGCTCTACCATATATTTGACAAATAATCTTATTGTCATTACTACCAAAAGATTGTTGTTACTGATTAGAGTTGTTATTCTCCTTTAAATACGACTGCTGCCGTTTATTATTGTGAATATTAGGAGCATGGTTGATGGCACGAGTATTAAGCATTTTATTGTTGTTGTTGTTGTAGCGACTAGCAGGAGTGAAGCCTCTTCCTTTTGAGTTAAATTGTCCTTTGCCCCTCTATTATTTCGGGCATGTCTACGTTATCCGAAAAGGCTTGAGCATGCTCAACATAAACTCATTCATCCTCTTTTTACGCCAACAAGATTTGTACATGCCCTTGTAACGTAAAGATAAATTGGTTAAAGGTGGGATATGGCGGCTGGGGGTCATGGCAGGACAGAAATTTTCGTATTTTGGACCGAGACCATAAGCAAATTCGAAAACTTTGTCAAGATCTCCAACATGTTTCTTCATAGCAGCAAGATTGTCACAAATTGACTTGAAATCCTTTAGATATTCATCTAAGGACCTAGATCCCTTCTTGATTGTTGTCAACATGTTTTTTCAGAAGCCCCTCATTTTCTATTGTCGTTAGAAGAAGTTATCTTCCAAAGACTTCCAAAGAGAGTAGGCCGAATCCATATCATCCATGGATCCTTGCATATCCTCCTTCATGGCGCTAAGCAACCATGACACGATTAGCCCATCATTTGTGAGCCAAGTAACATATGCAGGATTCGGTATGCTTTTGTTGTTTAACTCTACTTCTGTAGCAAGTTTTCCACTATCCTCATTGAAATGATGGAGCACGCCAAGGCTACGAGCAAGAGAAAGAATCTAAGAGTGCCACATGAGATAATTGATAATGCTAAGTTGTACGGAGATTAGACTAACTCCTTGGTAAAAAGATTGGACGGTAAGCTTTAGTTCCTCCATTTTGTGGGTTGAATGAAAATTGAATAAGGAAGCAGTGGGTAGCAAATAAGGCTTACGGTTTATGGCTCTGATACCATAAAGATTTATACTAAATATTAGAAGGGGAAGCTTGCTTTATTCATTGGCAAATTACATACTTATAGCCTGTGCAAAGAGTGCTTCGCAGAGAAAAAGTCGGACAAAAAGATTTACAATGATATCATAATTAAATCATAACAAAAATATGCCTTTTTAAAGATAAGCTCTTGATTTTCTTACTTTAAATGCTCAGATTTTTCCTGCTATGATTATCCAAAATTCTCCCAGATTTTGTTCCCATTTGAAATTATTTTCTTATCAAGAGCTAGTACTATGGCCACTGATCTCTAAGATGATGATGATGACGATGATCAATTTTACTTTGTGTAACAAGTGTAGCTAGTAGCCTTTTGGGTTTATACCATATATACAAATTTTAGGTTCTTTCTTTGGCTTGTTATTGATGAAGTAATTAAATTGATGATCAAGAATGAGTTGTGGTGAGCTATATTTATAAGAGGGAGAGGGAGATTGAAAAGGTGAAGGAATCTAACTGGAAATGTTATAATTGGATGAGAAAAGTAAGACATAGCTATCCAAAAATGAAAAAAATGAAAAAAAAGAAAAGATAAATTAAAGGTGCTATATGGTATTATATATCAACTTGATTACGGGGAGAAAGAAAGTTCAGAAAAAGATAGTTAAGAAGGAAGAGATAATTGAAAAGTACTGGAGTTGGAAGTAAAGGTATTTCTCTGATCTATTTTTGAATTGAGAGTTCACACTTAAAAGATAAATAATGCTAGCTTAGCTGTATAACTCTATGTCATTGGTTGGAGCAAGCTCTTCTAGATAGAAGGTTGTATTTTCTTATCGTTAGATAATTAGTTAAATACTTTTTTTTTTCCCGAAGGTAAAGGGATGGACTAGAGCCTAAATCACTTTTACCCTTTACCGCCCTAGGGGGTTTTAAACTCAGGTGACTAGCTCAAAAGAAATAAAGAAAAGTTAGCTGACCGCGAGTTGTATTCACTTCTGGAGGCTAGTTAAATGCTTCCTTAATCGAGATGCCACTATCCCTCTTTTCTAATTTGCAAGGTAATAAATAGCCTGTGAATCTTTTTAACGAATTCTGATGCCAAAATTCTGCCATTCTTTTCTTCCTTATTAGAAAATTCAAATCATAAATTGATTTGGAAAATTAATGCCCGACTACCCCTTTTTTTCGGAGGGTTTGTTCACAAAATGGACTGTTCGGAAAGTAATTTTTAAGTAATGATCAATTCATTAGTAGTCGTCTTTACAGAATAGACTTTTATAGTACTTTAGCAAAACGAGCAACTGTAGTCGATTTATAACTTAGTCTATTGTATAAGGACTTCTCAAAAGTAAGTAGGTCATTCACTAAAGTTACTTACCAAATCGTCTATTTTGAAAGTAAATCCGAGCACTATTCCTTGAATCCTCGTACGTTATGGACCATTAATTTTTTGTTTTTCCCTGGAATCCAGCCTTATTCAAAACCGAAAAAAAAAGACGAGGACAAAAAGTATGTCCCTGTATGTCATAAAGAAGGATAGTACCATACCCTCTTTCTTTATTTTTTTTTAGATCTATCAATTTCCCACTTGATGCTTGCGAACAAGGTAGCCCTGGCAAGCATTTAGAGATAAACAGCGAACCGTCGAATATCCTATCGCTGTCTGTTTCAGCTGTCTTAATTTTCTTCTCTTTAAAAAAAATGAAAATCAATTAATTAGTTTCTCTTGAAATAAAACAAAAATTAAACTCTTTCTATATTCTCAAAATACGGCAAAACTGGTCCCTCTTCTTAATATCAATAGGGCCCAGCGTCAAGTTGCACCCTTCGGCCTCATAATTCTCTATATCTCCGTCGGAATTATTTCGTTTGCTGTGATATAAGTTACTAATATGTAATATAGACACAAAGGAAAATGCTAATTAAATATAATAACCAAAAATAATTTTTGAACAATAATGTGGCTTTTTAGGGACAGAAAACAACTAGAATAATAAATAGATGCTAAAAACTGGTATAATAACATATTGTAGAATGATTAATACAAAAATTTTAAAGTGTTCAACATTTTAAACAAAAATTTAAAATCTACTTACATTGTAGTCACTATTATTCATTGTGTATATTTTGTTGATTACAAGAGGATTTGATCCTTAACCTTGACCTATTTCACTCAATTTTATACCAAGTGGGGATCTTAATAGATAAGGAAAGTGATTTTGATATTAATTCGATCAGTTTGAATTAATAAAAGCTCAATTTGTGGGTAAGCTTGCTCCTCGAGCTTATATGGTCGGCTCAATTTCGATTAGTTCCTAACGAGCTAGTTTCTCTTCGAACAGCTAGAAAATTCACGTATAACATGCACACATTATTAACTAATAATTTAGTTTTAATTTCATAATTTATTAAGATACGTAGCATTACTATGAACTTTTTTGTACATACACATACTATGAAGAAGCGTGCTTTCGATTGGTTAATTTTTGAAAGTGAAAATGAGCCATTATCTTGAAAATATTTACAAAATAAACAAAAAGACAAGTCATTAATTATCCAAGAGAGAGAATGATCACATGGGTTAAGGCCCCAGGGATTTTAAGCAAGGACATCACTAGAAGAGCTAGTACTCTCAATTGACGTCGTCCGATCATCAGATATACTGAGAAGCTCCTCCAAGTATTCTGGTCCTAAATCTTCTAACACCACAACGTTCTCGTGATCTTCATAATCAATGTCCAACATCCTAGTATTCGTCCCTTTAATGTAATTAACAACCACCTTCTTCTTATTATTATTATTCTCTTTCTTCTTTTTGGACGCTGCAGCCACTTTAGTAGTGTTATTAATCATGGAGTGGCTTCTCTTCAGGGCCAAGACCGGAGAGCAACCTTGGCCATCATCGGAGGATGATGATCTGTAGTACTTGATTTCCCTAAGCGACTCGCCAACCTTCTCCGCCGGGAAATTGAGGACTGCCAGCGATCCACGCATTGCGAAAGCCGCTTGGTCGTAGGCCAACGCTGCTGCCGCCGCCGTGTCAAAGGTCCCTAGCCACACTCTCACGCCGTTTCTCGTCGAGTCCCTTATCTCCGCCGCGTATTTTCCCCACGGCCGCTTTCGAACCCCTCTGTAGGAGACCTCTTCTTTGGTAATATTCTTCTCCTCCTCCGCGGCTTTTGAATTCGCCCCTTGGTCGTCCTTGTTGGAACAAGTAGTAGTAGTAGTACTAGTGGTGGTGGTTAGTAGCGATTCTTTTTCTGTGTAGTTGTCGTTGATGAAGGGAAGATCAGGTACGTCGAAGTCGTTGATATGATCCCATGAAAGAGATTCGAGCGAGTTTACGGGGGAGCACCAGTGATCATCAGAAGAGAATTGATCAGAGTTTGGATATGGCCGGATGAACGAGGATGAATCCATTTCTTTTTTTTTTTTTTTCGTTTTATTAACGTACGTGTGTGTGTGTGTGTATATATATATATAACTCTTTATTCTTCTACTGAAGTGGGAAGAGTTTGGTTTGGAACTTTGAAACGTGTGTCTCTCGTCATTCAAAAGCTTATAATCAAACTAGATATTTATATATGTCCTGCAGGTTGAGTGAGTGGTGTAAATTATTATATGGTACTATGATGGGATTATCTCTGTATGTATAGATATATAAGGGTGGTTGGGAAGCACTAAATAGAAAACACAATATATCTATTGAAATATACATTCACAGCACAAATTAAGTTTAGGTTCCAAGTTAATTTATAATCTGACTAGGGTGAATTACAAATTAATTTATCCCCTTTAGTTTTTTATTAATTCAACCTTGCGTTCTTGAAAACCACATATTCACCCTTGTAATATCTAATTTTGAGAAAAAGTTTTACTTGAAGTAAATACTTTTTTCCTTGAGTGTATTGAAACATAAATTATTCCTATGTAGCTTCTAATTAAGTAATTAGTTAGTAGAAATCTATTTTGTGTTTTTAATGTTCGATTATTTGATAACAACTTTTATTAATTTAAAAATAGTTTCAAAACACTGAGTGAGAATCAAATTTTCATCAATTAAAACTTTTTTCCTAATATTAAATTTTACAAGGGTGAAATTAAAATTTTATGCTAATTAATCTCATGGGATGAAATGTAATTTCTAAAAATTTAGGGTTTTATTTTTTAAAAGTAAAAAATTACAAGGGATATATTAATTCTTACCCATCTAAGTAAGCAGCAGGTACACTTCCTGTCTAATGTAAGAGATTGCTTCGAATTCGTCAACGTTATATTAGTATGTATTGCACATCTTGACAAATTATATTTAGAAAAGATAATTTGATCTGATGTGGCTACATCATTTTTATGTAGCTATAATATATACCTACTTATATCTCCAAAATACAGTATGACCTTTGTAATTTGTATACATTTTTCCCCATTTGATTTTGTCTTTATATTCAGATCTAAATGAGGCTTATTCTGAAGGCGTTCCACCTAATGCAAATGTCACAAGATGATGCTAATACGTACCTTATGGATGATTCTCTGTCTTATCATTTGCTTTCCATTTTTTTTTTCGAACTCTTCTTTCTAATGTTAATAGTATTATTGTTTTGCGAGTTATTCAACAAGGTTTTAATATAATTTGGTGTCAATTTAGTTGGAATGTTTCTAAACTGATGCTCTATCTACGTTACGTTAAATTCATGAAACTTTAAAACAAATGTTGTTCAATGAGTAAAACAGTGATACTAAAAGGAGGGATTGAATGATTGAAAAAAAAAGGGGAGGAATTGACAACGAAACACATAATAATCAATTAATTGTAAGAAAATTTAACAAAATGAGTGGTACCTGAAAGATGTGGATAGTGCATAATTGATAAATAGATGAGTATATATATATGTATAGATTGCCAATCCAGTAGGTTATTTTTTTTTTAACCTATATATATTTATTTTTTTTTTAGTCGTTGGATCATCATCTAACAATGATCCAACGGCTATAATGATGTGCACGAAAATGAGTAGTACGTGAAAGATGTAGATAGTGCATAATTGATAAATAGATGAGTATATATATGTATAGGTTGCCAATCCAGTAGGTATTTTTTTTTATATATATGTGTGTATTTTTTTTAGCCGTTGGATCATCATTTAATAGTGATCCAATGGCTATAATGATGTGCATGAAAAGACGAGCATTATTAATATTGTTTCTCTCTCTTATTTTTTACTATAAAAAATGTGTATGATAAATTTTAATTGGCCAAAATAATACTTATGTATTAAAAAAAAAAAAAAACCTATTGAATTGGTGCCCATATGTATCTATTTAGTAGGTATTTTTTTTTACCCATCTATAGGTATTGTTTTGACTAATTAAAATTACTCATGTACGTCTTTTTATGGTAAAAAGAGGAGAGAAAAAAATTAAATAATGAATATTTACTGTTATTATTATTTTTTTCAACTACTCAATGATCCAACGGCTAAAAATATATATAGGTAATAAAAAAAATACCAGATTGGCAACCATATACAAATAGATAAGTATATAAATAGTTGAGTATATATAGGCACTAATCTAGTAGGTATTTTTTTTTTTTTTACCTATCCATAGATATTGTTTTATCTAAAGTTAGAGAGAGAAAAACATTCAATAATAGGTATTTAATTTTATTATTTCTTTTTTTAAATTACCAAAATTATGGTAACCGTTAGATTCACTACTACAAAAAGTGTTTATCACGGTGCTTCAAAAGTGCATTGAAAGGCCTATTACGGTGCCTACAAAATCGCCGTGTATCCGAGTGTCATAGTAGGTCCTGGTCTATCACGGCACCTGATAAGCGCCATAGTAGACCTACCACGGCACCTGAGAAGTGCCTTAGTAAACCAACTAAGGCGCTTTTAGAGCGCTTTGGTATCCTGATTGGCATTTTTTTTTAAAGTGCTCTATAAGTGCCGTAATAAACCATTTCTAAGAATATTTTTAATATATTTTTGTATACATTTGGATTTTTACAAATATAATCTAAATCCATGACATACACCAAATACTATATGATCATTAAGTACTATATAGTTTAAATGAACAAAAAGTAGGAACCTCAAATGAGAAATTGTATTAGTTCATCCATCCATTCTTCAAGAACTCTATTCATATCATCTTTTATGTAGAATATTTATCCATTAAACTACAAATTAAAAAACTTTATTTGTTAGAGAGGGATTGATCAAACTCTAAATTAGAAGAGAATTATGAAAACATACAAGTTACATATCATTGTGGAAAATGATCTAATATTATCTTGTTCAATGATTTCTCTCATAAATTTATATATGTAGAATCCACATTCAACACTTACCGATTGTCTTGGACACTACATGAGATTAGAAAAAATAATTAGTTTTAATTAATTTTATACCCAATAAGTATTATTTATCCAAGTTTAATTAGTACCTTTAAATGCTTACAAGCTGGACCATTTTATCTTCCTTGCTTCCCTTTTTCCACATTATATGTATTGAATGCACTTTGAATTGACATAAACATAAAAAATAAAATATTAGCAATAATAACTATATAAAACGACCCTAGGAAAACTTAACTCTAATAAAATAACTATTAGAAAATTTACTTGATCATCGTTAAACCTATTTCCTCACAGAGACTTAAATTTAGAGGATCTAAAAACCATGCATAATCTTTGAGTAGGCAAATGATAAGCAACATCCAATGTTCCCTAATTATTAAAGTTTCTTTTTTTTCCTCTGTAGTCTACTAAAAATATTTCCTATAATATAAAAAAATTCATGTTACTGCCAAGTATAATCAAATAAGTATGAAATAGAAAGATTCATGTTCATACCACTATTATATGCCAAAGCTCATCTTTTAGATCTTTTCATACAAGCGTCCAATTATCAATGTTGATTGAGATCTTGCGACGAACCGTAAGACTATAAAAACTCGCCAAATATTTACCTTCATCCCCGGTTAGTTGTCCTAATTCATTATATTTGACAATTTATTTTTCATTATCACTTCTCTTTTTAATCATCTCCTTCATTTGAGTTACCTCCTTTTGTTTCTTTTTATGTGGTCTTTGACCTTGACTTTGTGATGATGTGAATTCATAAGCATCATCTTCGCCACATTTTCCATTTGAACAATTACCTATTAAGGAATAATTGGACATAATCTCCCATATTTCAAAAAATTCTCATATTTATAAGTGTCACCACAAAATAATAGCAACACAAATAATAGACTCAAAGAATCACACACAATTATAACATCATTATATCACTACCAAATAAATATATAAAACCAATGAAGAAAGTGACATGATGTAGGCCAAGAACTAATATATAAGTAATCTACGTAGTCCAAACTTCTACTAAAACCTATATATATATCCAAAAAGTTTTAAATATAATTCAATAAATAAAATCCAAATACTCTAAAATTAAAAATTCAAAAATTTGAAATAAATACACATGCAAAATAAGATTTTGTACTAATAAAAGAGGAAACTAAAACCTACATTAACAATATATGTCCAATTAAAAAAAATTACAAACTAAGACTCAAGTTAATTAACACTCAAATTACCTAAAATATGAAATTAGTAGAAGTTGAGAGAACATACCTTCAATTCCAAACTTTTGCAAGTGAATGAACTCCAAACTGTACAAAAAATAATTTTAAAAATTAGATATATTAATATTTATAATCAATAAAACAACAAATCATAATAATATAGTTTCGGATTAATTCACACTAAAATAGAAAAATGTAGTGCAAAATATAATTTATAGTAAATAAACAATCAAAATAACCTTACAAGACTATAGATTACCAATACATACCCAAGAAATTCCAATTTGAGAATCTAAGATTCTAAATCAACTCACACCTAAATATAACCTAAAACATTATATTTCTACAAATTAATAGATCAACATCATAGTTAGAACAATGGGTAAGCTAATTTTAGGAAAAAAAATTGAGTTTTAAAACTTAAAATTACCTCTTTCGCTGGAAAAAATGGACCTAAGGAGGTTGGGGGTGCGGGGAGATGCTAAGAGAGAGATTGGGGACGCGGCCTATTATGGGAGAGGGTTACTATAAGGTTATATTGGGGCTTTATATAAGCTCTCCAATCTCGGCGCTTCTTAGGCACCGAGGAACATCTATCACGGCGCTTAAACGGCGCTGTGTTGCTTAATGCTAACAGTGCCTAATAGGCGCCATTAAAGTTGTGCATGTACCACGGCACTTTTTAAGCGCCGTGGTACGTTGAATGTTATCACGACGTTATTTAGGCGTCGTAGTTGATCATATGCCCACAGAGGGCGTCGTGGTAGGCACTTTTTTTAGTAATAATTATGATCCAATAGCTAGAAAAAAATACATATAAATAAGTTTTAAAAAAATATTTATTGAATTGGGAACGTATATATTTACATTATATACATATACTGTAAAGAGGCACAAAGAATTAATTCAGTTCGGTTAATGCAGTCGTTGAATTAATGGGTTATACAATGGGGGACCAAACCAAGACGTTTGCAAGTGGGATTGTATAATTGAAGAAATTCCAACAAGATGACCTCAGCTTGATGACGTTATTCGAATGTGTTGTTGCGAAGTGGGCCTAACTCGTTGTCCACTTGATGCTCAAATAATAATAATCGCAGTAGCGTGTCTCGTCTTTAATTTGTCAGTAAAAGTCGGCGTCCCGTCTTGGCATCATCTCTAGCTCTATCTATGCTCTATCTATTCAACAGCAGAAGTGTCGACAAGGAGTGTCGACGAGGTACACAGGATCCCATAATTATTAATTTACCTAATAAAAATTTATCATATATATTTTTTTATAATAAAAAATAAAAAAAATAAATAATATATATCTTTTCACGCATTTTATTATAATCGTTGGATCATTATTAATTTAAAAAAAAATACATATAAATAAGTTAAAAAAAAAAATCTATTAAATTGACAACCTATATATATTATTTTTCTTCTGATCTCTTGAATTAACGTTGTTTTCGTACTATAAGATAAAATTTATAGTCTTTGATGTGCATTTGTGATATCTCTATCGACAAATTAAGGGTTCATGAATCTTTACGATTGGCAACCTATATTTATGTATACATAAAACAGGCTTCTAGAATTATAGGGTTTTTTCCTTTTTCGTAGGATAAGGGGTACAAATATTGAGCACAAGATGAAACTGATGGCCCATATATGTATACGGTATTTAACTAGAGTCCTGATCATCTGTAGACTGTAGGGAATTAAGGCCCATTCAAAACGAAAATGAAAGTTAATCCTGTTTTCTAGACAAGGTACTTACGTTGTAGAATTCAACAAAGACTGTTAAAAGTATATCTTCCAAGCCAAGTCAAGTCTCACACAAGTACAGGTACTGGTCGATTAATATATAATGCATTCCGCTACTTAAGGAGCAGGAAGGAAAAGATTAATAACAGAACTGAACATTCATGACTCTTCTTGTATCCGATATTAGCCAATTAGTAGCCTTCCGTCAAAGCTCTCTCTATCTCCACACTTCAGTCAACTTAGACTACCAAGCTACCAATCCAGTTTAATTTTGATGAGAATTGCTATGTATGCAGTATACGTGACAGTATAATCATGATCACCATCTGAGTGACAAAATATATGTATAAACTATCATTTGGGAGTAAGTAATATAGTTCTGTTGATATTGTGCATGCTAATTTGGTTTAATTTGTAATATAACTGTTTAGACACTGCAGGTTACTCCGTTTTAGGACTGCAACCCTCCTCATGAGGAACGAATCAAATTGGGAGAAGCCAGCGATATTGTATTGGCTTTCTTATTAGTTGCTATTGCTTGTATATAAAAAAGGCGCTCATGTACTTATAATTTGCTAATGAAGTAAGTATTCTTCTCTAGTTTAGAAAGACCTGTTGGTGGGTGAACTTCTATTGCGAGAAAGTGCTACTGCAAAAAGCTTGGGTTATAGCTTCTATGTGGGAGAGCTCGAAAGAACTACTGGGAAAAGCTTGGGTTATAGATTATATATATGTGGGATTAGTTCTCTGAGTAACCTGATGAAATGGGTTGTGTAATTATTCTTGGCAATAGCGGATTCGACTTAGGGTCTGAAAGTACCCCTGTTTTGGATGACGATTTTCTCTCATTGAAACATGATCCAAATAAAAGTCTATCTTTGATCTAGTTATTCCAGCTTGTTTCGTAAATTTTATTTTTTGCCATCATATCCACTAGTCTTGATCTTGGGACAAAGCTTAGCTTTGTTTATTTTTTATCTTTTATTTTTGATGAGCTTAGTTTTGTTTATTTACTTTGTACCACATTGATTGTGTATAGTTATTTTGGATTTACAATTGATTATATATAAGCCAGTAATTAGTTCAAATCATAATAATTACTATAGATATTACTTTAGATTTAATATAAACATGACAATGTCGTAAATTTGTGTTGCAATAGATGCCAGAATTGAGATTCAAAATGGAGAATAATGAAAGTTTTTTTCTTTTCTTGTTACGAAATAATCCACCTCTTGACTCGGAAGGGTTGATAGGCGAGTCAGGGTTGATAGGGTTGATAACTGAGAAGGGTTGATAACTGGCTATTGGCATATATGTACCATGTTACAATTCTTTCGGTAAGGAGTGGACTAATAGATACTAGAAGATGATCATTCGTTCTAGATGATCATTCGGCAAGGAATGGACTAATAGATACTAGAAGATAGCTAAGCCTACATTCATGGGACTTAATCCAGCTATAAGGAAATTCACTAACTCAACATGATTACAAACACTAATGGATTTTAACAAAATCTAAATATTAATCTCTTCTAGATTGTACTAGTTTCGAATCTTTTCATGCTCCAATGAATTCGTGTGAACAAGCCTCTTGCCAATGTGTTTGTGCAAAAGCCTTCCACTTGAACTTCTTTCTCAGCTTTATGCAACCAATTAAGTATAGAGTCCCAAATAACAGCTTATCAAAAGCTTAAGAATGAGAAAAAACCTTAAACTAGAGAAAACTTGATAGGCTATTTAAACGGTGGGGTACGTACTAAACATTGACCTGATTCCATATCCAGAGTTGTTTATGCAAGTCCTATCCATGTGGCGCGCTAATTTTTTTTTTCCTTTTTTATTATTAATCTCAAAAGAAAAGCTTCAGGTATTAATTAGCACCACTTACAATATTTCACATAACAAGCTAATAGCCTAATAATACAATCCAAATAAAACAACATTATACACTAGGAAACGTAATACTATTTTTTTTTTTTTTTTTTATCTCCAGAAGAAGTCTTGAACAGAGTCTTGGCATGAAATCACAAGGATGAGCATGAGTAAGATCCCAGCGAGTCCCCAAGACGAGCTCCCTATTCTAAGCACCCATGAAGGGTCAGGAGATGGAATGAATGAACCAGAAGACGAAGAAGAACCACTTGAAGATGATGATGATGATGACACAGTTTTAATGGCAATTATAAGCCCTGCCAGAACCATAGGCAGAACAAACCCAGAACAACTCCATTTTGTTTCATAGTACCGTGTCGTCTCGTTTTTTCGGCTAAAATTATATAAAGGTGAAAGCACTACTGCAGAAATTAGAGCTAGTAACATGGCTACTGATCTCTGAGATGATGATGATGAGTTTTGGCTTGTGTAATAAGTGGAGGTACTAGCCATTGGTTTTACCCCACAAATCATTTTTCTCGTCTTTCTTTTTTTTTTTTTTCCCGGCTTGTTGTTGATGAAATAATAAACTTAATGATCAAGAATGAGTTGTGGTGAGCTAGATTTATAAGAGGGGAGGGAGATGGAAAGGGTGAAGGAATCTAACTGGAAAGGTTGTAATTGGATGAGAAAAGTGATAGATAGCCGTCCAAAAAGTGAATAAAGGAGAAACTATTATTAACTTGATTAGAAAAAGATGCTAAAGATGGGAGAATGTAAGCTTTGGAAGTAAGGTATTTCCCTGTCTTTTAGTGAGAGTTCACACTTGACATAGGCAACGCTAGCTGTACTAGTATCATTGCCCTGGACAACATCTTTCTCTTCACCAAAATTGGACTGATAACTTTTGAATCATGGACTTAATATCTCAAATTATGGCCGAGTTTTCTCATTTTTAAAACTCTTGGGATTACTTTAGTGGCACTTTACTAGAGGTGTCACCGTCACTCTCCTCTAATTTGCTTGCTGGTAAATACAGCTGTTTGTAACAACTTCTAATACTGCTTTTCACCTTTTTTTTCCCTTGACTTTTTGTCCATAACGCTTTAATTTGGCCCAACCACAGTGACACAGAAAATGGTAGAATCTGATTAACAAGAAAAGAAGTCTATAGATCTCTGATTTTAATTATTAATTTATTTATTTTTGGGATTTAGTTTGGAGAAGGATAAACCTTTTTCATGTTTAAGAATCGTCGCAGGGATTCAAGAATGAAATTGACCCCACAGAGACAGAGGAATCAAATATTGTTTGATACTTGAACATTCTCCAATATGGTCATGTAATATATAAATTAAAAAAAAATGTAACATCTCAAGGTAAAATCAAAGATTCTCTATTGACAAAAGCATCTTTCTTTGCATAGGCCTTTGGCCTTGATTTTAATGGTGAAACGACTAATTAATGAAAGGTTAGTGGGAAGCCATACTAAGATGCCGCTTGACAAAGATTACTAGCTATGCAAAGCCTCAATGGCAAAATTTTCAAGACACTTGGCAGAGTATCTTGGGAAGTGTGGCAGAGTTGACTCCACGTGTCATTGCACCGGCTTCCCGCACTGGCTACTAACTTTGGTTGCATTTTTACGTTCACTTAGTAGACTTCAGATGATAGAACACATACTTGTCATTTGCATGGCACTAAAGTTAAACACCCTTTACTTAAGAAGCTGCAGAATATTCACTCTAAACTCTCGTTTTTTTCTAATGGCAGCTCAAAAATTTGGTCATCTTATTTCCCTTCTATCTCTCGGCCACAATAGCCTTCTTTCAAAACTTTCTTTCCTTTTCTGTTTATTTTGACGCAGTTGCAGACATTTTCTTCGCTTGGTATTTCAGATTGTGTTGTCTATCTCCATGCAAAATTAAATTCAGCTTGGATGACCAAACCACCATTAACTTTCGCACTGCATATACTCATGAGTTCCATTCAGTAATAAGCCTAATCTAGTTTTGGTCCATGTCTATGGAGGCAACTCAAGATGGCAATTTGCAAGCCAAGTGTTCACTCCTCTAGGAGCTTCAATTTGCATGTGCCGGATATGTTGTTCTTTGGCAAGTCCAGTACGAGCTAGCCTAAAAGAGCAGAGAGTTTTCAAGCAAAATGTGTGGTTGAAGAGAGTCGGCGTGGTTAGGTATGCGGGTTATGTATGAATTAGCTATGGAGGTTACGTGGCGTATTGGATGGCTGAGATGTATCCAAAGATGGTTCGGAAAGTTGTGATTATGAGTCGTGGTACAGGCTTACCTTGGGAAGATTGGAAAGGATTCGCTCAAGCTTCTTGTACCAGAAAGTCCTCAAGATCTACGGCTGTTAAGGAATCTATCAGCTCACAAATGTGGCCACTTTAAGTGGGTCATGATTATTTATTTAACCAGTTCTACGAGTAATGCTATAAGGCATCAGTGCTGCTCAGCACTATAATGATATGTCTGTTTGTCACTAGATGATTTAATTAATAAACTGGTTCTACCTGAGCCCCACCTGAATTATAATTATGATATATGTCTGTTTGTCACTAGATGATTTAATTAATAAACTGGGTTCCACCTGAACCTCACCTGAATTATAATTATAATTAATCAGTGACTGATTGACACATTATTGTGGTGCCATTGTGGTGTTTGGGCACCACTAAGTGCCCTATAGTATTATTCCAGTTCTATTATTATGAGCAAAACTTATGGGATTCACTTTATCCTTGATGGAACCTTTGAAAGCCACCTCATTTACAAATAAACGATTTTTTTTTTTTAAACAATCATTGGTAGGATAAGAGTCAGTAAAAGAAAAGTTCAAGCATCCCACATTAACATATCTACGTTCGTATCCTTTCCTCCTCCCCCCAAAAAAAAATCTTTNTTTTTTTTTTATTTTTTTTTTATTTTTTTTTATTTTTACATATGTATGGATATTAGTTTGATTAATGAAAATTTATCAAGCACATTTTTTTTATAGTAAAAAATATAAGAAAAATAGCATTAATGATGTAAATTTTTTCATGCACCTCATTATTATCATTAGATGATTATCCAATAGTTAAAAAAAAATACATACACATAGGTAAAAAAAAAATTACATATTGGATTGGCAACCATATGTATGGTTGCCAATCCAATATGTAATTTTTTTTTTACCTTACCAATCCAATAAGTAATTTTTTTTTTACCTATGTGCATGTATTTCTTTTTTAGCCATTGGATCATCATCTAATAGTGATTTAACAGCTATAATGAAGTATATGAAAAGACGTGTGTCATGAATTTTATTTTTCTCTCTTACTTTTTACTATAAAAAAATGTGTATTATAAATTTTCATTAGTCAAATTGATACCTATGTATAGGTAAAAGAAAAATACCTAGTGGATTGGTGCCCTATATCTATTATACATGGTTGCCAATCCAGTAAGTTTTTTTTTTTTTACTTATGTGTAGATATTTTTTTTTAGCTGTTGGATCATTATCTATGGTGATCTAACGACTATAATGAAGTGCATGAAAAGACGTGCATCATTAATACTATTTTTTTTCTTAGTTTTTACTATAAAAAAATGTGAATGATAAATTTTCATTTGTTAAATTGATACCTATGTATAGGTAAAAAAAAAAAAAAAATCTACTGGATTAGTGCCCATTATTTATATATAGAAAAGTTTTCCTTTTCTTGTTTTTCTTTAAGAATTAAAGGAAGTAGATTGAATATTATTTTAAATTTCTCAAAATTAAAAAATAAGTAATATAAATAGGAGTTCTTTCGCAAAACAATAATACTGCAAAATAGTGAAAATCCAATAGCGAAGAACATAAATATTATAGAACTACTAAATCAAGAGAAATCATCCATTGTATACTCTGTTCTCTATTCTCAACAAAAAAACTTGACTCGAAACTTTGAACTCCACCCTTCATGCTTTAGTCTGGTTTAAGTTTTTTTTTAACAATATAAATCAATTGAAGTTCATCAAAATTAGCAATTCCATGGATAAAAAAAAATTAGCGATTGGATGTAAGAGGCTTATGGAGAAAGTATAGGATTTCTAATTTTAATATGATATAGTGTAATTACTAAAAATGAATAGTTATAAGTCAATTAAAAAGATAGATTATTGTCTTTTCACCTGAGGATAAATTAGTAATAAAAAATTTTGAGATAGAAAGGATGCTTGTATGCCTGTACAAATTAATATTACTCCCCGTAACAGAAATCAAACTATTCAAGCATTTCCATGCTTGCCCCGCCACCAATATTGGTTTACATTTCGACTCCAAGCCACAATACTCTAAGCTTTCTTCGCCGTCTAGGTATATGTTATTTTGTTCTCATCCTTTATATATCTCATCAAAGTCCAATAAATCAAAAGCTTTGTAACAGCATGTAATAAACAAGTTAATAATAAGGTAGAACATCACTATCTGGTTTTTCTTGTTCATCTTGATAAGCGCAAAAGCTGATCTTTTGACGTACGTAATGGGATATGGTTAACCAGACGTGAGTGAGTTAATATTAAGGAACAATGATCATTCTTTTGGAAGAACAAAGTAATTAACCAATTTTAAATGTTGATCATACTTAAGTAATTAACCAATACGAAATGTTGATCATACTTTTTCTGGCTATATATATAATGTATTATAAACATACCTACAAAGTATCACCAAGAACAGAGAAAACCTTTCATGGCTTGGTCAAAGTTATGGAGTCTCCCTTCCTTCTACCTTTTGTCCATATGGGCAATTTACAAACACCTTGTATCTGGTTTAGTCCAATCTAATGGGGTCCCAATCCTAGTCAAACTCATTGAGATTTTCTTAGGACTCCATTTCCGGTTTCATGGTCTTTCTCCCTGTACCATTGATTTGGATGACCAGACCACCATGCACTTCTGGACCGCCAATCACCGCCGTTTCGATAAACCGGACCTGGTAATGGTTCATGGCTATGGAGGCAACTCAATCTGGCAGTTTCTGGGCCAAGTGGGTCCTCTCTCTAAAGCCTTCAACTTATATCTACCAGACTTGTTATTCTTTGGCAAGTCTCATACCAAACAGTCCGACCGGTCTGAGATTTTTCAAGCCAAATGTGTAGTTGAAGGTTTGAAGAGACTTGGTTTGAACCGGTTCTCGTTGTACGGTATAAGCTATGGAGGTTACGTGGCGTATCGGATGGCTGAGATGTGTCCGGAGGAGGTGGAAAAGGTTGTGATCGTGAGTAGTGGGATAGTTTGGACAGAGGACCAGAAAGAAGAGTTGCTTTATAGGAAATATGGCAGAAATGGTTTGGAGATTCTTTTGCCAGAAAGTCCTCGTGATCTACGGCTGTTAGTGAATCTATCAGTCTACAAGTTTGACCCTCTTAAGTGGGTTCCTGATTTGGTTCTTCGAAAGTTCGTGCAGGTGATTTTTCTTACTCGTTGGATTTGCATGCTTTAATTTGATATAGAGTTAAAAACCGATTGTTTTGCTCTGTTTTTGGGAATAAAGAGAAGTTGAAGTACTAAGCTTTGTGCACTTTTAAGGCAACGAAGGAATACCGAAAGGAAAAGTTTGAGATGGTAGAACACTTGCTGACCAAAACGCCAGATTCCAACTTTCCAATTCTAACTCAGGTAGGTTAGCTTGGTTAATATTATGAGTAATTCATTCAGTCCTTCTATACAGTTATTCCAATAAAAACCAGAGCGAAACAGAAGAATCAATATTGAACTTATATTCCTCAAAAGGCCAGTTTTTCTAGCTTATGGTTAGTAGCACCAAAAACTTGCATCAATATTATTGCATAATGTTAAACAACACAAATTTAAATAATATGGTCCTACTTTGTGATAAGATGTAGTTTAAGATCATATCATATTATTTGATACAAATTTCTGGCTTAGAAAATAAGAGCCTTTAGCATTTGTTATATGCTTGTTTGTCTGCAATAATAGATTCATTTTTTTCCCTTTTTTTTTTTCTTTTTATTTTTCTTTTTTTGAGTGAAGGAAACGCTAATAATATGGGGTGACAGAGATAACGTATTCCCATTATGCTTGGCTTATCAGCTACAGAGGTATAAACTTTAGTTGTGAACAAAGTTGATCATCAATTTTTTGAGTTTCAAAATTTTGGGTAGAATGCTAAGGACAGAGACAGATGTGGATTCCACAGCAGGCCTTACTTGAATGAAAGAAGGGCCAAGATTGTGTTTAGCATTCCCTAGGTTTTGGTCATCACAATAACATTGCTTAATGAGTTAATTAATTAATTAATTAATTGACTGATGATGCTTTGCAGGCACTTGGGACCCAAGTCGAAGTTGGAGATAATCAAAGACACAGGTCATGCTGCAAATATCGATTCGCCAGAGATGGTGAATGCGTTGACAAAATCATTTGTTTTGAATTAGTCATAGCATTATGATTCATAAGTTTCCATTGTAAAATAGCAAATGGGGTTTGAGTTCTTGGGTTTAAACTATAACGTTGAACTGAAACAGGAAACCTCTTACTCCTTCTAACTTTTGTTTTTTGTACGGCAAGTAAAATGAATATCATTAGCAGCATTAGTCTTTCTCAACTATAGAACTCACGGTTATATTTGAGTGCCTCAAAAATCAGGATTGAGAATGCTAACAAAATTTTCTATTATCAATCAAATATGCCTTGAGCAAATCAAAGGCCTTATAAGATGAGCTGGTGATTGTTGGCTTGCTCAGCTTTGATTTTAAACTGTTTTTTGGGGTTAAAATTTGGCGATTTTAAGGAGGAAGACGAAGGGGAAATCTAGGAAATTACAATAAAAGAATGGGTTAATCTCGTTTTTGGCCTTTTTCTTTTTCTTTTTTTTTGGTCATTGCCTTTTCTTTATAACTATGATATAACTTTGGTTTTATGAGTTTTAAAATGTCTTAGCTTAACAACCAAATTATGTTTATCTCCCTTTCTGAATATATTATGAAACATAGGTCAAAACTGAGAAAAAAAAAATATTTCGCGAAAGTAGAATAGAACAGTTGAGATGTAACACAATTTAGATATTAGTGTTACGTTATTATCAACCAAAAAAAAAATGACTATTTTTTTTCTTTGGGCGAATCATATTTATTTGAGATAACATAATTTAGATATTAGTGCCACGTTGTCTTTTTTTTTTTTTTGAATTGGAGGTGGTGGAATTGAACTAATACCTTGAAATTGGAAGAAAGTGTGGAACTGTAGTTACCAATCAAATTTAGATATTAGTGTTATGTTATTATTAAAAAAAAAAAGGGGACCAGTTTTTTTTTTTTTTTTTGGTCGAATGATATATTAACCTTAGATTTCATAAGATTTTATACATAAAAGGAAAGTACGCATTTATTTTATTTTATTTTTTGAGGGAAAGCATTTTATTTTATTTTTAATTTGGCGTAACATGACCCGTTAAAATAAATAAATAAATAAATAATTCACAATTACCCCATTTTTGCCATGTCAAATTACCAAAAACTCCCTTCGACAATTCCTCTTCAATTTTTCATTTTTGGTTTTTCCTTCGTCTTCGTCTTCGTCTTCGTCTCTGCTTCGGTCATTCAGGTAGTACCATCCCACCGCCTCATGTGAAACCCCCCAAAACGACATCATCCCCCAATGTCGTCGTCGCAAGAGCAAGCCTTACTGTCGTTGCTTTCTCACCTGGCCTTGTCCTGCGACGGAGCCGTTCTGGGCGTAGCCCTAGCCTACGCCGCAATCCGCTCCATCATCAAGTTCACCTCTTCCTCCTCCGCCCTCCACAAGCTCCGCAGAGCCCCTTCCGTCAAGGTCTCCGATCTCCGCTCAATCCTCGCCGTCGACGATCCCCAAAGCTCCGACGAATCTCAGCCTCAGCCGGATGGCAAAATCTTGATAGTCCGTGGCACTGTGGAGGCCAAATCCGCCATTGATGGAAACTGGAAGAGCCTCAGGCCCAACGTGTTGGTCTCTAAAGAATCCGGAGACAAAGCCGTTGTCCTTCAGAGAACTCAAACCGTAAGTTTTGATGATTTAGGTTTACTCTAAATATAAATTTAATTTCTGGCATTATATATGTAATGATTCATTTCGTTCCTTAATCTTGGGGCTTTGAGAATTACATGGCTTAAGATCTTTTTTCTTAGCAATAGAGAAATTAATGGAACTCAGTAAGTTGAACTCTACTGAAATTGTTTAGTAAAATTTTGTGATGTTGTTCATAGACGAGTAATTAGGGCACATTTACTAATCCGTAACGAATGGAGTTGTAATGAGATTAGTTTCGAAAAGCAATGTGACGGAATAGAAAATTATGTTTCCTTTCCAACTTCACTAATTACACGATGGTCTTACCAAAATTGTGAAAATAGACTCATGAATTGATAGGTTAGGGAAACATTTTTCTCCTTTTTTTCGTTACGGTTCATTACAGATTAGTAGACGTGGCTGTAGAGGTTTTCGGTGTTACTATATGTTTGCATTCTTATCGTATCGCCGTTCTGTTTTGTTTACACGTTTGTTATCTGAGCTGTATAGGGTTGTGTCCTAATGTTAGGTTTATCTATGGTGTGCAGTGTATATATAATGAATGGAAAGGTTTCCTTGGATGGACTTCTGATTTGCGTTCCATATTTGCGAGGTCCTGGAGAGAACAAGAATCCACCTCATTAAGAACGGTATGTTGATATGTTTATATTTTGCAATTGGTAGATATGCTAGGCTTGAGAATGAGTATTGTTTGAATCTTGGCTATGAGTGTGAGGAGTTGTCTCTTTCTTTGTTTAATGTCTGCAGGTTCCTTTCGTTCTTGTTGAAGGTGGAAAATGGCCGCATTCTGATTTTGTCGTCGTGAATCTGGATGGATCAAGACATCCATTGCCTCTTACAACAGTTTATCATCAATTGCAGCCTGTTAGTGCTTCTCCTTACACATTCCTACAGGCTCTTTTTGGTCATGAATTTCCGGTGAGTTAGTTGCTAAACGTCATTTCTGTTTGAAGAGACATTAGTACTAGATGTTTTATGGTTGTAGTTTCATTGTTAGATGTCTTGATGTCTTAAGTTATTCTTTTTTTTTAAGGTCGGTTTACTTGATGAAGAAAAGATTCTTCCGTTGGGAAAGGATATCACTGCTGTTGGAGTTTGCAGTTTGAAAGATGGTATTCCAGAAATAAAATCTTGCAAGGATCTTCCATATTTTTTGTAAGAGGGTTTGCTTTAAAGCAATTGTTTGTTAATGCATTCTGCTAAGATGAATTTTCCTTTTTAACATTCACTCACTCTTTTTCTGGTGTTCCAGTTTCTCAACTAGCCTGAATTTTTGGTTGTTACTTCTTTTGCCCTTAAGATGCTGTTTTTACGGGAATAACTGGTATTGTTTATTTTGCAGGACTGAAATGACTAAGGATCAGATGGTTGTGGAGCTGGCTTTTGGTACTAAAGTTCTGTTGTTGAGTGGTATCGTCCTTGGTTCTCTTTCGGTTGGAATCCTAGGCTATGCTGTTGTCAGGTATACCTGCATTTTCCTTCTGATCTCTGTTCCTCCCAAACTTCTGCCTGTTATCTGGATTAATCTAGGTGGCTTTCACCGACTCTTTTATGTATGAGCTACCTGTCTCCTTTCGAATTCTCTTTCATTACTTTTTTTTTAAAAATAAATTGGAGTATACCTTTGACTTATGATTTCAACTCCTTTCACTTTCCTTTTTGCAAAGTTTCAAGATGATTGCTAGCTTGGTATGAAAAATAGAAGGTTTGGAATGAAATGTCAAGGATCTTGATGATCTTAGTTATCAGATTTGAGCTACGACATGTAATCCTATATATTGCTTTCAGGAACTGGAATAAATTGAAAGAGTGGAGGCAACGAAGGCGGTTCCAGCAACCAAACCCTCCAGCCAATGATGCTTACGAATTTCAAATTGTAGAAGAGGATGCTACTGATGTTCCAGATGGAATGTTGTGTGTCATCTGCCTGACTAGGAGAAGGCGATCAGCATTTGTTCCATGTGGGCATCTAGTATGTTGCCAGAGCTGTGCCATAACTGTTGAACATGCAGCCGCACCAAAATGTCCTGTTTGTCGGCAAGAAATCCGTGCTTCAGTGCGGATTTATGATTCTTAAGCGTTTCAAATGTTTGGTCGTGAACAGAAATTGACATGGATTAACTGATTTAAAGCTTTAGCCTCCATCATGCCTCAGCAGGCGTTGTATATATCAAGTGAAAGCTGTTTGAGGTCAGGAAATTCATTTTCCTTGAAGCTTTTGTGAATGTTATTTTTGTGAATGTTATTATGTGGATGGAAAGAATAGTGGCATGTGTAATAGTCAGTAGGAGAAATATTAGAAATAGTAATTTTGGTGGGATAAACATGCTGCTAATCCTAAGATGAAGTGTGGTCTAGCAATTGAAAGTTTTCTGTAGTTTCAGTAGAAAATTCTGTCCTTTAATTAGTTAGAAACGATATGTCGTTTTATGCAAAGTTTTGATTACGACAATATTAGTTCTACTCTTAAGGCTATGTTTGATAAGAGGGAAAAGGGGTAGAGGAAAGAAATGGGAGGAGGGAAAAAGGAAAAAAATTGTTTTTTGGTAATTGGTACTCTGGTAGAAGGGAAGAGAGGACGAACAGAAAATTGGTGATGGAAAGGGGGAAAAAAAAAGGGGGTGTTGCGTGGGGCCCACATTATATTTTTCTCCCCCAAAATGGAGAGAAAATGGGAATGGAAAAATTTTGAAGTTAATGACTACCTTTGCACACAATTTTTTAATAATATTAACATAGAGTAAAATTGTTATTATCCATTAAACTGTGCAAATTTAAATAATATTAACATAGGGTAAAATTGTTATTTTCCATTAAACTAGTTTTGTTTCCTCCGCACCAAATAAAAATAGAGGTAAGATATTTCTTTTTTATCTTACACATTTTTTCTCTGTCCTATATTTTTTTCTCTCTCATTTTCCTTCCTTTCTATCAAACACAGGCTCAAAGTATTAAAAGTCCAACAGAAAATTTGATCCTAACTTATGTGTGTACATGAAAATCATCAGTACGTATAATCGTATTTAGTTTAAATATTTTCGAGCCATCCAATAGTGAAATCCATAATATAATCCTTTGAGGACTTGTTTGGTAAATGGTACTAGGATTGGGATTGGGATTGGGATTATTTATTCTATACCCATATTTGATACCAATTGGAATTGGGATAAATAATTCACAACCTGAAAATAGTCCATGTGGGTGGGATAATTTATCCTATTCAATAATCCCACACTCAAAAGTAGTGGGGCTCATATTTATTTCAAATTTTTTAAACTAGTGGGTTCCACATTATAAATATTTTTTATATTTTTTAATATTTAAACTAACATAAAATAAATTTATTACATATTCCAATAAAAAGTAGGTCTCATATTATAATAATAATAATAATAATAATAATCCTAATCCAATCCAATATTATACCAAATATGAAATAGTATTAAGTTTATCTAATCCAATCCAATGCTATAATCTAATCTTAGTCCCATGTACCAAACAAGAGGATTGAGAGGTATGATATCATGAGCTTCATGGGACGCATGTCCTTTATCATCATGATCAATCCCAGTTCTTTTCACCCCCATTTTCAAAACTTGGAGAAAATAAATTTCGTGTCCAGAAATCTGATAGGAAACTTTGGTCGATGTGATCAAAATCCATCCAATAAGAATCTGACAGTTGAGATTCATCCAAGCTCAGCAACGGTGATAAATAGGTATCGGATCCAAACTGATCATGTGCCGTGGAGTTCGAGGGTCCAGGAGCCACCGGCTCGTCCCTGCCAACTTGGTCATTGAGCTTGATCCCTTGTGCTTCTGTAGGATGTGGCAAAGTGATAGCTAATTGGGTTTGTGGCTCACAAATTTGGTGCTGTTTCTTTGTGAGGTTTTGCTCTTCTGAGGATTTATTTGTTGATGATGGCTTAGGAGATTTATTAGACTCCCCAGGGGCACTTGAAGAAGGTTTAGTTTTTAATTTGCTCAGTTTTGTGTGCCAGTGATTCTTGATCTCATTGTCTGTTCGGCCTGGAAGATAGCCAGCTATAAAGGCCCATCTGCAAATTAACTCGCACCATATACAAAAAAAGATAATTAGCTTCATTAATGTCTATAAAAGACATAATAAAGTTCTGTTTTGATGTCTTTCTTTTATTTATTTATTTTTTTTCTTTTTCCCCTACTAAATTAAAACATGACCGTGGCACATATAATATATAGGTCAATGTTACATATTTATTAAGCAGATCTATTTTATGAATATCAAGAAAGACAAGAACCTGTTGCCAAGGAGCTTGTGGAGCTTAATTATGACGTCCTCTTCTTCTAGACTAAAGTTTCCTCTCTTAATACCGGGTCTTAGATAATTCAACCATCGCAGTCGGCAACTCTTACCGCATCTCTTGAGCCCTGCATGTACGATATTATTGAACTTAGAGTGGATAATTCTTTCTTTTGCTGATAAATGAAGTACAATACAGTTTCATTATTTGTCGTTTATTACTAAATATATGTTAATCATCTCATTTATTATGAAATACTAAGCTCATGAAGCATAAAGAAAGTCTAGAAAGTATTCCATGCTAAGTAAGCTTTTAACTACTGTCCATCTTCTGAGACGAGCCAAAGCAAAATTCTGTAAAAACAAAAGTTATTGATCTCTCCATTATGAAGGTGTATTTGTTACATGCAAGGAAAATAATTAATTTATATAGCAGTTAAAAGAACTAGAAACACACTCACTAGCCAAGAGTGCAATATGTCTTGAATTAGCAACATGAATAGCCAGAAATATCTTCATTTGGGCGTATTTGGCGTCGGCTTTTAGAAGCGATTTTTTTGTCTTTCTGAGCCCAAAAGCAAGTTTTGAGCTGAAAACTCTTCTAGAGGATACCAGACTTGTGTAACTTCTTTAGAAAGAACTTCAAAGAAAATATGAAAATTTTTTATTTTTGGATTTTAATGAAAATTATTATTTTTCATATTTGGCCTTATTTAAATAAATAACAAGAAAATACCATTTAAATCCTAAAATTAATATTTCAAATATAGTATCTAAATACTATACTAAAAGTTATGACTTTAACTTTTCTTCTTCTGTTTTTATAAAACAGAATTAAAAGTTATCCCAAACAAGCCTAATTAATACTATGACATAATAACAAAATGAAATTTAATTTGAACCAACCATTAATCCTGAATGACCACAATACCATTCATCCCAAAAACCTAATAAAAAAAATGCTGACACATTCAAACATATGTGAAATATATTTGTACAAAGGAAATTATACCCATAGTATGTACTGATCTTCTTCAATAATCTTACTCAGTGGCTATATATTTATTTATACACGTGTGTACGGCTATGTATTTATCTCACCAGCTTTTTGAGGAAGGTATCTCCATTGTCCTTGGCCGTGAATATTAACGTATTCAGCTAGTATTTTGTCTTCCATTGCTGTCCATGCCCTCCTACTCAAACCTCCCTTTGAATGACGAGTACACCTATCCATCTTTGATATCTCTCTCTCTCTCTCTCTCTCTCTTGATTTACTTGGGAATTCTGGAGAACTGGAATATACCTGCCCTTGATTATAATACACACTTTATCATATATTAGTATCACTATAGCTACAATATGTACGAAAGCCTTTAATATTTATAATTGGAAGCCACAGTCTCTAGCCAATCATATTTATCTTTAATTAAATTTTGGCAACTGGAAAATATTATATGCATGGACAAATATAATATTAGCATGATCGCACACCCACATACGTACGTACAATGATATCAGATATATATCGTCACCAGACATTGAAGTTTGAACGTACGAGTACCATTTTTTTTTTCCCGGTTCTATATGAGTATGTAAGTTTAAATAAAAATAAATACATAAATTTACGTCTTGCAAGTTTAGCTCCAAAAAACAAAAAAAAAAAAAAAAAAAAAAAACAAACCACTGCATGGTCATTACGTGTACCACATATATGTATAGGTCATAATTCAATAGTTTTTTTCTTTTAACCTATTCATACGTATTTTTTTGCCTAATTAAAATACGAGCTGTAATTAATTCATTTTACACTTTTTTTTAGCTGTAATTAATTCATTTTACATATTTTTTTCATGGTAAAAAGATTGAGAGTGAAGTGTGTATTTATTCTTTTTTTGGTCCACCTATTCAAATCATTATAGCCGTTAAGTTTTGATTCAATGACTAAAAAAATACCTATAAATAGGTGAAAAAAAAAAGACCTATTGGATTAGTCCCCATATATATATATATGTATGATATACATATCCTTGGCAATGTATTAATTTTGGGAATAATAACAAAAGTATGTCCATGGTTTTAATTGAAATACTTAATATATCCCATCGATTTTCATAAATAACAAAAGTATCCCCTCAAATTTGTAAATTAATACAAACTTCATATTTCTGTTTTATTAAAGTCAAAACTGACATGTAAAAGGCAAAATTACCCTCCTCTAAACTTGTAACCAAACAAATATAACTAAAAAAAATAACAAATAATAGGGAATGGAAGAAAATAATAATTAAGAATAAAATTTTTTATTACTTTGATGGGATATTTTTGTTATTTGTGAAAACTGAAGGGATAAATTGAATATTTAATCAAAACACATAGATATTTTTGTTGGTATCCCTTAATTTTTCTAAGTTTAATTTTGAACATTGATCATTAAGGTTTCCTTTTCTATTTTTTTTTTTTGGTTTCACGTCATTAGTAGTTGATCACAAATAATAAATAACAATCTTTACCTCTAAAGGAGTAATGCTATGGACATCAATATCTTACACTAAAAATATAAAGGAGTAATACTGAGGACACCAATTTTTTATACTAAAAACTTACACCATATGAAGTGACATTCATTTCAACTACTTTTTTTATAAAAAAAAAAAATGAGATCACGTCATTTAAAATTATGTAACTAAAAATGATATTACATCACTGGTGTAAGTTTTTGGTACAAGATTTTCGTGTCCCAATCTTTACCCTTAAAGTCTTAGTATAAAATTATTAGCTTGCTTCCTAATAACTCAAACTTTAATTTATGAAAAAAAAATTTAACCATAAATAATAAAAATAACTGAAAGAAAATGCTACCAAAAAGCTTTTAGAGAAATAAAGAGGTTGCAAACAATTCGATTCGTAGTACTATTCATGCAGGCTTTTAGCAATATAATTCTCTTCTGGCAACGTGATACCTCTGTCCTGCATGAGGAATTAAACCATATATTTAAACAAAAACTGCTTATTGTATATATGTAGCAGATGTCCATAACATTTGAATATAAATACACAATCAAATAATCAAATATATTAAAGACTGCAAGCTAGATTCGCTTTCTGGCTTCTGCTTTAATTTATGTACTTTCTTAATTAATACCTTGACAAGGCAGGAGCAAATAAAAAAAGACCTTGACATGGTATTTCACACATGCACATATAGAATAATATAGTAGTATATTTTTGAATATTTATATTGTACATTTTTGAATATTTAAACAATTTTTTATTGAGCCACGAATGCCTGGCTCTGAAATAGTATTTAGTACGATTTAGCAGCCACAACTTGCATATTGATATAGAAAAAATGACCCTTCTACACTATGCGTTTTTGGAACAAAGGGTCGAGATCATCCAATTATTTATGGCTGCTTTCGCTATCTCTTTCTATCGAAATAGTTCAAAAAAATATTTTGCACTTTGTATTATGGCCGGTTTAGCAGTATATCAATTTTATGTATCAATATATAAATTTTTGTACTAATTAAGAGTATAGGGTTTATTGGGCTTCTCATTCCAAAAAAAAAAAAAAAGATTTCAGACATTTTTACCTATTTTTTCAAAAATAACACTAAAAATACAGCCTCCAAAAAAAATTAAAATTCATTAACGACCTAAAGTGTCATTTTTCTAAATATTAGGTCTACAAAATGCTACTGCATTTTGTGTAAATAGGCAATCTTTATAAAAATTGTTATATAAAAATTGTTTTGCTAACTTGTATAAAATGGAAATTGGCCTGGTGGTTTCCTGATTCCGATTAGGGCCCTTTTTCCCAGTCAAGTGTTCAAACTACCATCGTTTTATTTCTTAGTCTTTTTGTTTTCTTTTTCCATTCCGTTTTTCCTTTTTTCTTTCTTTTTTTTTTTTCCGTTTCTTTCACCATTTTAATTATTTATCCTTTTTTATTTGCTCCACTTTTATTTTATTTAATTCTTTTATTTTCTTTTTAACTTTTTCATTTTTTTATTTCCTCATTTTATTGTTTATGTAAAAAAGAGCTACTCCTTTTTTCCCACATGAGACACCATTTCTTTTCCCTATAATCTCTAACAAATGTGAAAAATACATTTTTTTTTCTTTCTTTTTTGTTGGATTTTTTTTTTTAAGAAACTATTATATTACTGATAGCAATTTCTTCTTGATGTTATTATAGCTTATTGTTACTGGTTAATATTTTCTTTGCACATTATTACAAATAGTAACCAATTTGGTTTTTCATATAATAATTTTCAAAATTAGTTTCTAGTTTCAAAAAATAATATTACACCTAAATTGGCTTCTAATTAATATTAAAACCAATACTAGAAACTAATTTGATTTTTGGTTTCAACAGTAGTCAGTAATCATTCTATTTAAAAAAATAATAATAACCAATTTGGTTTCTTAGTAACCAGACTAGTTTCTCGTTACTAACCAAATTAGTAACCAACTATTAGAGTAGTTTCTAGTTACCAGTAGAAACCAATTTGATTTGGTTTTTGATTTAAAGAGAAGTTAATAACCATAACCTAAAAAAAGAGAAACACTAACTAATTTGATTTCTCGATAACTAGATAATTAGGTTTCTAGTTTTTAATAATCAAATTAACAAAAGATTTCATGCATGTAAGTACATCATAGGAAACTACAAAGATTTCTAGGAAACCATATAGATTTCCAAGAAATAAGTTTGATTTTCTTTTAGCAGAATGTCATGTATGTGAGTAAATCACAAAAAACTACAAAGGTTTCCTAGAAACCATTTTGGTTTTCTTTTTTTCAGAATGCCCTGTACATAAGTAAATAATAGGAAACCACAAAGGTTTCTCAAAAACTAGTTTAGTTTCTTTTTAGCAAAATACTTTGTAAGTAAGTAAATCACAAGAAATCACATCTGTTAATTTGGTTTCTTAGTAACCAGATTAGTTTTTTGTTACTAACTAAATTAGTAACCAACTATTAGAGTAGTTTCTAGTTACTAGGAGAAACCAATTTGATTTAGTTTTGGTTTCAAGAGAAGCTAATAACCATAACCTTGAAAAAATAAAAAACTAACCAATTTGATTTCTCGATAACCGGATAATTAGGTTTCTAGTTTTTAGTAATCTAATTAATAAAAATTTTCATGTATATAAGTAAATCACAAAAAACCACAAAAGTTCATAAGAAACTACATACATTTCCAAGAAACTAGTTTGGTTTCAACAAAATGCCATGTATGTTACTAAATCACAAGAAACTACAAAGGTTTTCTGGAAATCAGTTTAGTTTCCTTTTTGCTGAATGCATTGTACGTAAGTAAATTACAGGAAACCACAAAAGTTTCCTAGAAACTAATTTGGTTTCTTTTAAGCAGAATACCCTGTACGTAAGTAAATCATAAGAAACTACATCTGTTAAAAGGAAAGCATTTGGTTTCCTTTTAACAGAATGCTATGTACGTAAGTAAATTATAGGAAACAGAAAAGATTTCCTGGAAAGTAGTTTGGCTTATGTGTAGCAGAATATCATATATATAAGTAAGTCACAGAAAACTACAAAGATTTCTTAGAAACTAGTTTGGTGTCTTTTAGCAGAATGCCTATGTATAAGTAAATTTTGCAGTTTTCTGGAAACCAGTTTGATTTTTTTTTTTTAGTAAAATATTTTGTATGTAAGTAAGTCGTAGGAAACTACAAAAGTTTCCTAGAAACCAGCTTAATTTCCTTATAGCAGAATGCCCTGTATGTAAGTAAATCATATGAAACTACAAAAGTTTTTTTTGAAATCAGTTTGGTTTCCTTATAACAGAATACCCTGTATATAATTAAACTGACAATAAATTCTAAAAGTTTGAGAGCAAAAACTTTCGTGGTAGGCAATACTAAGTTTTTATACATATATTTCAATTATTCTATATCCAAAAGAAAATTATGTTATGAAATATAAGTGTTGTCTTAATTTTGAACTACCAGAAATATAAAACAATATCATGTACATCCATCATAGAATGAATTTATATGACCAAAACTAATTGGAATAGGAACAAAGTAACAAAGGCATTCAAGTAACAAGACATACATCCATGAGGATATCTAGTTGGCTAAAGCACTTCCAGTATATACCACATTCAGTTTTAATATCAGAATCTAGTATAGAGAAAAGTGTAGGGAGGTAGTCATGATTGGGAAGATTGGGCCTGCAAGAATTGTGTGAGGCATTAAACAAGAGTGCTAAAGAATATGATCAAGTTCTCAAATTAAGCAATTATATTTTTGAAGTAAAAGTAATAGAAGTATATATTAGTTATCGGTTGGAAACCTATTTAGTTTCTAGTTTCTAGTAATTGGTCTCCAATAACTAAATTGGTTTATAGTAATCAATAATTGAATTAACCAAATAGTTCTATTGTTTATGATAGAAAGTAATTTGGTTTTCAGTTTCTATTAACAAAATAGTTACGATATTTATGGTAGAAACCAATATGGTTGCTGGTTTCTAGCAACCAATTTAGTTTCTAATTTCTAAAAATCAATTAGTTTATGGTTTTCAATATTAAATTAGTAATTGATTTTAAAAGTGATCAGCTGCAAAATCAGCTACAATATTATTATGCTAGAAAAAAGTCCAAATTCTTATTGCACGAGAAAGAAATCATGTGATTATTTACTATAGATGGAATATATTTTGCTCTGCAACTCTAGAATATACATCATGTATTTTGTATTTAAGACCCTAATATTGAGTTAAGTATAGCAATTTTCGTTGCCTAAAAATACAAATTATTGAATTAAGCATAGTAACCCTTTATAGACATTTTATTAAATACCAAGCAAGGATCTTATTATACCTATTGAAAATGTATACTTATATACCCATATAGCTTAACAAATACAAATTGAGACAAAAAATCATGTACTCAAAAGTCAAAAAAAGAAAAAAGAAAAAAAGGAAAATAAAAAAAGAAATAGCAAAAACTGGTAGTGGACAACAATGTATTCTTCTAGTAATACAATCAAATACCCATTTTGATGCCAATCTTTTAAGCATAGTAACCCTTCATAGATATTTTATTAAATACCAAGCAAGCATCTTATTATACCTATTGAAAATGTATATTTATATTCCCATATAGCTTAACAAATACAAATCGAGACAAAAAATCATGTACTCAAAAGTCATAAGTTAAAAAAAGAAAAAAGAAAAAAAGGAAAACAAAAAAAGAAATAGCAAAAACTGGTAGTGGACAACAGTGTATTCTTCCAGTAATACAATCAAATACCCATTTTGATGCCAATCTTTTAAGTATCCCATTAAATTAATAAAATAAAAAAGAATTCAAACCCGATTCTTTTCTTTTATCATTTGAAAATACAAAACAAAACAAATAATTTCATTAGGGAAAAAAATAAAATAAAACTTTCTTCAAGTTGATCTTCTACTAACACCAGTACCTAGTTTGTCTATCAATCAATATAAGAATAGATCAAGGCTAGAAAGCTTGCTTTCTCAGAGACCTGAATCATGGCGACTCCAAAGTTAAGTCGTTTGCCAAGCATCAGAAGAGATCGAGTCTAGATAGGTATACTTTACAAGCCCTTAATCTAAACGTTGTTGATGACGAAACAAAAGAGACGAGTCAAGCCCCTCAGATCTGAGTGAGAGATGAGAAGAAAGAGGAAAAATTAAAATATTGGCATTTTTCAAATAAAGTCCATATAGAAATAAGTAAAATGGATTGGACCGTATTTTGGTCAATATTTTTAAAAAGATTGTACTCTGTGTCATTTTTCCCAAAAAAAAAGGGATATTTTGGTCAATATTTTTAAAAAGATTCTGTGTCATTTTCCCAAAAATATTATTAAAAAGGACACACACTCTAGTTTTCCTAAAACCAATTATGTTTTTGGGCCTTTTTCTGATGAACTCGGCCATTTTTTAATAATGTTCGAAAATGATCATTTCTTAATAATAATAATAATAATAATAATAATAATAATAATAATAAATGCTTATTTTTCCAAAGAGGAAAAAATATATATTTATATAGGGCAAACAATTTTCGAGTGGGGACTAGTTTTATGTTTAGATATATTTTAAAAAATATATATTTATCATTATTGAAAAATCAAATTTGTTTTTCCATGGCAATTTTTCGAATTTTTTTTTGAAAAATTTCATATTTTGAAATTGTTTGAAAAGTTCAAATTTTAATTCGAAAAATACCATTTTAAAAGTATTTAGAAAAATACTATTTTTTATTAATTGATGAGATATTTGAAGTAACCAATCAATTTACCTTACCAGTTACGTCAAGTACCATTGAAAAATACTATTTATTAAATATTTATTAAATCAAGTTTTCTAAATATTTATTAAAAAAAATATTTTTCTTGAACCACTTTTAAAAAGTGATATTTTTTAAAATCAATTTGAGATTTTTCCAATAATTCAGCCCATCCGAAATTTTTTAATTTTTGGTACTTTGAGCTTGGAAATTTATAAGAAACCAAAAAAGAAAAGAAAGATATATCATAGGAAATGGCAATATTTCTCGGGCTTCTTACCAAATTCTCAGCCCAAAGTATTGAAAATTGAAAAATCCCGGACAGGATGCATTTTTTGAAAAATTCCGGATAGATTTAGGAAAATATCAGTTTCAAAATATTTTAAGAAAAATGACACTTTTAATAAATATTTAGAGAAGTATCATTTTTTGTTGAAAATTGGTATTGAATTACTTGGGTTATCCAATCTAGTTAATTGAGATAGCCGGCCAAGCTACCTGAGTTAACTTGACCCGTTACTTCAAGTATCTCATCAATTAATAAAAGATAGTATTTTTATCAATATTTTTAAAAGTCGTAATAAAAAATCAGAGTTCCTCTTTTTTTTTTCTTAGGTCAATGAAAAAAATGGCCATTTTTACACCTATTTAATAAATGACCATTTTATAATTTTATTTTAATAAATGATCATTTTTAGTTGATCTTTTTTATAAAATAAATTTATTGTTTTATAAAGTAAATCAATTTTCTAAAAATAAATCAAATTTCAAAAAATAAATCAATATATTTTGTTATTCTAAATATGAAAAATGGTCATTTTTTTGATAATTTTTAAAATTTGACTATTTTTTTTAACAGTATTTGAAAAATAGATATTTTGCAAATTACGATCTAAAATTCGGCCAGTTGGCTTCCTAAGGAATTCCATGCACGTCAGAACCAAGAAGGAAAAAAAAAAAAGAGAGAATAAACCTGAACAAGTGACAAAATTTGTTCTGGACCTATGGTTCTAGTTACTTTTTATAACAAGTCTAATAATAGCAAAATTCTTACTAGAGATTAAGTAGATCACGACCCTCATTCTCTTACATACTGTAGTGTACTTTTCGTTTAGAGACTAAAACATAGCCTTTCATACATATAATTTAAGGATCAATTAAACAGTTCTTCTCAGAACATATATATTATGGCATCAGCTTGATCATATATGATTTTTCTAAATGTGGGTCCCGTCACCATATGTGGATGTTGATTCACATACAAAAAAAAAAAAAGGTTGGTCCCGTCACCATATGTTAAGCATTACTGTGACAACCACGTAAAAAAAAAAAAAAGAATTGTTTATATATTATGAATAATATAAGAATCGAGTAAAAGACAAAAGAGCTCTTACTTATAAGTGTTATTTAGGGTTAATTTAGTAAATTAATATGTGGTCCCTTTAAGAAACCCTAAGGATTTAATTTTACTACCAGTTTCTAAGAGTATATTCAGTAAGAAAAAAAAGAGAGAGAGAGAGAGAGAAAGAGAGAAATGGCTCTACACTATTAAGAAGAAGAAGAAGATGATGATGATGATGATGATGATGGTTATTTTCAAGAATTATTGAGACTCACTCTTAAGGTAAATATCTCTAATCTATTAAGGTTAATTATATACATTAACTAGATTTTGGGGATTTGATTTGCATGTCTAAGATTAGGGTTTTAGTTTTCTCATTAAGATTGTATAAAGTTCTGAGGATTAAATAAATGGGAAGAACTTTCTTGATTTTAGAATTCAAACAAGACCAAAATTACATGATTTGATTGTGTGGATTAAAAGTTACAAATTTTTAAGATTGGGTAGGATAGAAAAACTCAGCAGAGGGTTGCGACCTGCTTTTCAATATCTTTCAGTTGTCTGATTGTGCCATGTTTGGTATGGTTGTTCGATAAACTTTCCAACGGCATATAGTTCGTCAAAAAAAACTTATAACCAGATATTTATAGCTTTTTAAAGTGAGCATGAATCTGGAAAAATTTGAAATTTTGAACACTATCAGCAAAATGTGGCAGCGGCTTGTCTGGCTGTATGGAGCCCACCTATGGACCCCACAACTACATTTTTGGCACTATTAGGACCCCCCATCATTGGTAGAACTTGTAACTAATTTTGGTGATTTTTGGAGATAGGTCAAAATAGTTGTAAATAATGAGAAATTAACATTATTGGGGGAACTATAGAGTTGATCATAGTAGATGCATAGACAAAGTAATCATATTATTGGTGTTATTAGAGTATGATTTTACTATTATAGTTCTTATATATAGTTTATATGATAATAGGTACTTGAAAGAATTTGTTGATTATTTGAATTAATTAGGCAAAGCGAACAAGGTAAGTAACTTTTGGTCTTTTGCAGTAACTTTTTGTACAAAAAATAATTATTTTATTGTTTCTAATAAACTTATGTTTATAGAGTATTTTACTAAAAATATGATTTCAAGTGAAAATATACCTTTTGTAAATAAGTTATCTATTAAAAAAAATTATTTTACTGAAACAATCATTTTGTTTAAAAAGTATTTTGATTCTATTCGATAATTGTTTTGCACAAAAATATGGATCAAGTACGTGACATTATTATTGAACATTATTATATGAAAACTGTTTAAAAATGATTACAATGATATAATGAGAAAAGTGAAATTATTTTTGAACTATTATTGTATATGAATGTGTTTTAAAACTCTATTCAGTGACTATGCAATATAGATATATTCCATAAGGATTATATGTAGATAGTACGTAATAAATGTGGACCTAGCTACAGGGGTTAAATGTAGTAAATATAGACCTAGCTGCAGGGGTTAAGTGTAGTAAATATAGACCTAGGCATAAGGGTTAAGTGTAGCCATAGTCGTCAAAAACTGTTGAAAAGTGATTTGAAAGTGTTATTGATTATCGAATGAGAATGAAACAACAGATTTTGAAAATCTATTTCATGCTTTTGTAAAGTGACTTTCTAAATAATCTCATTTGATTATCTTAAAAATTATTACATTCTGAAATTAATTTTGTTTTTAAATGTATTATTGAACCTTTTCAAATGATATATGTTTGATCCAGCTAGTTAAGGTTATTGGTTACTTACTGGGTTGTCGAGCTTACCCTTTTATTTTTTCCTCACAGGTTTTAAGGATCAGTTACGAAGTTGACAGAAAGATAACTTGTTTAGTAGTGATTGGAATGCATTACAATTCTTGATTAGAAGAGAGAAAGTTGTTCATATTTGTTGAGTAAATTTGAGAATTTAGAAGGTTGATCATTATGAATTATTAGATTATAATTTGTATCTTATATAATTGATTTCGAATATAGGAGATTAATAAGTATTATTGAATTTTACTTAATTTATGGTTACTTATTGAAGTTTAATTAATTTTTATTATCGAGGATTATAAATAGATGCCTTGCATGCCTATGAGACTTTACCTTTTAGATATGCGGTTCAAGTCTTTGGGAGTGAAACATGACAAGTGGTATCAGAGATATGTTAAGTTTGAAAATTAGTATTACGATAAGTCAATCTTGAGAACTTTGGAATTTCAAGTTACTAAGTTAAGGTTATTTGAATTAGACTATATCTCTATTATGGATTAGAGATTGATTTAAGTCGATAAATTTATTTAGTTTATTCTTAGACGTTAAGTAGAGTTAAGTCCGTATTGTTTAAATTTTCGTATTGATGGAAAAGTTGGTTTGACCTTAATAGTTCCGATCATATGATTTATGTGGACTTTTGGGATTATTTAAGAATGAGTACTCTCATTAGGTTCTATTTTTGAGCTTGTCAGTTGAATATGGAGGTCTCTAGTATCTAGTGTTTTGCTTATTAGTCTCCTTTTTGTGATTGACTATTAGACCTAGAATATCAGAAACTTCTTATTATTATTGACATTAGATGCTTATAGAATTATTGGGTCTACTTTGGAATTGATATTGAAATTTTATGACTTTACTTACTGTCTTTTTTCTTCTTTCTCTCGAGTTGTATTTCAATATTTTTGTCCTCATTTGAAACGAATCTAAGTTAATTCTTAGAGAGGTGAAATTTATTGGTTCCTAAGAACTCGTGTTGCATTTCCATGGAGTTATTAATATCATATTTTTTATATAAGTGATTAATAGAATAGATATTACCTTTTTATGGTATTAGTATGAAAAAGATAAATTGTTGGATTCATTAGTTAATTAAAGTAGGGATTGAACACTTATTTTGAATCTTTGGAGATAGTTGAATTATTTATGTTATCATGAGGATATACAAGAATTTATAGAGTGGATTAAGTTTATTGAATAACTATCTTTCTAGATGATAAATGACAAAAAGATAATATTAAGAAATTTCAATTTGCTTGTACTAAATAATAAGAGTACATGTTACTATTACTAGATGATTGAGTATAAATAGGTGATTTTCAGTAAAGGCCTTACCTATGAGTTTTTTTGTAAATATTGATGATGATATGATTGAAATATAGGCATTAAGGACTTATAGTTGAAAAAAAAAAATTTAGAGAATGATATTTTCAAAAAAAAAAATTATGATGGACTAATTTGGAGAACGATATTACCTAAACAAAAATTATGGAGCCTATTACCTAAACAAAAATTATGGAGCCTTAATGACTTATACGGTTGCATAATTTTGAGATGATGTTACTTTAATAATATTTGTTTTAAAAGTTAAGCAAAAGTCGAGATATAGTGAATGGACAATTTGGTTATAATTATGGATACTAGATAGTAGAGTTGAAATTAGAATATATGGTATGTTGTTACCATATAGGAGAAAGTGATCTTTGTATTTGATAGTGTTTGATGTTACTCTTCTCTAGAAATTTATATTGGATTACACAAATAAATTAAAGAGTGCTTATTTGATGAGCAGCTAGAAGAATTACAAGATAAGGATTTTTAGAAAACTTTGTGTTTTACTATCAGGAACTCGACTATTATCGGTGATGAAAAAAAATTAAAAATTTTGGTTACAAAACAAAAGGTCAAATCAATTATATAGTAGTTTGAAAGTCGATCAATGTTTCTAAGATTGGTAGATTATTTGACTTCTATGGAATATATAATCTATGGAAGGTTTTTACGTTTGCGGTTTCATTGACATTCCTAACTCATAAAAGATTTTTTTTTTTTTTTTTTTTTTCTGAAGATCATAATATGAGTTATATTGGAAAACCTTGAGGTATTAAGAAGTGAAAGACCAAAGAAATTTAGGTGGACTAGCATTTGAAATAAATCACTTAGTATATTTTCTCGTGTTTAATCTATGGACAAGTGAAGAAAGAGCCTTAAAGACGAAGGTTAAAAATTGTTGATATATTATGTAGGAGAAACAACACGTTAATAGAGTTTTATAATAAAATTATTAAGGATCACCAGAAATTATGGAGTATGAGTTATATGGTATATTATTTGACTAAGTCTACTCATCTTTCTACTTTTAGACTTGGCTTTTGTCCTTAACTGATTGGGTTCTAATCTTTATGATTTTTATTAAGTGAACATTGAGATTTAGAATTTGGTGTAATATAGTTATCAGTATTTATGATCGATCTAAGCTTTGGTGAATAAATTTAGTTTGATACTTTGGCCTGTTGAAGATTAAAGTTAGAGGAAGTGAGACTAAAGGAGATTCTTATGGTTATATATGATATGGATATCATATTGTATCTAAACTTCATAAGACCTTGCACGTGATTTTATAAATTGAATTAGATTTATTGGAGCTTTATAGTATCGATTAAAATAAATAGATTGTCAAAAAGGAAACTACATATGTATATATAGATCACTAAGGATATATTGAAGAATGTTTCAAAGGTTTGTGGAAGAAAATATTACTCTTGGTAATATTTGTATATAATTGTAGTTTTCAATCTAGCCTTGGAGTAGCTCTATATTAAGTATTGACAAAGAAATAGAATTGTATTCTTAGTATTATGACATGTAAAGATATAGTAAAAGTTTAAGAAATTTTAATTATTAAGAATTCCTATTGGCTTTATTAGTACAAAGAGTAGTTTGAGTCATTGAATTGCTCTCTCTTTGGGTTAAAGTGTAAAAGAGCAATGAATGGGAAATGATGTGGAATTATTGATAAATAAGTTCTAAAAATTGTCTCTTTTAAACATTTCAAATACTTGAAGTTAAAATAGGTTTTCTCAAGTTTGTATCGTATTGATAAGGTACTTATTTCATTTAACAAGTGATGATCACACCTTTTGCTCAAAGTTTGAGGCACGCCTAGGAAAGAAGGATTCGATTAAAGATTGTTCATTGGCGAATTCAGGGTTTTAAAGTTTAGAGGACTACACTTCTTTTAAGAGGAGGAGAATATGACAACCCGTAAAAAAAAAAGAATTGTTTATATATTATAAATAATATAAAGATCGAGTAAAAGACAAAAGAGTTCTTACTTACAAGTGTTATTTGAGTTTAATTTAGTAAATTAATATGTGGTCCATTTAAGAAATTCTAATAGTTTAATTTTACTATCAGTTTCTAAGCGTACATTCAGTAGAGAGAAAAACAAAAAGAGAGAAAGAGAGAAACTACTCTATACTATTAAGAAGAAAAAGAAGATGATGATGATGACGATGGTTATTTTCAAAAATTATTGAGACTCACTCTTAAGGTAAATATCTCTAATCCATTAAGGTTAATTACATGCATTATTAGATTTTGAGGATTTGATTTGCATGTCTAAGATTATGGTTTTAGTTTTCTCATTAAGATTGTATAAAGTTCTAAGTATTAAATAAATAGACATGAACTCTCTTAATTTTAGAATATAAACAAGACCAAAATTACATGATTTGATTGTGTAGATTAAAAGTTACAAATTTTTAAGTTTGGGTAGGATTGAAAAACACAGCAGACAATTGTAACCCACTTTTCAGTATCTTTCAGTTGTTTGATTGTACCATATTTTCTATGGTTAGAAAGCTTATTTGATAAGCTTTTCAATGGTATATAATTCGTCAAAAATGAACTTATAACTAGTGATTTATAGCCTTTTGAGCTGAGCATTACGAATCTGGAAAAATCTGAAATTTTGGACATTGTCAGCAAAACGTGGTAGCGGTTTGTCTGGCTATATGAGGCCCACATATAGACCCCACAGCCACATTTTTGGTACTTTTAGGATCCTTATCATTGGTAAAATTTGTCTCCTAATTTTGTTGATTTTTGGAGATAGGTCAAAATAGTTGTAAATTATGAGAAATTAACATTATTGCAGGAATTATAGAGTTGATTATAATGGATGCATGGATAGCAAGTAGTCATTATTATTAGTATAATTTTACTATTTGGGTTCTTATGTATGGTTTATATGATAATAGGTACTTGAAAAGAATTTGTTGATTATTTGAGTTGATTAGGCAAAGCGAACGAGGTAAGTAACTTTTGGTCTTTTCTAATAACTTTTTGTACAAAAACTAAATATTTAATTGTTTCTAATAAACTTATGTTTATAGAGTATTTTATTAAAAATATGATTTCAAGTAAAAATATACATTTTGCAAATAAGTTATTTATTAAAAGAAAATTATTTTACTGAAACAATCGCTTTGTTTAAAAGTATTTTGATTCTATTTGATAATTATTTTGCACAAAAATATGGATCAAGTATATGACATTATTATTGAACATTGTTATATAAAAACTATTTAGAAATGATTATAATGATATAATGAGAAAAGTGAAATTAATTTTGATCTGTTATTGTATATGAATGTGTTTTGAAACTCTCTTTAGTAACTATGCAATGTGGACCAATTCCACATGGGTTATATTTGGACAATATGTACTGAATGTGGACCTAGTTACAGGGGTTAAATATAATAAATATGGAGCTAGCTACATGGGTCAAATGTAGTAAATATAAACCTAGCTACAAGGGTTAAATATAGTAAATGTGGACCTAGGTAAAGGGGTTAAGTGTGGCCATATTCGCCAAAAACTCTTAAGAAGTGATTTGAAAGTATTATTGATTATCGAATGAGAATGAAACGACAGATTTTGAAAATCTACTTTATGTTTTTGTTAAGTGACTTTCCAAACAATCTCATTTTTTAGGTCGGCTCTGATACCAAATATAACACCACTGAGCTTCATTCAAATGTGCTAGCTTGAAGGTACTTTTGGGCTCATAGACCACTACTTAAATACCCATGATCTTTCTGGAGTATACCCGATATGGGACTTAGAGCATTAGAATTTTCCCCCCATTAAAGGCCTAGCGTCCTCGTTAGGGGTTCACATATAACCCCTATGAGCAGAGTCCATATATAAACCCTATGGGTAGGGTCCACATTTACTACGATTTCGGTCCATGGTAGCCTTTCAAGGCCCACACAGGTATGGATAAGGTCGGCTCTAAATACCAAATGTAACATCACTGGGCCTTACCCAAAAACGCTAAGTTAAAGTTACTTTTGAGCTCATAGATCATCACTTAAATATCTATGATCTTCCCAGAGTATACCCGATATGAGACTTGGAGTATTACATCCAACATCCGAGGATGTGCACCGCATACCCCTAAGACAAAGTCCCATAGGCATGCAAGGCATCTTTCTATAAACCAATATAATTAAGAATATTTGGCCTCCAATAAATACCAATGTATAATATAAAATCAAATAACTCTTATAAAGTCTCCAAATATTCAAAATAAATACTATATAATAGAAATTATGATCCGATAAATTCAAGATGATCAACCTTCTGAATCTTTACATTTTCTCAATTAAGATGAAGAAATTATTTTATTTGAACCATACACCCTAATTACTACTAAATAAATTCCTTTTGTGAGCCTCTTAACTAATAATCTTTAAAACCTTAGAAGGAAAAATAAAAAGATGAGTTAGAAGCCCAATAAGTAACCAGTATTTAACCTTATCTTGTTGGATCAAGTATATGTAAACCAAAATTGTTAACAAATATTTTTCAGAACAAATTTGGTTTCAAAAATCAATAGTTTTAAAAATATTCAAATCAAGTCGTTTAGTAAACAATTTGACAAAAAGAAATAATAAGTTTCCAAATCTGTCTTTTCGAATCCCTTTTAGTCAATAATAATTTCAATTATACTTCTCCCCAGTTTTTGGCGACTATAGCCATACTTAACTTATAATATCCTAAATTCTCTAATGACACCCAAATTTCTCACATAATTAAAGAGCCAATAATAGCATGTAGCATAACATTTTTTATATTAGTGCCATATGTATGTCTCAACTTAAGTATTTATTCTATTATTTAACTATTACGAATAAACTTCATTTACTAAGTAATTTTGCAGTGAAATGCTCTTTGGTACAAGTATGACGTGTTTTAAGTTGACTGGTTATAATTATAGGCATGATTCTAATTGTTAAATATGTTTGTTTTTATTAATTCATTTAGTTAGTCATCATTATTCATATTTGTGTTAAATTATAGTTTCTAAGTAATTTATATTTGTCTATAATTAAATCTGTAATTTCTAATTTATATTTACGATAATTATCTTTTTGTTTTTATTATTTTATGTAAATATATGACTATAATACAAATATATGGTGAGGATGAGACCTCGTCGACTTAATCAAAGTCAGTTATTTTCTCTTCTTGCAACAGTGTATATTACTTTTTTATTTATTGGGATTCTACCTTTCAATTGCTGGCCACTCTCTCATCTTCACTTTCACTTCTCTCAAATTCTTCTAGTTGATTATATATGTGGGGACTTCTAGGATACGGCACGGTAAAAAGGTGTATCAATACACCCCCAGTTTTTTGGCTATCTGATTCAAATCTCATGGACTAAAAAAAAAAAGACTCATAGGGTCTATCAAGTACCCTTCCACACCCAATCCCACCTAAATTAAAAGAAATAAATATTTTATTTTGCCTATCTTCTTATCCTTTCGACCTTGCCTCTATTTCTTATTCGCCGCTCTCCATTGCCTCTTACACCATGACATCAGTTAAGGCTGTCGAGACCGGTGCTTCGCCGGTGATAGAAAATCACACAGTGCATTTGAATTGTTAAAGCTTGATTTTTGGAAAATGGAGTATTTTTTTTTCTTTGGATGTATTTTAATTAAGTTTTGATAGATTTTTACCGGATTTGGTAATTTTAATTTGGATCTTGAAAGATTTCTACCATGGAAGAATGGTTTTTTTGTTAATTTTGGGTGTATTATGTCTTGGATTTAAGGGTTATACTCCATTGGGACGTGTAAACCTTTCAGTGACAGAGAGGGGTGATTTTTTTTCAAAAAATAACTATGATTTTAAAAAATTAATTGGAGTTAAATGAAGGCTTTGACGAGGAGAGGGAGGAATGTGATAAAGATTAATATTAAGTTTTCCATGAAAATCCGAAACATCGAAACTGTACTTTATCGGAAAGATGAAGTCACCAACCCAGAAAATTAGTTCGATTGTATCGGAGATTCATGCGCTTTCTATGATTATAGAGTCGGTGATGTTCTCCTTCTATTTTGGATTGTTTTGGGATTGTAAATGGAGCTTCTATTTGTTCGGATTATTTTTTTGGGAGTGAGTCCCCTGTTTTTCTTTCGGTGGCTATGGACAATCGTTCTTTGTTGCAATTGACCGTTAGTGAAATTCATTTTTTTAAAAAAAAAAAATACAAAAAAATACAAAAAAACAAAACAAAAAGCCCACCAACCCAGAATAGAAGAGGAAACTGTTATACTCTAATGCATCAAATAGCAAATTTAGCCATTCAAAGTTGTGTGGCCCGCATCATTCTCAGCCAATCAATACATATAGACCGGGGCGTATTGATACACCCATTTCATATACCGTATACTAGAAGTTCCTCCTATATAGTATACCATTTTCTATATTCATACATGCACCGGACACGTGTATGCACCTCACATTTCATCTCAACAACTACGTACGTGACCATTGCATTTTTTTACATGGCAAAAACTAAAATTTTACCACAATATTAGTTTAATTTTTACAAACAGACATATATCACGCGCGTGATCCTGATCCTTTATTCCACTATATAAAATAATATTTGGATTAATGAGATCATGTCATGTATATTTATCTCAATATTGTAACCATCTGTCTCGAAGGCGGCTGCAATTCAAAAAAGTAGAGTATAGCACACAAGTTGTATATATAGCACAATTCAAAAACCTCTCCACCAAAGGGGGATTTGAGTAAATAACCAAATACACTTGGGGTAAGGGTCAAATTGGTAATTTTTCTTACATCTCCTCCCTCCCCCGGAGCCTAGGTACCATATACACCCCCGAAATAAAGGGCCTTAAATACTAGAAGGTCACGTGCACGCACTGCTTATCTGATGATTAGCTTCTCCAAATTAGGTACCTTGACTCACTAATCATCTTTCTTAATCTTAGATTAATTCTTAATAGATTACAAGGGAAAAAGGAAAATTTGAATCTTTGAAGCAGTACAAATAGTCAAAAAAATATATGATATATTAATTATTGAGACTATGTTGCCTATCTGCTGCTTCTTAGCAGAACTTCCGGAATAGGGTAAACGGTTTTAAATTTAATTGATAATTAGTATTACAAACTAAAGACTCTTGTTATCATATATTCGCTGCAAATACTTAGACTTAAATCATGTTTTATCAATGATGAAGTGAGTTGGCTCAAGTGGTAAGAGCACACATTACTTAGGATCTCAGTCTTAAGTTCGAGTCACACCGAGGTAGGCCGTAATAATAGGTATTTTTCTCGAGAGTTTTAGAGCAATACGGTAAAAAGTAGCCTACCTTTAAAAAGTACGGTACCCAAGAAAAAATTTAGAAAGTACGACATACAGATACAAGGCGTAATTTTCTGAAAAATGTGGATCTATGACTTACACGCATCAAGGCCAAAAGGAAAAAAAAAAATAGGAAAAGAAAAAAAAAATTAGAAAGTACGACATATAGATACAAGGCGTAATTTTCTGAAAAATGCGGATCTATGACTGACACACATCAAGGCCAAAAGGAAAAAAAAAAAGGAAAAGAAAAAAACAGAGTATGTTAAAAAAATGACAGCCAGTAAGCACTGATTGTTAAGACGGTACCGTGCTGTTGTCACATTGCTTTTCTTTGAAAAACATTAAAAAAAAATAATAAAACTTTTTAATTTTGTATATTTTTGCATTGCTTTTGTCTTTTTCTTTTTCATTTTTTCGCTAACTTGTCTTTGTGTTGCCTTGTTTTGACTTTTTTAAACCTAATTTATTATTTCATTTTATTTTCCACTCAACATTTACATAAGGATGAGATTTTAATGGTTACTGCTATATTTATACATCGAAGGTTACTGTTTTTTTTTTACCGTTGGATAAAAATCAAACGGTTTTAATTAAATTGGTAGTTGTGCAATAAAATTTATTGTAATAAATTAGCTTTGATATTATAAAACTCTTTTAGAAGCGCAACTTAGTGGTAACCTGCTGACATGGCACTTTTAATACATTTTTCATATATTTAAATAGAATCTTAATATGAGATTCATTCCTTGATTCTTTCCCATTCCAGATTTCTATTCCCATTCTAGATTATTAATTAGTCAGTATTAAAAATTGTTTCTGCTATTAATTAGAAAGTATTAAAATTATTTCTATTCTCAAAATCCGCTATATTAATCCATTATTAATTACCAATTGATATTTAATAACATTTGACCAATAAAAGATGAAAGAAAATATTGAAATGATAATCTTGACCATATTGAATAGGGAATAACTTTCATTTATGATACTTGGTATTTCCTAATAAAATCTTATAAACTTCTTCCCATCTAAGTAGATGTATTAATGCAATTCCACCAATGAAATAAAAGAAATAGAAAATTAAATTAATAATTTTTAGTTATTCTATTTCGTATAAACTTGTTGAAAACTATTGAAGAAGGCATTCAGGCTCCTTTGAACTCATTAAACACCACTGAAGATGTCCTTCGATCTCCTTTGAACTCATTTTGTTTCAGAAATTGTATTTTGACCTTGAGATGATGGCTACTCCTTTAGAGATTAGCATTAGTATTAGCATTAGCATTGAACTTCCTTTAGATGCTTATTAGTCTCAGTTTAATTTTTTTATGCTTATTTGTCACAGATTTGTTTTCTTTATGCTTTTAATAGAAGTGTAAGGAGACATCTGAAATAGAGTGGAGTATTTTCAAAAACTACCTAATTAATTTAAATACAAAAAATGAATCCTAATATTGAATAAAATACATAATAAAAAAATAAAACAAAAAGGAAACAAAATTTAATTACTTTATATTACTAAATTAGGATTTGAAATAAAAACAAATCAACACAGTCAAATATGATATTAATATTAATGACTCACGTAATTTTCAAAAATTACCTAATTAAATACAAAAAAATGAATAAAATATGGAATAAAAATAAAGTAGAAAGGAAATAAAATTCAAACCATTACTGAATCATTCTAGGTATTAATTGCAACCTCATCAAAAAAAAAAAAAAAAACGAATCTTTAGCATTAATTATAAAACCTAACTAGTTTTTAAACCTACTATAACAGGTACTAATTGCTCAATTTAATTAATGCTTACCTTAATTTATATAATAAATTTATTGTTACACGTATTTTAATAATGGTTACTCATGGAGACGTAATCATTAAAACCTCCTCCTCTATATAATTATATATATGCTATTTTATTTGTGTATTTATTTTCAATGTTATGAATCAAAATTTTTTATTGAACTACATTTTTTTTGAACAAATTTTTCAAGTCACATATGACTAACTACCTCTCTTATTTTTGGGAAACTAGGGGTGACCTAATACAGTGCGTATAATAATCTCACTTTTTTATTTATTTATTTTTTAAATTATGGAACAATCAACTTGCCTTCTAATTTATCTGGTTACTATAACTAATATGGTAGAATAATGTCGTTAATCAAGTGGGAGACCATAGGTAACAACAAAATGATTAATCTTTAGTAAGCAAGTAGGTGATCATCGGCCTTCTAATTTACCTGGTTACTATAAATCATGTGGTAGAATAATGTCGTTATTCAAGTGGGAGACCATAGGTAACAACAAAATGATTAATCTTTAGTAACTAAGTAGGTGATCATCGGCATCCTACTAGGTGAATGTCGGTAATTCGCAAATTTTACATCAGATTTCGTTAGATACTTACAGTGAAATAAGTTTAGTCTATAATTCAAATTTCTCCATCTAAGTAGGATACCTATGGTAATATTTATTTAAAGTGAAGTATATCACATTTTTTTAATAAAATTCATATCTAAAAATATATTTTTAAGCAATTAGAGAAGCCTAATTCCTATTCCAATTTCTTGGATACTGTAGGTAACTAGATGCGATATCTATAGTAACTTCTACTTTTTTTTTTCCTTTTTTGGATGTAATAATAGGCTCAACTTTCTATTTCAACTTTATTAATCATTATAAATAAGCTGAAAAGTGGTATATAATAAAATACCTATAATAATTTTTTGTTTTTTAGTATCCTAAGGTATGATAGGCATCATGGTACGATACCTATAATATACACCTATATTATAACTTCAATTTTTTTTCCTTGTTTAGATGCAACATAGTAAGATACCTATAGTAATTTTTTTTAGTATCCCAAGATATTAAAGGTTATAAGTATCATTGTACAATACCTATGGTACGATGATATGATACCTATAGTATCATCGTATGATACCTATACTATAACTTCAATTTTTTTTTCTTTTTTTGGATGCAATAATAAGCTTAACTTTCTATTTCAACTTTATTAGTCACTATAAATAAACTGGAAAGTAGTACATGGTCAGATACCTATAGTATTTTTCTTTTTCAATATCCCAAGATACTATAGGTACCATAGTATGATATGTATGGTAACTACTTTTTTATTTTTAATTTTTTTTTGCTTAACTTCACTTCCTACTTCTTGGATACCACAAGTAACCTAGTGCGATAA
>JXTC01000100.1:750125-852850 GCA_002914845.1 Trema orientale | reverse complement strand
GAGCCCAATTCCCATGTTCAACTTTAGTGGATACTACAAGTAATCGACGAAGATACTTATGGTCTATTTTCTTTTTTTCATTTTTCCTAGAGACCAACCTTGTAAAAAACTTATAACAACCTCATTTTTAAAAGAAAAAAAATTGAAAAAATTTTAGATGCTAAAGATAACCAGTTGGACATATATGATATTTTTCTTTTTTAGCAATAAGGAAAGCACAACTACTTTTTTCTATTTTTGGACACCGTAAACCGTTAGGATATTAATGGTAAATTCTTTTGTTATATAAAGAGAAAAAGTTTAAAAACAATCTAATAAAAATATATCTCCAAAAAAAAAAAAATCCATTCCTGAAACAAAATTAGTGCAAGAAAAAGAAAAAAAAAATGAAGAGGGAAAGAAGAAATTAAAAAAGGTTGGAATTAATTTACAAAATAAAGTGATTCATAAAAATAATTGTGTTATTAAAAATATGAACGTGAAAATATATTTGAAAATGTAATTAAAAAACAAAAAGATAAAAACAAATTGAAAAAGTTAAAGAGAACTAAAATTTTAAATGAAAAATAAAAGGATCTTATCAGGGTGTCAACTGACAGCAAACTCTCTTTAAAAAAAATGGATTAAAAATAAAACACGGCAAAAGTTTGAAATGATCGTACCGTACCGTTCTAAACAAAAGATTATACCGTAAAAATCAAAACTTTTATCAAAAAGTCATATCTAGTCTAATTTTCCCATTTTTATTTAATCTGTAATAAGTGGAGCTCATTAGGTAAGCCCCATTTTTAATATTTATGCTTATAATGATATCAATATATTACAAATTATAAGCAGTGCCGCATGTATGATCTGATTGGTAAGAGCAATGCTAAGTAGAGGTCATTAGTTAAACTCCACTTTTAATATTTATGCTTATAATGATATCAATATATTACAAATTATAAGTAGTACCGCATGTATGATCTGATTGGTAAGAACAATGCTATGGAGCATTAATAGTGGCCAGCATCATGATGATGTATCCATATGTTACTAAATAATTCTAATTAATAAATAAGGTCTTATATATGTTCACCTGAATTATAATTATAATTAGCTAGTGACAGATTCACAAATCAAATCATGTAGTATTATTATTGGATTAATTATCATGGTACTTAAAATATCCAGGTTTGGGTTTCAAATCTTAAAAAGAATTAACAAAAGTAAAGTTTGTCATTTTAACTATTACTTATAAATATACGCTTCCAAAGACCACAATCACAAATACAGTACTCCGAATTAAATTTCAAGTACGAAGATTTTTTCCTTGTCGTCAGTTTACGTTCATTTCATTTTTTGCCCTCAAACTTAAAAGCAAGAAAAATTCTCATAACTAATAACGGTATCAAACAAAGAAATAATTGTAATAACTCTTTTGTCGTTTTCCATTATTGCTGTTGGTGTCGTCTTTCGATCAGCTCTATTCCTTTTTCATTATTCCTGCCCAATTTTATTATCGTACTTAACGTTTATGTCGTTTAGCCACTTTTGTTGTTTTTCAATCTTTTGTCGCTTGTAATTGTCGTTTTCATATCTTGTTGTCGTTTATATCTAGAGTTAGTTTCATTTTCTTCGTTGTCGTTTTCCTATTTTATTGTCATTTTTCATTTTGTTATAAATTTATAATATATTTAAAAAAAAAAATGCTTGCTGCTAGAACGGTGCGTCTTAAATTTTTAATATAGTTTCATATGATATTTGTATTTGTTTCAAGTGGCGTTGGATAAATTTTAACTTTGGCATTGTGAAAAGGTATCTGATATATAGTCTTCACGAGAAATTTAGGTGGATGACCAAAATTTTAAATTTGATTAAGTAGATGTCCATTTTTAAAATTTTATAGCTAAATGTCCAGGTAGATATATTTTTACACTTGGTAGATACACAGATCTACCAATTTTAGTTACTGTTCTGAAATGCACTGGGTATATAATTTTTTATACTTGGTATATAAAATTTTATACTTGGTATATATGCATATATACCGGACATTTTGCTATAACTTTTGACAAAGGGACATTTACTGAAATTAGGCCCAAAATTTGGTCATATTTCTATAAGTCCCTAGTTTCACATCATATGTTGATATTTAAAAAAGCGTTCAAAAGGATAATCTAAATAATAAACAAACTATAAAAAAAATTTCAACTCAAACTCTTTCTGAAAGTCTTACTTCATAGACGTGTCCAAAATTTGAAAGAGCTGAGCTTTTTTAATTTCTTTTCTTCTTGATTACAAGATAAGATATTCTAGCTTTTGCCAGCCGGCCTAGCTATTTTTCTCTTATTCATATGGCCCTCCTAGTTGCTACCTCAAATCCTCAATGAGCAATTTAGCTAGCAATAGCCTTTTCATTTTTTTTTTTCCAATTCGTTTTTAAGGTTGATCTCGAAAGCGAAGTTTGTATTTGGGCCTTCTCACTAACATTTTTCACACACGTTTTTGAGCCATATATATATTTTTAAAATAATATAATCCAATGTATGATTAGTATGTAATTTTAAAACTGAATTTAAAAGCTAAATACAAATCTTCTTCTTTTTTTTTTTTTTCTCCTAACATTTTACATGAGTTACTCATTGTCATGTATACGTTTATACTTTACTACTTTTCTTTTCAATGGTATTATTAAGAATTAGGCTAGAAAATTGGAGCAAAAATCACCTCGCAGAACCATCTTGTTGGAGTAATTAAAAAGCGCAAAAAAAAAAAGAAAAAAGAAAAAAAATCAAGTAGATAGCAGCAGTAATAGAAGACTGAAATCAGCCTAAGCCTTTTCATCTTTGGTACTCTCCAAAATCTGACACGAAAAATATAAGAGAAGGAAAAGACATATGGGCATATATAGAGTAACGGTTTTAACTATCGTTCATATCCAACTTCCACAACGAACAAAACGAAACTGGTTGGCCTTTCCACCTTAACCCTGCAAACCCATCTTTTTCTTCCACTCTCATTTCCCAGTTACTGTCATACTTTCTCAACAGAGCTCGACCTCCATCAATGGTGTCCTCTCCCAAAGCCTCACCTACGAACCCGGCTCCCCTCATTCTCTCGCACCACTTCTCTTTCCCTTCGTTCATTTCACCCCGGTTTGTCAGAGCCTTGGCCGCCTCTCCTTCCATTAACTGCCGCTCGCTGCTCTCTCGGCCTTTGAACGCGCTGCTCGTCGAGTCCAGAAACCGCCATAAGTACTCGACTCGCCGCGAGAACCCGGCGGCAAAGTTGCCGCAGCTACTGCAGCTGCATTCGATGTCGTTCTCGCTTAGGATTACCCCTTTGGGCTCTATTCTTCTCAGCGATCTCAAGAACTCTGTTCTTTCATCTAGGGTGTTGTGGCTTAGATGGTGGAGCCTGAATTGGGCGCAGACGATTAGAGTTTCGTTGTCGGAGGAATTGATGGTCTGGGCATTTAGGTTCTGTAATGGTTGATTGTCCAGTCGGTTGATCTGTAAATTTATGTTCATGGACTTGGCGAAACAGAGGAGCCGAGAGGAAAAGTTGTCACCTGGTGGGCCTTTCGAAAATGGGGTCGCTGTGTTTTGGTCGGTTTCAGCGGTTCCGGCGATTATTGTAATGCGAACTAGCGGAGGAGGGCCACCCGAGCGGCGAGTCAAGGCCTCGAGAAGTATTGGCCATTGTACACCATGCGATACCCCAATATCAAGAATGTGCAGGTTTCTTGTTCGATCAGTTTCCTCACCGAGAAGTTGGAGGATAGAAGAGTTTGCAATGTTGTTGGGGAAAGCGAACCAAGGGCTAACCTCATAGAATTTGATTAAAGATTTCTGAAAGAACCTCGGTTCTGCAGAAGAGAAAGTGACGGTGCCTACTGGGGCTGAGTAGGCGGAGCCAGAGGAGGATATGTGGTGCGTCAGTGCACGGAGACCATGAAAGGCGAGACGGTGGTTGGCATCTCCGGTGAGGGAGGCGAGTTCGTGGAGAACATAGACGAGGTGTTGTACACGTGTGCAGTTTCCTTCGGTGATGGCGGCGGCACACGGGTTGAGAAGCTGCTCTGCCCACCTTCCTTCCTTGTTGTTACTGTTATTGCAGTTATTTCCTGTGGCCTTAGCTGAGTTTTTCCTGTTTCCTACTGATTTCCTTATTGCAACCACTTCTTCAACTGCTGCATCCCCATCCTCGGCCTGGATGATCCGCCGGCCGTGATTTCTCCGGTGATTATGATGGTTCTGAGATGTTTTAGGAATCGGGTCGTCGGCGGATTTTCGCTTCTTGGCTGAATTGGGAAGCGGCAGGTGATTAGAAATGGTGGGATTAACAGGATTTGCAGTCACGGTGGTGGCAGCGGCATCGGGAGAAGGGCTATTGAGAGAAGTGTCTAGGGTATGAATCAGATCGTGGCCAGTATCTTGATTTTCATCCCACCACTGATAGCCGTTGATCTCACCAGAATGGTAAGGATCATCCAAGAAAGATGGAAGGAATGAAACTGAATCTTCTAGCCAGTCCATGATGTGATCCGAGGTGGGGTTTGGCTCTGGCTCTTCACTAGTCATTATGCCTGATGAGAAATATAAATGAGTAGAAGGAAAGTTGTTTAGGGATGAAGAGGAATCAATGTTTGGATCATTGACTAAAGAAGATAGAGACCAACCACACTTGTCAGGAAATTGTTAAACTAAACGAGTGGGGCAGTAGCGCCCTCTGAAAGGGACAAAGAATGGCATTTTTCCAGGTGTTGGTGTGCTGTTCGTTTGGAGGATGTGATGTTTTATTAAGGTTTTTTAAAACCATTAAGAAAGTAAGAAATAGTGTCCTTTCCTTGTTTTGGGTGGTCAACTTATTCCTTTTTATGCCATGTTAGTTGAGATCCACCAATGAGGAGAGGAGAGAGGAAGTTGTTTAGAAGTTTAGGATTGTAATGGGGTTGAGATTGAATTGTCAAGAGACGGCAAACTCTCATAAATATTAGAAAGTCTTCTGTTTGGTACCGGTTTGTGCCTGCTGAGAGACTCTAAAATAAACTTGATAGTTTGTCACCATTCCATGTGGTTTTAAAATACAATATCACTTACTAGCAAAGAGGGACTAAATTAAGGATGATTTAAAATCTTCATTAACAGACAGAAAAGAGTACAAAAGCCACAAGAACCCAATAAAGCTAGCCAACCAACTAGAGAGCCAAGCCAGACAGAAGGACAAAATACATACATTATAATACTGTTTTAATCTACAGAGAGACCAAGTAACAAGTCTTTCCTGGCTTAAACATTGAAGAAAAAACCAGCCACTGTTACAATAAACCAATTGCTGTAAATAATTTTTATGCCATCCTTCCTTTCTCTCTCAAAAGGCAATAAAATGTAGCTGCTCGGTCACTTCTAAAAGTCGGCACTTCTTCCCGATTTTAGGCTATTAAGTTTGCCTAATATGATTAAATTCAGAAACTTTAGTCAGCTATTCCTTAATATAACTCGTTGCTAGTGTAGAGCACTAGGCTATTTATTCGTTGAAAATTGCAGGCACAAAAAAATAATGTATCCTGTTGCGTAGCATCTCCAGTCACAAAACATGGAGTGTCCGTTGACAATTCGATAAAAAGTTGACCATCCTTTGTAGACAAAACAACCTTAACATGTAAGTTTAGACTGTGAAATGGTGATTTGCATTGGCGAATAACCCCTCTAATAATCCTCAGTTCCGATCATGAGAACGATTAGCAACCAAAGCCAAACAAATTCTTTTGCAAAGTTTAAACCGCTGATGGCGGCGGATGTAATATAAATTCGAATCAAAATATTAAAACATGTAATTATCTAACAAAACTCAGGTTTTGCTTAATTTGTTGTCCATTTTGCACAAGAAGTTTGCTGTTTGCATCATATGTTCATGAATATTCAAATAAGTGGGGAGATTTTTTGAACAAGTAATCTCAATAAAATAAAATAAAAAGAGAGAAAGAAGGCAAATCGGTGAGTGGGACGTCCTCCTGAGTCTAGCCTCACAAAAGATGAAGCAACAATGGTACTCATTGGAAAAGAGAACACTATCAAAACAGCAACTATTATATGGGAAAATAGGAGAATATTCTGCTTATGTTGCATAAAGAAACATAGTATTACACATTCTGCTTCCGAAAAGAGCTTCGGAAACAATTACATTTACAGAAAGAAAACAGACTTCTAATCTTAATGTCTCTCTGTGATGAAAGGTCCTTGAAATTTGAAACCAAACAACACCCCCAGGACAACAGACTAACCTTTATTATCATTACTATTAAACGGCTAGACCGTAATTGGAGTTCGAAGATGAAGGCGTACTTAAAAGAAAACAAACAATTGCTACAAATCATAAGCGCCAGAAAAGAAGACAATGTCATACCATACTTTAGTCTTGAGCAATCAAAGATTTAAGCTCCCCTGTTCATGAACTCTCCCCCTTTTGGATATTGATTGATGGAGAATGACTACTGTTACCCCAGATTAGACTCTTCTCATTTTCAATCTCCATTGCGAATTCGTATGGCATATTAGTTACCTTCAATTCAAGTAGCATCTCTAGGTTCTCCAATCCTTTTAGAACTTTCATTTTCAGGCAGGTCCTTGTCTCCAACTCCCGAAGATTCTGCAGTGCTTTCTTTCGAACTTTCAACTCTTCCAACTCTTTTAGCTTCCACAGTTTCAAGACTCGAAGCTGCGGAAAGCTTTCTTCGGGGCAACACATTTGTTTTCCCTTGTAAGAGTCAGAATAGAAACAGAGTATTTTAAGGTTGGAGAGTTTTCCTAGCTCAAGCATTGGGTCTTCTAAAAGACCAGAGGCTGATAAGGTAAGCTCAGTAAGTTTCTTGGGGAGTTGATGGACAAGGGCAGGATCCAGAGGCATCCCAAATAGCTCTATGCTGGACAGATTCTTAAGGTCTGAAAGCCTCAAAAGTAGCTTTTGGGCTTCGTTCGTTTTAGCAGTTGACCTGAGTCTCAAAGTTTGAAGTTGGGTCAATTTCGAGATCCGTTCTGATAGTATTCTCGTTTGCTCAGACACATCTAACTGGAACTCCATTCCTAGCTTCCTAATGTTGGTCAACTTGTCTAAGCAATCCTCGATAGGACTATCCTCATACACACACATGCCCCACAAAGTTTGGAGGTTCTCTAAGAAACTGTAACTTGGCTGACGTCGAAATTTCAAGAAACTGTCACTTGGCTGACGCAGAAACTTACATCGGTTACTGCGATTCAAGTACAGGTTTCGAAGGTTTTTTAGTTTCCGTACTGAGCTTGGGAGGGCGCAGAGATAAGTATGCTTGACATCCAAGGTTTCAAGATCAACCAAGTCACCTATAGTCCATGGAATGCTCTTAAGATGAGTCCACCTTAAGCCCAGATACTTCAACTTCTTTAATTTTCCTATGCAGTTGGGCAATTCAGGTCTGAATGCGCGTTCAAGATCAAGCACCCGCAAATTTTGAAAAGCATCACGTTCAATTCCCTTGCGAAGAAAGTTGCCTATTGTTTCTCCGGGTTCGTTTCCTTCTCTAGGGTCAAAAATAAGGAAGGACTGAAGCTTTGTGAAGTCTAGCGAAATCCTATAACTTGCTTCGATGTTCTCCGCTTTTTCAATGAACCTCTGAAGAAAGCAACCTATGTCTTCTATGGGATCCTCGTTTACTTTAGGATCATAATGGTGAAGCTCTCTGTCATCCGCTAGGCGCTCATCGTGGGTTGAACTTTCGCTGCGAATTAGGCAAAGACTTAGACCATTTTTGCCAAAATGATGAGCAAGTCTTAGAACCGACCTGCTGACATCTTCAAATTGTTGTTCCTGCGAATCGAGCTTAAACTCGTGACATTGTGGTTCTGTTTTGAATGGCAAGCGGCATGTCTTGACTTTCCCACTAGCCTTTCTCCTCACCGTTTGAAAGACGCCCCGACCGATCAACTCGGAAAGCCGCTCTTCTGCAACTTGTTCAAGAGTTTCATTCTCTTCTCTGCTGCGTTCTACCAACCCTTCCGACACCCACAAAGTGATTAATCTCCTAGCAGAGATTTCAAAGTCCCTTGGGAGCAGTTCGAAGTGTTGAAGGAATTGATTAAGATGCGGAGGAAGATCTCTGTGATTAGTTTTCTTAAAGCTACTTTCCAACTTTTTTACTGCGTCAAGCACTTTAGAAGCAATTTCAGCAGTTCCACCCTGCTGCAAAGTCATATATCCGCCACGAACAATGGAAAGCGGTAAGCCCCAGCATCTACTCACAATATCTTGAGCGATTCTATCTTCCTCATCTCGAGAAACGTTCACCATCTGTTTGAGCAAGCTCAAGCTTTCAGCTTTCGTGCGTAGTCGAAGCCGATGGAGAGCATAGCGCCTCTGCCCATCTCTTGAAGATTGGCCACAGGACCTCTGCTGCTCATCTACTGAAGCAAAATCTACACTGCGAGTGGTTAGTACAATTTTGCTTCCGTCTGATTTTGCCCGTAACATTATTTCTAATGTACCCCAAGCTTCCTTTGACACATTATCCAGAACTAGAAAGTACTTGTTCATCTCTAGAATCTCAGCTACTATCTCCCATAAGTGTTTATCAGAATTGCTCCAATGTTCGTGCAAAATAATACCATCCCGGTGTAGATAGACCAAAATCTGTTTTGCTACATCTTCCAAAAATGATAATTTGTAGTCGAAGTTTCCAGGTACATTAATCCACATACAGGTGTCAAAATGGCCTATGCGAGCTCTAAGGCTATAGATTTTTTTCGCCAGGGTCGTCTTACCTACACCCTCCATCCCTATGATAGAAACAATGCCAATCCCAATACTAGAGCAGTCTTGATGCCCAGTATTAGCCTCATCAGCAGTCAGCTTCGAGATAACTGCTTCTACGTCGTCTTCTAAACCAACCACTGAGCTTGACTCGTCTCTTAATTCGATTTTGTAAGCTGTTAGGCTTCTCTCAAGAAGATCAATATGATGCTTGATTTGGTCAATATCCTGAGAAAGCTGACGCCTAGCTCGCTTAGTACTCCACATTTGGGCAATTTTCTGAGAAAACTGACGCCCAGCTCGCGTAATACTCCACAACTGATCGTTTATTTCACTGGCGCCCTCGAATTTTTTGGAAAAAGATTTTGTGGATTTGGATGCACTCCCAGCAATGTTCTCTATTTCCTTCAAGGGAGCCTCTCTAAGATTGTTTATGCCGACATTTGAGCTTGGATCCTTCAAGTGCTTATACATGTCGTCCAGCTGATCGCATAGCAACTCAAGCTTTTCATAAACCCAGTCCAGTTCTACAAGTCCCCGCCCTTCGAGGTAATAGCGAATATTGTTTACCAAAGATGAAATTTGGTCTTCGCTATCCGCGTGCTGATAAGACTGGTTTGGTGAATCTCTAACGATAAATTGGAAACCATACCTTTCCTTAACTTCAAAAAGGTCGGCGAAGCCAACGTCAACATAGCTCATGTCCGCCTTAAGCTTTCGCCTTGCTTTCCAATCCCAGAGAACGTCTGGAACTCGAAGCCACCTATTTTGGTACTCTGTTGCTTCTAAGCATCTGTTGAGGAGAACAACATTGGCTTTGGCGACTAACTCATTGGCCTCGGCCACCAGCTCATATACTTCCTTCAACCAGGCCCTTTCAATTTTGCTCTCGAGGGGAAAATCCTTGATGAGTTCCATGAAAGGACAGAGTAGGATGAGTCGCAGCTCAACGTTTCGGGCTTCGGTGATGCCAAATATTTTTATTGGCCGCAACGTTGTGATTGTAGCTCTTGCTCTCTTCAAAAGAGAGGATTTCAGCTCACCTGTGTCGACTTCTAATATGGACTCGACCCACTTGTTCTCATGTTGTTCAATAGGTCTGTCTAGGAGGTTTCTGATCACAGACCATGATTTCTCCACTGACCTGCATATATTGATCTTAAGTGCTTTCTTCTTCGCAATTCTGCCATTTATCACATACTTAACCGGCCCAGTCCACTGGAAAAAATCTTCTATCTCCATCAGGCGGCGGCGCAGTGACGAGAAGGACAGACTCCATATCGTTTGGGACAATAACAACTCCTCTATTCCCCGCTTCTCAAAGGCTTCAACCAAATCCTCCGCCTCTCGGACCGCGCTATCGTTCCTTTGCAGCCAAGCTACCTCCGATTTCTTAAGTCGTACAAATTCCAGCCCAGCAATTGCTCTACTGGGGTCGAGTTCGGAATACCTACTTGCTAGGTGCTGCAGTTTGGCCTTTAATTGATTACTCAAAGAGGTTACTCCTGTTGCATCTTCCAGAACAGCTCTAAATAAACCCAACTCTCTTCTAATCCACTTGATGTTGCCGTTCAGAAATAGAAACGCTATGTAGCACACACAAAGGTAAAGGGCCGCTGTGGCAAGAGAGACACATAACAGGACCTGATAGAATGGTGTATTCTTTACGTACATCCAGAACAAGACCGCAGCAACGAGCAAAAAGGAATGGACATTAACATCTTCTACATAATCGACGAGAGAGTCGGTGGCCACGTCTTCATGCTCCTCCGTCCTGAAGAGCTCATTAAGACCTCCCTCTGCCACGATCTCCAACTCCATCTCCATTAATGCAGCACCTTTGTCTAGTTTATTGTATAGTGGAAGTGAGAAATCAGCTCCTGCATTAGTGGAATATTATCAGGGGTAACTTTTTTCTTTTAACGGTAAAAATTATAACAATCAAATGGTTAAAGTGTTTTTTTCTTTTCCTTTTTTCAATGCTCCTTGTTCTTGCCTCGAATCTCCCCGGACACGGACCCAGATGAAATTGATGGATCATGTAGGGATGTACCTATCTTATTAAAAAATAGAACCTTTTATTATATTTAAAAGTTATTTTCCTAAATAGTAAATACAAAGCCAGTGAATCATTGGAATACAAGTGGCTTTCATTTTTATTCTAAAAAAACAAAAAACAAGTGGCTTTCCATTTTCTCATAAAGGTAACACCACTCTTTTGACAAAAGTCAGGGACTAAAGTGTCAATTATTGATCCTCGTTAAAAAAGCTATAAAATTTTAGAAAACATGCATGTGGCACAACTGTAAGGTCAGTAAGGACATTGGATACTTAGAGATTTCAAGAGCTATAGTAACATCCGTGGCAAAAGCCTTAATGCACATTTTTTTTTTCTCTTTACATTTTCTAATTTCACAGTAAATTTTATTATAATTTATTATTATTAAAATGTGAAATAAGATAATAGAATCCATATATCAGATTTTGAGTTCGGAGAGTATAATGCTGAGGAAAAACTTTCCTTCGTGAGAAAGAGAGTGGATTTTGTAAGTGTGACTTGTACTAGGAATTAGTCATTGCTTTTCTTTTTTTTTTTTAATTAAAAAAAAAAAGAAATTAGTCATTATTTGAGATTGATAGATGTCTATATGAAACAAACCTATATTTATTCAAAGATGGGTATCAATCTCAACCTACATTGTGGTGCGGCCCACCCTGAAAGTGGGTGAAGATCCTTCAGCACCTATGATGATAGCATATCTCTTACAAAGAAGGATGTACTGCGTGGCTTTAATCCACAACTTCACTCATTGAAACACTGAAGTGACTCCTAAAACCTTACAAAGGATAACACAGGTGGTTACTCGTTACTCATTTACTCAAAATCCGAAGGCACATAAAATTTTAGGAAAACATGTGGCATTCATTAATGCAGTACGTTTATATTTATACATATCTATCTATCTATTTATCTATATATATATATCTATTTATCTATTTTTATATATATTTATATTAAACCTTAAGCAGAAAAAAAGTGTAAAAGTTCTATATCTTCTTCGATCATCATTCCATTTTCAAATGCCATCTTTGCATGGCTAAAAGAGCTTTATTAAAAGCTTCCAAATCTTTGAAACCCATGCCACCCTCTCGTTTTGGTAAACATAAAGTCTCTCATTTGCGCCAATAAATCTTTCTTCTATCGTCAGAGTCAGAACCACCCCACCAAAATTTGGCCACCATACCTTGAAGATCATGACAGAGGGATAAAGGAAGCTTGAAAACAGCCATGGCCACAGGTTTAAACCGCCGATGGCGGCAGATGTAATATGTATTCGAATCAAAATACTAAAACATGTAATTATCTAACAAAACTCGGGTTTTGCTTAGTTTGTTGTCCATTTTGCACAACAAAGTTTGCTGTTTGCATCATATATTCATGAATATTCAAATAAGTGGGGAGATTTTGTGAACAAGTAATCTCAATAAAATTAAATTAAAAGAAAGAAGGAAGGCAAATCGGTGTGGGACGTCCTCCTGTGTCTAGCCTCACAAAGGATGAAGCAACAACAGTACTCATAGGAAAAAGAGAACATTATCAAAACAACAACTATTTCTCCGATTCTGCTTGTGTTGCATAAAGAAACATAGTATTACACATTCTGCTTCCGCAAAGAGTTTCGGAAACAATTACATTTAGAGAGAGAAAACAGGCCCCTAATCTTAATGCCTCTCAGTGATGAAAGGTCCTTGAAAGTTGAAACCAAACAACACCCCAGAACGACAGACTAACCTTTATTATCGTCACTATTAAACGGCTGGACCATAATCGGAGTTTGAAGATGAAGGCGTACTTAAAAGAAAACAAACAATTGCGACAAGTCATAAGCGCCAGAAAAGGAAACAATGGCATACCATACTTGAGTCTTGAGCAATCAAGGATTTAAGTTCCCTTGTTCATGAACTCTTCCCCCTTTTGGATAATAATTGATGGAGAATGACTACTGTTACCCCAGATTAGACTCTTCTCATTTTCAATCTCCATTGCGAATTCGTCTGGCATATTAGTTACCTTCAACTCAAGTAGCATCTCTAGGTTCTCCAATCCTTTTGGAACTTCCATTTTCGGGCAGGCCCTTGTCTCCAACTCCCGAAGATTCTGCAGTGCTTTCTCTTCAACTATCAACTCTTCCAACTCTTTTAGCTTCCACAGTTTTAAGACTCGAAGCTGCGGAAAGCTTTCTTTGGGGCAACACATTTGTTTTTCCTTGTAAGAGTCAGAATAGAAACAGAGTATTTTAAGGTTGGAGAGTGAACCTAGCTCAGTCATTGCGTCTTTTGAAAGACCAGAGGCCGATAAGGTAAGCTCAGTAAGTTTCTTGGGGAGTTGCTGTACAAGGGCAGGATTCAGAGGCATCCCATATAGCTCTATGCTGGACAGATTCTCAAGGTGTGAAAGCTTCAATTTTAACATTTGGGATTCGTTCGTTTTAGCAGTTGATCTGAGTCTCAAAGTTTGAAGTTGGGTCCATTTCGTGATCCGTTCTGATAGTATTCTCGTTTGCTCTGACACATCTAACTGGAACTCCATTCCTAACTTCCTAATGTTGGTCAACTTGTCTAAGCAATCCTCGATAGGACTATCCTTATACACACACATGCCCCACAAAATTTGGAGGTTCTCTAAGAAGCTGTAACTTGGCTGACGCTGAAATTTCAAGAAACTGTCACTTGGCTGACGCAGAAATTTACATCGGTTACCTTGATTCAAGTACAGGTTTCGAAGGCTCTGCAGTTTCCATGCCGAACTTGGGAGATTGCAGAGATAAGTGTGCTTAACATCCAAGGTTTCAAGATGGACCAAGTCACCTATAGACGATGGAATCCTGTTAAGATGAGTCCACCTTAAGCCCAGATACTTCAACTTCTTTAGCTTTCCTATGCAGTCGGGCAATTCAGGTCTGAATGTGCGTTCAAGATCAAGAACCCGCAATTCTTGAAAATCACCACGTTCAATTCCCTTGCGAAGAAAGTTGCCTATTGTTTTTCCTGGTCCATTTCCTTCTCGAGGGTCAAAACTAAGGAAGGACCGAAGGTTTCTGAAGTCTAGCGAAATCCTTGCGTCGTTGCCCTCTCGCTTTTCAATGAACGTCTGAAGAAAGTAACCTATGTCTTCTATGGGTTCATCATCTTCTAGAGGATCATAACGGTGAAGCTTTCTGCCACCTTCTGGCTCATCCTGAGGTAAACTTTCACTGCAAATTAGGCAAAGACACTGTTTCTTTTTGTTAAAGTAATGAGCAAGTCTTTGAACCGATCTGCTGACATCTTCAAATTGTTGTTCCTGCGAATCGAGCTTAAACTCGTGACGTAGTCGTTCTGTTGTAAATGACAAGCGGCATGCCTTGACTTTCCCACTAGCCTTTCTCTTGACTATTTGAAAGATGCCCCGATCAATAAACTCGAAAATCCGCCTCTCTGCAACTTGTTCAGGAGTTTCGTTCTCTTCTCTGTTCTGATCTACCAACCCTTCCGACACCCACAAAGTGATTAGTCTCCTAGCAGGGATTTCCAAGTCCCTTGGGAACAGTTGCAAGTGTTGAAGCAATTGATTAAGATGCGGAGGAAAATCACTGTAATTAGTTTTCTTAAAGCTACTTTCCAACTTTTCTACTACGTCAAGCTCCTTAGAAGCAGTTTCACGCTGCAGCAAAGTCATACATCCAACACGAACAAAGGCAAGCGGTACGCCCCAACGAGCCATTTTTTCTTCCTTACGAGAAATGCCCACCATCTGTTTGAGCAAGCTTAAGCTTTCATCTTTCGTTCGCAGTCGAAGCCGATGGGGGGCACAGCGCCAGCTCGGGTCAGCCAGTGAACCAACATCTTCATTGCGAGTGGTGAGTACAATTTTGCTCCCGTCTGATTTTGGCCGTAACATGTCTTTGAATGTATTCCAAGCTTGCATTGTTGAGACATTGTCCAGGACTAGAAAGTACTTGTTCTCCGATAGAATATCAGCTACTTTCTTCCACAAGTGTTTATCAGAATTGCTACTAGGCTCCTGCAACCCAATATCATCCGGGCATGGATAGACCAGAACCTGTTTTGCTACATTCTCCAAAAAAGATAATTTGTTGTCGCAGTTTCCAGGTACATTAATCCACAAACAGGATTTAAAACGGCCAACAAAAGCACTATGGCTATAGATTCTTTTCGCCAGGGTCGTCTTACCTACACCCTCCATCCCTACGATGGAAACGACGTCAACACTAGAGCAATTTTGATGCTCAGTAATATCATGACTAGTAGTCAATTTTGAGACAACTTCTTGTACGTCCACTTCTAAACCAACCACTGAGCTTGACTCGTCTCTTACTTCGATTTTGCATGCTGTTATGCCTCTCCGAAGAATATCAATATGATGCTTGATTTGGTCAATATCCTGAGAAAATGATTCATTGGATTCGGACTCACTGTTAGCAATCTTCACCATTACCTTCAACCAATCCTCTCTAAGCTTGTTTATGCTGGCATTTGAGCTTGGAGCTTTACACATGTTGTCAAGCTGATCGCCTAGCAACTTAAGCTCTTCATCTATATGATGCTTGATTTGGTCAATATCCTTAGAAAACGATTCATCGGATTCGGATGCACTCCTAGCAGTGTTCTCCGTTACCTTCAACCACGCCTCTCTAAGCCTGTTTATGCCGGCATTTGAGCCTGGGGCTTTACACATGTTGCCAAGCTGATCGTGTAGCAACTTGAGCTTTTTATCTACCCCGTCCGGTTGTAGATGTCCCGTTTCGAGGTAACTGCGAATATCCTTTAGCACAGATGAAAGTTTGTCTTTAGAGTCCAAGCTCTGATCGGACTGGCTCTTATATTTTGGTGAATCTCTAATGATAAATTTGAAACCCTACCTTTCCTTAATTTGGAAAAGGTCGGTGAAGCCAACGTCAATGTAGTTTATGTCCGCCTTAAGCTTTCGCCTTGCTTTCCAATCCCGAAGAGTGTTTGGAACTCGAAGCCACCGATACTGAGGCGCTCTTGCTTCTGAGAATTTGTCGACGACAACATTGGCTTCGGTGACTAACTCATATACTTCCTTCAACCAGGCCCTTTCAATTTTGCTCTCGAGGCGAAACTCTTTGATGAGTTGCAGGAAAGGAAGGAGTAGCCTCAACTGCAGCTCGACGTTTCGGGCTTCGGTGATGCCAAATCTTTTGTTCTCCTCCAATATTTCGATTGTAGTACCTACTTTCTGTAAAAGGGGAGATTTCAACTGATCACCTGTGTCGACTTCTAATATGGACTTGACCCATTGGCTCTCATGTTGTTCAATAGGTCTGTCTAGAACCTTTCTGATTACATACCATAGTTTCTCTATTTTCTCGCATACATGGACCTCAGGTGCCTTCTTCCACGCCATTCTGCCCACAATTCTGTCATTTATCGTACACTTAACCACCCGAGTCCACTGGAAAAATTCGTCTATCTCCACCAAGCAGCGCACTGATGAGAAAGACGACATTAACTCCTCTCTCCGTTTCAGGAACGCTTCAACCAAACACTGTGCGTCTTGAACGACGCTACTGATTTCATCCACCCAATAGACCTCCCATTTTGTTAGTTGAAGAGATTCCAGTTGAGCGATTGCTCTACTGGAGACGAGTCCGCAATCCCTCGGTAAAAGCTCTAATTTGGTCCTTAATTGATCACTCAAAGAGGTAATTCCTGCTGCATCTTCCAGAATAGCTCGGAAAAAATTCGACTCTCTTCTAATCCTCTTGATCTCGCCGTCCACGCAAAAATACGCTATGTACCATAAGCGAAGGTAAATGCCCGTTGTGGTAAGAGAGACACATATCAAGACCTGATAGAATGGTGCATAGTTTACGTACGACCAAAACAAAACCGCAGCAACGAGCAAAAAGAAATGGCCGTTAACAGTTTGTGTAAGGTCAACGAGATGGTCCTTAACAACTTGTATAGAACCAACGAGAGTGTTGGTGTTGGCGTCTTGAGTCTCCGTCGTCCGGAATAGCTCAGCAACACCTGCCTCAGCCGCCTTCTCCAACCGTATATTCATTGTAGTTAGTACCTTTATATATGTTATGTAGTGGAAGTGAAAATCGTCAGCTCTAGCTCTTGCTCTTGCAATATTAAGGTGAGTGGAAGGAAAATGTGAGTGGAAGGAAAATGTGTAAGATCCAAAGGCAAGCAATTGCAGATTCAATCGGTGGCCATGCGCTATTTTGAAAATTTGAGGAAACTTCTTTTAACGTCAAAGTTCATTATGAAATGGTTTATGACCAAATTCTTTTGGACTTCTCTTTGTTCTTGGATCGAATCTCGCTAGACTGTACACAGACCCAGATGAAAATGATGGATATAGGAGGGGAGGGGGGGATGTACCTAGTGGTGCATTATTTAATCTTATTAATTATTATTTTTTTATTATCTGAAAGTTTTTTTTTATCTAAATATTAAATACAAAAGACCTCGTCTACTCATTGGGATACAGGTGGCTTGCCAATTGCCATTTACTCAGAAGGATAAACCCCACTCGGCCCACTCTTTGATAAAAGTCAGGGTCTTCGGTTCGATCATTCAACTTGGTTAAAGGAGCAACACTGTAGAGTGTAGACTGTCCAACAACTTCATATGAGATGTGCATTTCTGTTTTAATTATAATCATAAATGAGTTTCTACGTGATTTTCACTTAAAAATTATAATAAGCTAATAAAAAATTGACAAATTATATGATGTTGAGTACTATGTGGTAGCCCTTAGTTTTACTCTCATTAAAAGGGCTTTCAAGAAAAAGGTATATATCTAAATAATTTTGGGAAACTTTCTATCCATAAAGATTTAATTGTGGTATATTTTCATCTTATTTAGGGGTTAAATACTTAGATAACAACTTTTGAGGTTCTAGTTTTTGATATATTCAATACAAAATTTAGGAGTTTTGATGTTTGGTTGATGAATTCCTATTGTAGTTCGTGATTATGGTGAAAAAATATGAATTTTGATATTGTTTGATCTAATCTAATTTATAAAAAATTTGGTTCATAGTTTTTTATATGTGGTATATGCAAATGTAGTATTGGTATATACCAGTTTGGTTAAATGAACAACCAAATAAATTTCAGATTTTAGTTTCATAAGGTTATGTGCGTGATTCATGAACTTATGTGAATGGTTCATAAATTATTTGCTCAGTTCATAAACTTTTGAATTTATGTACTAAGACTTCTTCACTTGAGTATATGCTTGTGTACTTGATTGAAGTGAAAAAGATATTTTGTTTTCTTAATTTCAATTATTATTTTTGTTCCGTTCATAAAATTATGTGTTCGGTTCATAAAGTTATATGTGTGCTTAAAAAATTTATGAATTATTCTTGTTATGTGTTTGTTCATAGGTCATGTGCATGGTTCATATATTATTTGTTTAGTTCATAAACTCAAGAATTTATGCCCTAAGAGTTCTTCAAATTTTTTTGTTTTTTGGGATAAACCTAAGAGTTTTTCAATTGGTTATATCCTTGTGTGCATGATTGGAGTGAAAAAGGTCTTGTTTTCTTAATTTCAATTCTTTTTCTCGTTTTGGTTCATAAAATTATGTGTTCAGTTCATAAAGTTATATATATAATTAAAAAATTTATGAATTATTCTGGTAATGTATTTAGTTCATAAAATTATGTGTCTAGTTCATAAATTATTTGTTCAGTTCATAAACTCATGAATTTATATATGAACCAATAGTTCTTTATTTGGGTATATGCTTGCGTGCTTGATAGGAATGCAAAAGTTTTCTTCTTCTCTTAATTCCAATTATTACTCTTGTTTAGTTCATTATGTGTTCAGTTAATAAAGTTATATGTGTGGTTGAAAAATTTAGGAATTATTTAGTTTATGTGTGTGGTTCATTAGTTTATGTATGTCATTCATAAACTTATGTGTATGTGACATAAATTATTTACTCATTTTTTTCTTGAAAAATAGGGTTGATTGTAGGATATTTTTCATCATAAGAGCTAAAAGCATTGATGATGTGATCAAAGAAGCAGTTGCTCAGAACAAAATGAAGTTCTTCTAACAGAAAATATTCATGAAGTTTTATCGTTGGGCCAAGAACAAAAAGAAAAGATGTTATACTATTATTTTGAAAATGAACATTACTAGTTTTTACTATGTGATTAAAATAACAAACATTATGGTTCTTTTTTTTTTTTAAGTAGACAATGAGAATAAATATCATTTTATTCTTATGCTTAAGTACATAAATTCAAATGTAATTTAACATGTACATTTTCTCAAAACCTTCAAAGAATGACTAACTATAACTTAGAACAGAAAAAAAAAAAAAATCTCCTTCAAAACACATCACTCAGTGGGAATTCTATATATTTTTCGGTTGTGGTTATATGACTTGCTTCTTCTTCTTGAAATCACCAGCGAAGTGGATTATTTTCTTTTTTGGTCCCCAACAATTATGATAACGAATAATAACAAGTATCTTTGCCATACCTAGAAACACATAAAAAATAAATAAGTACACCAGGTATATAGAAAAAATAAACTAAATACATGAATCAGTAGATAAGGTACATAAACACATAAACTATATATAAATAAACATATTTCAAACTTTTATCAAAATAAGAGAATTTTAAACACCTACAGCATGTATATATAAAAAAAAATAAAGTAAGTATATCATTCTACATACAAGGTTTATAAGCGTGTGAACCACAACAAAAAGTTTAGAAACTAAAGACAAAATATTAAACATATTCAATAACACTATACTACGATAAAAAATATACTATAATAAAAATCACATATACTACAACTAGAAATATACAAAACAAACAACAAATAATGAATACGCAATAACCACAAAATATAAATACCATATATCACCTCAAAAATCCTATATACCAAGTCCAAAAATACATGAACAAAAAAAAAAAGAAAATATTTAACATGTTCATAAACAAAAACTAGAGAACAAAAATAATATATACGAATAAAAAAACACATATACCGCAACAAAAAGTTCATGAACTGAACTAAAAATAGTAAAAATTTGAGAACAAAAATAGAAAAATAATAATATCATATACCACTATAAAAACTATACGTACCATGACAAAAAAATCATGAACCATTATCAATTACAAAAAATAGTTCAAAAATTATATATTACAACTAAAATACTATATACCATCTTAAAAATCACATATACCATAATCAAAAATTTATGAATCAAATAAGAAAATACTTAACATGTTCATAAATAAAAACTAGAGAAAAGAAACACTATATACCGGCACAAAAATCACATATACCACGAAAAAAAATTCATAAACCGAAATAAAAATAGTGAACATCTTCAGCAACAAAAGATAACAAACAGTAATATCATATACCACCACAAAAAATATATGAACTAATACAAAAAATTCACGAAACAGTACCAATTATGAAAAATAATTCAAACATATATATAAAAAAACAAATAAATATTAATTGATAACAAAAAATAAGATTATACAAGAAATTGACGTCAATTGCAAAACAAATTAGCAATAAAAATCAAAAGCCCCAAAATAAGACACAATATAATTAGACAAAATCAAAATCAAAACTCATATCAACAACAAAATACATACATCCAAAGATGAAAGAACAAATTTGGCAAAGACGCCGTCGAAGAGAAAGAGAGAGAGAGAGAGAGAGAGAGAGAGAGAAGAAAAAAAAAGGAAAAAAAGAACAAAGAAAACAAAGGCAAAATTGGAAACTAAAAGATTGATTAACTAAGAGGTTTTTTAAATTTGGAGATTTAGCTATAAAATATAAAGCTTGGATATCAACTTAAGCAAATTTTTTTTTTTAAAAAAAGGACATACACCTAAATTTCTTATAAAAAAAAAGAGAATAATTTCACTAGAAAGGCTATAAAACTTTGGGTTAATAATATCAATAGCTCCTGAATTATACTTGTTGTATCACTTTAGGCCTTGAATTTTCAAAATATATGGTAATGGTCTCTGAATTATATAATTACTACAATAATGACCTGTTTTATTAAAAATATTTAACAAACATAAGTCATTGCATTTTCTAAAATCTCCTTTATTCTGTGTATATATTTCATATATTATGATGACATTTTATCTCAATTTGTTAATAAAAAATTGTATATTTTTGCCCAACAAAAGTTGCAAATTTTTAGATATTTTTGCCCAACAAAAGTTGCAAATTTTTAGATTTAGTTTCGTTCTTGTTAAGACTACAAAGACTATATTAAAGAAATTGTGAACTCCATTTAATTTCATTGTTGTTCCATTTTTTAAGAGATATTATCATTTTTATACATTATATTTTGACATTTTATTTAAATTATATCTTGTATTTTTGGTTATTATCATTATTGACCCTTAGATTTGAAATTTATTACAAATTTATACCATAATACTAATATAAAGCAGTTAATTTATAAAGATTCTATTTAAAAAATTAAAAATAAACTGTATAAAAATTGATCCGAAAATAAGTTGATTAAATCATCTTGGTAAATTAACTGCTCTAAATTGGTGTTATAGTATAAATTTATAATAAATTTTAAATCTAAGGGTCAATATTAATAATAATCAAAATACAAGGTATAAATTGAACAAACTGTCAAAATACAAGGTATAAAAATAATACTATCCCTTTTTTTTAATGATTTTGAAGAATAAAAAATTATTCTTCTGGGGTTTAAGCAATTTCATATATATATATATATATATATTCTTTTGTACTGCTAGCATTCTCACCATATAACTACAATAGATGTATTTAATTCTTGGAATGTCCTTTTTGGTAATTCTAATTAGAGGTAAAATTATAACTAAAATTATGAATGTACTTAGTCCAATTGTTGATAGATTTAGAACTTCCCAAACCAAAACCCGAGTGGAACAACGAAAAAAAGCCATTACTATCAATAGACGAGGCTGTGGAACAAACATATATTTATAGAATAAGGATATCAAAATCTCCACCTACTGATCCTTAAGCAACCCAACGACAAAGGCCTATCTCTCATAAAAAAGGATGTATTATTAGTTTTAATTCACAAAGATGTGAATAAGAGGGTTATTAGCTTTCCATAGTCAAATTCTTACAGAGCTCAATGAGTTCTCTATCTAATATGGGAAATAGGAAAAGAGCTAATTTGAAGCAATGATTTGTCTTGGGACCATAATCCTAATATTCATCCTTATAAGGCTTCTAACATTTTTACCTATAAAAACGCAAAAGAACTACAAAAATATGGAGGTCAGTTTTTTTTTTTTTTTTTTTTTTTTTTTTTTTTTTTTTTTTTTTTTCTGTATAGTTTTTATTAGAAAAATATCACTTTTTTAAAATTTTTAGAAAATTATCATTTTTAAAATGGTTACTAGTTACCAGTTTTATTACCAATACATAAACTAAAACTGGTATATAAGAATATATACGAAATGTAAAAATATTTGAACCTGATCATTTAGCTATAAAAAGATAAAAATTGACATTTACTAAAATCAAGTAAAAAAAGGTGGACATCCTCCAAAGTTTCTCAATTATATATTATATGGGGTATCAAAATTAATAAGTTGAATTATGTGATGTATTTAGTAGGTCCTAAAAACATATATGAGTATAGGCTCTATAATGTACGAAGATCTAATACTAACCCAATTATGATTGATGAGATATTATAGTTGACCTAATGTATAAATATGTGAAAATTAGGTCTTGTACAATATTTTTATAAAAACAAAATTGAAAAATACAATAGACTATGTTTTTTTTTATAGATTTAGCACGATTTTTATTAGAAAAATATTATTTTTAAAAAAATATTTAAAAAAATATTATTTTTTTAAATAATAATTATTAAATGATAATTAATTTTCACATATTGTAACGAATAACCAAAAGTATTTATAACTTATATATAATCGATAACTATTTAACTACTAGATATTTATTGGAACAATGAAATGGGTTTATCATGGAATCCTTTTGGATTTTCCTTGATCTTGCCTCGAATGTCTGCTGACGCAGAAATTGATGGATATAGGGGGTGTACGTGGTCGTGTAGTATGAAATCTTATTAAAAAAATATCTTTCACTATTTAAAAAATCATTTTGTAAATATTATATACAAAATGGAAGCAAGTCGCCTAGTCCCAACCCTGTCCCTCCATCTACTAAATCGTTGTCACAATGTCACGTCATCAATAATTTTAAAATCTAATATTGAAAAAAGGGATGTTATTCATCCCAAGTGTTTGTCAACATGGCCGCCATGTAGTCTTTTGTTATTGGTGCACGTGTCTCCTTTGCCACGTAATTAAAAAAAAATTTATTTGAAAATAAAAAAATAAAAATAATCAGTCATTTTTGCTCTCCAAATCTCTCCCATCTTAAGTCTAGATTGTCCAGTGATATTTGTCGTGTCCGGGCCTTCATCTCTGTCTTCACCTCCAAGTCCAAATTGGAATCCTTGAGTTTTATGACTGTTTCATGAGGTAAATTCCAAATCTTAGATTTTTTTTTTTTTTTTTCTTTTCAAATGGGTTTAAATCAGAGGTCTAAAAATCCGAACCTAAAATCAGATTTCATAAGTTCTCAATATTAATTGATAGACCGGGTTTCTCTCTAAATACACGAAAGCAGAGTCAACTCATTTAACAAGCCAAAAGACAGAGAGCTAACAGCTCAAAACGGCAGATTATGTGTGCTAAAAAATTCACTTCTCTAGAAATGAAGATAAGTTCTCATAACTTAATGAGTGGTATCAATGAGCGAAAGCTTGTGGCACGATGTCTGTAATTCTCCAAGGAACTTCTTCCACTGATCCCAGGATGCAATCCACTGCTTCTTTGTAATATGATTCAAAGATAATGGCCTCACAGTGCTCAGTAATAGCCAACTTTATCACTGAGAGGATGGCTCTAATTTCCGCCACTAGTGAATATATGCACTCCAGACGCTCTGTAAAAGCTAAGTGTACTCATCCATGTTATCTCGTGCTATCCTTAGCTTTAGACGTAGGTTGAAGACAACTTGAAAATTTTTTAGAAGTACAAAATAAAAAAATATATATTAATATTAGTGAGACCCATTTAATTAAAAGCCACACGTCAACCCATAAAGTTGTCCCGGCCGGGACAAAAAGCATATCTGTGTTGAAAAGAGTTTAACGGAGACACCTCTCTGTGTGTGAAAAAGGAAAAAAAGAAGAACCTACTTGCAGATCTCTCTCATGAGTGGATATGGAAGGCTAGAAAGGGGGAAAGAAAGTTGGGACATACCATGTCCTTCCATACAAAACTACTAAAAGAAAAAGTCAAATAAGACTAATTGGAATACAGGTGGCTTGCAATTTATTCAAAAGGGTTACCCATTTTTGACTAACCGTTGGGCACCCACTGTCGATTATTCAACTTCGTTAATAAAGGCTATAAAATTTAGAAAAACATGTAGCACAATTTTCAGGTTATTGGATTTTTTTTTTTTTTACGGAGGGTATTGGATACTTAAAATAACAATTTTATATTTTAAGAGCTATAGTTCCATCCATGACAAATTCTAAATGCACAATTTTTTTGTTCTTTGTTTTTTTTTTTTCTTTTAATGTTTTCTAATTCTGATATAAATTTATGATTTATTATATTTTAAAGCATAAAATTAAATAATAGAATTCACATTTCAAATTTGTGATTTTGGAGGGTGTAAAACACCAGCCTCGTTCGACGACTCTCATTGGAGCTTTACCGCTTGCCTGGAGTGCAACTTCTTGAGCAAGATCTTCCTCGTCCCCAAAATTGGGTTCAAGTGAGTGGATTTTGTAAACGTGACTTTGTATTAGGAATTGGTCGTTGTTTGAGAATGAGAAATGTGTATGTGAAACAAACTTAGATTATACAAATAGGAGTATCAATCTCCACCCACATCATGGTGGGGCCACCCTGGAAAGTGGGTAGAGATCCTTCAGCCCTATTAAGATCGCATTATCTCATCTATAGAGAGGGATGTACTATGTGACTTTAGTGCACAACCTAATTCATTGAACACTCTCCACCACAGAATTGGAAGAAGAGACAAAAGACAAAAGATTGCCTGAAAAGTAAAAAAAGCCCACTTACCTTTGTTTTTATGGGGATTTCTAATATACGGTATACTAATTTGGGTGTATCAAGACACCATGTTTTCTGTGTTTTGACTGGCTTTGGAGGCTCAGTGGCCCACATAACAAATGTGATTGGATGTGCTAAAGAAAATTCACGAGTTAGATTTCCTTGATGAACGATAGTTATCGTTAGTTTGTCTTCCCATTAGTCGAGTGCTTCAGTATTTTCTATTGATTTAGATCCATGATCGTACTATAAGAGATTTTGAATGGAAGAGAATTCAATAGTTATCATAAGTGAGGACGATGTGTCTTCTTGAGTGAAACTCGATAGTCATACGCGAGGATCCTCGCGTGTCTTCTTGATTGAGAAAGTTTGGGTGGCCACATAAATTGTGTAGGTAAAGTTGTTTAGTTAAGCCGCTCTGCTGCCTTCATTTTAATTCCAATTGATTTTTAAGTATATTTTTTTCGAATAAAATTGATTTCTAAGTTAATCTTGAAAAACCACAGCCCTCTCTTATTTGAGAAGTTCAGACATGTTCTTAAATTATCACACCCACAACCTCAGTTTACAGATATGAATATTTTTCTTTTCCTTTGATTTGTTCACAACTATTTGCTTGTTTTGTTTGCCTCTGGACCTTCAATTGAATTAATCATATTTGAGAAGTAATAAAATAAAATAAGGATTGTGTTCTTGACAAACTCCTAGATAAAAAGGCATCGTCAAACCGACAAGAAATTCATGGGTCGGATTGAAATCATAACCGACTATGGGAGAGATGAGAGGAAGAGGGGAACAATATATATAAGCATTTTATATTTTTCCACTTGAAACTGAAACGAAGAGTCTTGTTCTTTCTGTTAAGGTCAAAAACTCAAAATTCATCATCAACAACCACAACGAACAACTAATTAAAGTCTAAACGAAGTTTTTTTGTTTTTTTAGTTAGTTTATTCTTCTTCTCCTCAGTTATTTCGCTAGAATCTTATGCTATTTTCCGTGACCTATAGGCGATGACCTTTCTCCCAGTAACTCCCCGGAGGGCCGATAAAGGAAACCCATCTGCATTTTACCTTAACGCCGTTATCTAGATTCTGTTTTTGTCTGGGTAATCAACCGTGTGATCCTCTCTTTCGCGGTGCTACTAAAGACAAAAGCAAACCAAGAAATCGGGACCATTCTTTCCTGATCGTACGACTATTGTTCTGAGGTGTATTGATACACTCATTTTAGTATGCCATACCCTAGAAACGCCCTGTTTTTATACGAACTTTTCTCCCTCTTCCTTAATATAAATCTCTTTCACAGTTTCCAAGGGAAAAAAAAAAAACTCATTGAAACACTGAAGTGACCCCTAAAACCTTCCAAAGGTCAGACCATGTGGTTATTCATTTACCCAAAATCCAAAGGCATATAAAATTTTAGAAATGGGTGAATTGAAAAAAAAAAAAAAATTTGGACCCTTATACTTATTTTTCAAAAAATACTACCAAATTTATGATATTTCAAAAATAATAAAAATTTCGTACGACTTTTTTAAGACATTTTTATAAATATTTTGGAAGCTAGAAAATGCGGTAGCATTTTATTAAATAAGTCATCATCTTTTTTTTTTTTTTAATTTTTACAAAAAATCCCAATTTGGTTTCTTATTAGCATAGTGTTATGTACGTAAGTAATTTACAAGAAATCACAAAGGTTTCTTGGAAACCAGTTTAGTTTCCTTTAGCGTAATGTCCTCTACGTAAGTAAATCACAAGTTACCACGAACATTTTTTGGAAACCATTGTGGTTTCTTTTTTACAAAATATCCTGTAGCTAAATAAATCACAGGAAACCACGAAAGTTTCCTAGAAATCATTGTGGTTTCTTTTTCAAATCACAGGAAACAATGAAAGTTTCCTGAAAACTATTGTGATATCCTTTTTGCAGAAGGTCCTGTAGCAAGTGAGGCATTGAACAAGAACGCTGAAGAATATGATCAAGTTCTCAAATTAAGTAATTATATTTTTGAAGTAAAAGTAATATAAATATATATTGGTTTCTGGATTCTGCCAATTGGTTTCCAATAACTAAATTGGTTTCTAGCAATCAATAATTGAATTAACCAAATAATTCTATTGTTTATGATAGAAACTAATTTGATTTTTAAAAGGCCCTATAGCAAGAATTATAAAAGCCCTGTAGCAAGAATTGGTTGAGGCATTGAACAAAGACGCTGAAGAATATGATGAAGTTCTCAAATTAAGTAATTATATTTTTGAAGTAAAAGTAATATAAATATATATTAGTTTCTGGATTCTGGCAACTGGTTTCCAATAACAAATTGATTTCTAGTAATCAATAATTGAATTAACCAAATAGTTCTACTGTTTATGATAGAAACTAATTTAGTTTTCAGTTCTTATTAACTAAATAGTTATGATATTTATGGTTGAAACCAACATGGTTGTTGGTTTTTAGTAACTGATTCGGTTTCTAGTTTTCAAAAATTAATTATTTTATAGTTTCTAATAATAAATTGGTAATTAGTTTTAAAAGTGATCAGCTACAAGTAGACTAGTAGCAAAAAGAAACAAGAAAAAATAAAAATTCTTAGATGCTATTTGGTATTTCATACAAAAAGTGAACTACTAGCTAAAATAAGTCTAAAAAAAGATAGTATAAAAATAAGAATTTGTCAGTATAAAAAAATAGAAATTTGAAGATGTTATTTGGTCTTTCTTAGTAAGAATTTGTTATTTTTCTAAAAAAAGTAGTATAAAAATAAGTACATCGTATTTTTGGTATTATTTATTAAAAGGTAGTACTAGGTTTCTTTTTCCTGGGAAAAAAGAAAAAGAAATACCCGGAAGTTCTATAATTAAATTTTAATGTTTTTACTATACAAAATAATATACTGAGATTAGGAATTTCTGAAAATTAATATCCTTGACTGATTTTTTTATCAAATTTAATAACATAAAAATAATAATATCTATCATTAAACTACATTAATCCTTATTATTCTCTTTAATTTTAAGGATATTATTATTTTTTTACCAGTTAAAATTATTCAGGAAGTCAACTCAGTATATTAATTTTCAGAAATTCTTAATCTCATTATATTATTTAACAGAGTCCATACATCAGGATTTAAATTGTAGAACACTCAAACCTCATAATATTTTTTATAGTCTACCTTTTATAAAAACAAGTGGCATGAATGTCAGGTAACCGTAATTGGGATATTTAAGTGAATATTTTATTTTTGAAAGCTATTCATTGCTACGAAATTTAGTTAAAACTTAAAATGACATGACAATATAATTTGCGCCTTGTTTTGAAATACCTTTGAAAAATATTTTCTGAATGTCTGATAGTGAATTTTCTGATAGAAACTATATTAGAAATAAAATTTTTCTGATTTAGTAATTTCCCGAAGTTGATTTTTCTGAATTTTAGTTATTCTTGTGAGCAAAAATAAAGCTCACGAAGTTACTGAAACTTAACCCAAGCTTTTCCTATACATATTTTCTTTAGGTACTTAATTTAATTGAAAGATTGAAGGGAGTTGAAGACTTATTGCGCAGGAGAGATTTTTTTGCACCGGTGCTAATAAGGAATAGATTGAAGGGCAAAGTATCAAAGGCTCGATGTCTTCAAATGTTTAGATTCTTGTTTAAGTCAAGCCATTAGTGCTCGTTTCTAATTTTGATTTGATCTGTGGATCAAATGTAAGCATAGCCGTACATTTGCTTTATTATTTCAAATAATCAAATAACTTAATTACATTCTGTTGACAGAGGTTTTGTCAATCACGAATTTAGGAGATTACAAGATATGGTTTGTGCGTAAAAATGGTTGATAAAGTAAAACAAATAAGGAGACAAGAATTTTATAGTGGTTCAGCCCTAAAAAAGATGAGCCCACGTCCACTGTTCTTCACTATTTTCAGGAGAATTACAAGAGTTTCTCTACGTCTCAAGGTGAGAGCAAAGGGAATTACAGAGTTTCTAGTGAGATGATTGTGTCGTGACTTACAATGAGACTGAGCCCACCTTATATAGATGAGGGTGGCTCAATGTTTCCCAATTATGAAAACAGGTAAGTATATAATCAGGAAATACGATTTCGAGTAACAACTTAAATTAAATAGATTGCTCGATCTCCATACAGAAGCTTGTTTCCTTTTCTTTGTTGATTACCCGTTTGAAGAAGCTTGATCTAGTTTCTTTTTTATGCTGATCACACTTAACTCATTCGGAAGAGGTCGCACTTCGATCAGAAAAGCTCACATGCGACCTAGGGCATTCAACTCGGTCAACTTTCCTTTCCTGGCGTTGACTAATGTAGATTTAAGATCGCACAACAATTGCCCCCCAGCTCCATTAGTCTTTTAGAGCTAAATGGAGTTTCCTACTCTGACAAGTGTGAGCTTAAGAGTGCGATGTTATAAGGTCATCTCGAAACCCTTGAAGAGTCGCAAAATCTTAAATCATATCTTCTTCAGAATCACGCGTACTTGTACTTTTATCAGGACACATACACATGTCATTCATGCCTTTTGATTTTGTGAGACTCAAGGAGGGTTTTCAATTTTCGAACAATCGTAATGATAGTGATGGCGCCAGCTGTCATTTCAGATTAAAACTTTTTGTATTTCGAAAATTAATTGTTTCGATTCTCAAAAAATAATTCTCCCGCGTGAATCTAGGCTATCAGATCTTGAGAATTAACTCTCTTAATCCACGACTGAAATTTGATGTTCCTAATAAATATATAAAGACTTATTTGTCTTCCTCTTCCATTTTCATTTCCAGAATCCGAAATTTTTCCCTCAAGCTTTCGAACTTTCAGAATTTATCAAAAAACTCAAAAGTCTCTTCTGGCAGACCTCAAGAACTCTCTTCCCCGTCACCGGCGAACTCGAGAACTACTATACTTTTTGACGAACTCGGCTATTCATGACACATTGATTTCGGCGACACATCCAGAAATCTTCTGGTGATAAACTCATCCAAGGTCAGTCTTTTTTTTTCCCTCTTACTTCTCCATTTTTCATAAATCGTAGGCTGTTTTAAAAACTTGAATCATCGTTATTTTTGAATTTCTTCTGAACTGAATGAACTAAACTTTTAATTTTATCGGCTTATTGAACCGGTAGATACCCAGAATCTTGAATGTCTTCTCCCAAACCAAATATTAACGATTATTCTTGATAATGTTAATCGAAACCCATATTAGAATCTGAAATTTATAGATTCGTAGATTAAAACCATAAACAAAACTAGATTTAAGGTTGAATCTAGATTCTATTTAGGTCGAACAAGAGACACATCCGTTAAATCGAATAACGAATTGCTTGAAGAATTATTCGAACTCGTAGAATAGAAATACTAGACGAATCCATAGATTGATTAGAAGAATTCGATCAGATCTGAGACAGATGAATAACTTATTGTCGGTGCAATTTTAGGGTTTGTGGCCCCAAATTGCTCACATATAGTGAGTATACCTACAACAATAGACAAACTAGCACGCCTATTTCTAGGTCGTACTTAGGTTAGTTTATAATCAATTCATACCATTTACCTGTAGAATAATGCTCGCACAGGGCTAAATGCGTCCCATGTTTCTCTTTCAGATGTCTAGTAGCGAGGAACTAGGGAGGGGAATGCATTCTCAGGGGAGTCATCATTCTCCGGTGCGAGCATTAGTTCGATAGATCTTGACGACTACTTAGAGTCGAGGCTCGAAATCGAAATAACCAGAACTAGGCAGAGGAGTCCTCGCATTGGCGAACTTTCTTAGGATCAATGGCCTCAACACATCATGGACGTACCAGCATTTTCCACGGGTTACAACTACGTAGAAGGAGACTAGTCATATACCAATATAAAGACGAGCTGTACAACAAATAAGCTCGAAAAGATCGTATACGACTACAAGATCGATGTACCCCTTCGCCTACCCACAGAATTCAATCGACCATGCACTCCTCCTCGTGGTACCGCCTCATTCTCAGATGCAGTTCTCAGTTGCGGCATCCACCTCCCATTACACCCATATATTAAGTCGATTGTCGATTATTATGGAGTCGTTCCTTTTCAACTAACCCCAAACACTTATGGATACATGGTAGGCTTGTATATACTATACCACAATCTCCCACACCTGAGGAGTTCGCTTGGTTTTACCAAGTAAAATCGAACTCTTCAGATTTCAGCTTCTTCTACGTGAGTAAATGGTCGAATCAGGCAATAAAAACTATTCATGGTGTTCACAATAATATGGAAAAATAGAAAAATCCATTTTTCTACTTTGATTATGCTGACAATGGGTTCTTCCAAAACCCTGGTAGGTAGCCTTAGCCATAACTCGCTCTTTGAAATATCATATTCTTCATCTAATTGCATGTTTTCTTTCTTTTTTTTTTAGCAAACAAGGAGTGCCCAGGACTGAGCGACGTGCAGCTCGCTCGAGTACACAAAGTAAATAACCTCCCGATCGAAGAGTTCGATTAAAAGAGGCTTGGGACAACACAAAACTTAGTCGCAAATGGGTTATTTCCTAAGGGCACTGTTCTTCTATACTCTGCCAATCGTCCATCAAAACTTTCGAGCTCAAAGAAACAGAGGAAGCAAAAGGGAGTAGGTGCCTCATCTTCAAAGTCTAAGACACGAGAAGCACCTGCCTCTCCTGCTGTCCAAGAACCACCATCTCCAGAAGCTCCATCTCCATCAATTTCCCAGCCACAAGCAGAAGGTCGATTCTCTATTACTCATTCTCTTTGTCGCATTATAAACTTCGCATCCTAACTTACCTTATTATGCAGGCATGGCAATCGGCAGTGGATTGTGAGCGCTTCCTACGACACTGGGCTCAAGATCCAAGTCCAAGACACCAGAAGGCACACCTCCCTCCTCGAAGAAAGGGAAAGAGAAGGTCGACACCTCCAAAAAATGAAAATTCGCCCTCGAGGATGTCCTTGAAAGCTCACCTCCTTCTCAGCCTGCCAAAACAAGCTAGCCTGAAATTTTGAATAAGCAGCCCGCATCATCCTCCTCCTGGGCACCGAATCAAGCTGACAAAGACGAGGAGTTACTCGCACTCCTCCGTCAATTACCGGAGAAGGCTAGTCCCAGTGCGACCTTCATTGATCACTTCACCTCTGAGGAAGAATGGGAAAGGATGAAGCGGAGGCCCACCAAGATTGCTTTTAGTGTAGCAATGTGGATGCTCGCCAATGTAAGTTCGATTTGCCCTTTCTTACTTTTAAGCGTGCGAGTCGTTTTACTAATAGCTTTTTGTTATGTTTACAGATTGCTGCAATTGCTGTACTTATGTATGATCCAGTCCTCGAATGCATGGAAAAGGGCAAAAAAGTCGAAGAGATAACTTAAGCATGCGAGGACTTGAAGAAGACCCGCGAGGATGAAAAGAACACTTTCGAGTCGGAGAAAAAATAGCTGCAGAAGGCTCTGGCCAAAGAAAAACTGGAGAAGGAGAAGCTTGAGGCGAGAATAAAAAGCTCGAACAAACCATCTCCCAACATCAGGATGCTCTGAAAGAGGTAACCAAGGAGGCGGGTCGCAAAGCCGTGGAGGAGTTCAAGGCCACTGAAGGCAAAGAACTCGAAGAAAAGGCCAGCGACATTGCCTCGTCGACCATGTTCTACAACATATTCTGCGAGCATCCAGAGTTCGACTTTTTCTTCCTTGGTGAAGATGTGGTCGAACTCGTCGAGAGCTGGAAGGAGGATGAGGCCGCAGAGGAAATTGCTGCTAGCAAGAGCGCACCTATTGAGTAGATAGTTATATATATTTTTTTTAATATTTAGACCATACTTGTAAAATTTAAGGCAAATGCGAGCTTGCCATGTTAATTTTGTAATACTTTTGCTCGCATATGGTGCGGGCTTCTATTTATAAAATTCACTATCATATTTTATTCCTATAAAACAATTTTATTAAAAATAAAACACATGTCATATAATAATATAAATGCATTATTTAACCAAGTAGTCAATCACTAGGTGACTGATTAGTACGCTATTGCGATTCGAATCCATAACTTAAAATGGGTTTTAAGTGTTAGGATAGGTTAGGTTACTAATAAAAAACAACGATAATGAGTAATGCGAACTCGATATTATTTTTCAGAAGTTCCACAGTAAAATAGAATATAGCGATATATCACATCGAACAATGAACGTTTTGCTTAGTTACTTTGTTGTTCGAGGAGGGAAATCGCGTAACACGTCATGCTAAGGCAGAAGCAAGGAGAAAATCCTAAGATTTTAAGAAATTTTTAGAAAATCGGTGATCTAAAATTCCAACCCCTCTAAATGAACGTTTGCATTGTCCCTTAGGAAGCGAGTAGGAGATAATGATCTGATCCCACTGTTCCCCCCTCCCCCCCGAGTTTTATAGTATTCGAAGACAGCCATAAAATTATAAAAAATGAACCAATAACAAGATGATAAAATCGAGAAATAATCTTTATTGATGAATTCGGATGATGAATAATAAAATGCCCCCCAAGCTTTTGAAGCTATATGAAGATACAAGAAGATTTACTGATAATAACGATAAAATTATTCTACATTCCAAGCATGCTCGATCTTTTGTCCTCCAATGTGAGCTAGTTTATATGTCCCAGGTTGAATGATGGTATCAATAACATACGGTCCTTTCCAAGAAGGTCCAAATACACCAACATCGTACTCTTTAGTGATAGGTAGAATTTATCGAAGAACAAGGTCGCCAACTTCAAACTATCTATTTTTGACTTTAGAATTATAATATCGAGCAGTACGCTATTCATATGACGTAATTCGTAATTGAGACTGCTCGTGGCTTTCTTCCAGAAGATCAGCTCAATTCTCATTAATGCATTATTCTGATTTTGCTCATAAGTAGATCATCGTAGGGAGCTCGCACCAATTTCAACTGGCACCATTGTTTCATACCCATAAGCTAAAGAGAATAAACTTTCTCCAGTAGTAGTTCGTTGAGTGGTGCGATAAGCCCACAATACTGCGGGAAGTACTTCAGGCCAAGCTCCCTTGTGTTCTTCGAGCTTCATTTTTAGGTTCTGTTTAAGTACCTTGTTTATAGCTTCGACCTGACCATTGGTTTGTGGATGAACAACGGCAGAGAAGCTTTTCTTGATGCCTAAGTTGCCGCAGAAGTTGCGAAAGTCATCGTAGTTGAATTATTTTCCATTATCGGAAACTATAGTGTGTGGTATATCATAACAGCAGATTATAGACTTATAAACAAAGTCTACCATCTTTTTTGCAGAAATAGTTTTAAAGCTTCAGCTTCTGTCCATTTGGTGAAATAATCGACTGCGACCACTGCATACTTCAATCCACCTCGTGCCAATGGGAGCATTCCAATAATGTCTATTCCCCATACTGGGAATGGCCATGAACTAGTCATTGAAGTAAGAGGAATAAGTGACAATCTAGGGATAGTTGCAAATCGTTGACATTTGTCGCATTTCTGAGCGAATTCTATTGCATCCTTCTTTATAGTTGGCCAAAAATATCCTTGTCTGAGTACTTTGTTGACAAGTACCTTCCCCCCAGAATGATTTTTGCATATCTTACCTGCCTTCCAGAATGATTTCCGCATATTCCCTCATGAATTTCTCTCATAACATAGTGTGCCTTTTCTTCATCAACACATAACAATAGCGGCGAGCTAAAATGTCTTCGATAAAGCTTCTCATCATAAATGATATAGTAGGCTACCTTTATTCTAACTTCATTCGAAGCCGCTTTGCATCGTCTTTATTCTCGGGAAGGTCGCCATTTTGTAGATACTTCATTATAGGTTTCATCCATGAAGGTTTCTGGTTAACTGATATGGTTACTTGAGGCTTTACTTCGATACTTGGCTTTGCGAAGAATTCAATGGGAACCACCTTTAGCAATTCTGCATCTTTTGTCGAGGCGAGATTGGCTAGAGCATCAGCTTGAGTGTTCTTAATGCGTGAAAGAAGTTGAATACTATAAGCAGTGAACGTCGAGAACAGTCTATGTACTTCTTGTAAATAAGCCAGCATTCTTCCTCCTCTCACTTGGTAATCGCCGATCACTTGACAAACGACCAACTGGGAGTCACTGTATACCTCAATCATCTCGAACTTCATTTTTTGTACGAGCTCAAGTGCAGCTATCAATGCTTCATATTCTACCTCATTATTCGATGTTGGAAATTTGAAGCGAAGTGCACAATGAATATTGTGCCCTTCTGGACTGATTAGAATCAAGCCCGCACCAGCTCTGTTCTTGTTTGACGATTCATCGACATAAAGTTTCCACAATCTTGATAAATCTATAGCATGTTTTTCAATTACTTCTGTGGGAAGATCGACATCATAAGTAAACTCTGCAATAAAATCTCCGAGAGCTTGACCTTTAATCGCAGTGCGAGGTCGTAAAATGATGTCGAATTAACTCAGCTCAACCATCCACTTGAGTAGTCATCCTAAAGCCTCAGGCTTTTGCAAAGCCTGTTTTAATGAAAAGTTTGTGAAAACTTCGATGGAGTATGTATGAAAATAAGGTCAAAGTTTCCTGGATACGATGACAAATGCTAATACCAACTTCTCCATCTTTGGATATCTTGTTTCGGTACCAAGTAATCTTTTACTTACGTAATATACAGGTCGCTGTATATTCTCTTCTTCTCGAATCAGTGCAGCACTCGTTGTATATCTGGAAACGGTGAGGTACAAGTATAACTTTTCTCCCAGATTTGGCTTCGACAAGAGTGGAGGAGAACCCAAGTGTTTCTTCAATTCTTGGAACACCTGCTCGCATTTCTCCGTTCACTCAAATTTCTTTGAACCCTTCAACACCTTGAAGAATGGTTGGTATTCATCAGTTGATCTTGATACAAATCGGCTAAGTGCAGCCACTCTTCCCGCCAAGCTCTGCATATCTTTGGGTTTGCGAGGTGATTGCATGTCAATCAGTGCTTGTATCTATTGAGGGTTAGCTTCAATGCCCCACTGATTGACCATAAATCCCAGGAATTTCCTAGATCCTACCCTAAATGCATACTTTTGGGGGTTTAGCTTCATTTGATATTTTCGAAGAATTTTGAACATCTTATCAAGGTGTTTGACATGATCTTCAGCTTTCTTCGACTTCACCAATATGTCATCAACGTATACCTCCATTGTCTTGCTAATTTATTTTGCAAACATCATATTGACAAGACACTGATAAGTCACTCCTGCGTTGATGAGTCCGAAGAGCATCTTCTTGTAATAGTACAATCTTCGATCAGTGATGAACAAGGTATACTCCTCATCAAGCTCATACATAGGGATTTGATTATATCCAGAATACGCGACCATACAACTTAGCAGTTCATGTCCCGACGTTGCATCAACAAGTTGGTCGATTCTTGGAAACGGGAAACTGTCCTTAGGGCATGCTTTGTTGAGATCGGTAAAATCGATGCAAGTTCTTCACTTTCTATTAGGTTTTTTCACCAAAACTAGATTTGCAAGCCAATTGGGGTAAAAAGACTCCCTAATGAAACTAATTTCAAGCAGCTTCTCTACCTCTTCTTCTAATGCGACGTAGCACTCTGGATCCATTGCAATTTTTTTTTGTCGTACAGGCTTCTTCGTTGTATCTATATTGAGGTGATGGCACATAACATTTGGATCAATTCCCACCATATCTGAATGCTGCCATGCAAAGACATCCAAGTTTGACTTCAGAAAAGCGATCAATGTAGTTTGCACGGGTTCTTAAAGCTTCACTCCAGTTTTTAACACCTTCGAGGACTCTTCGATTGACAAATCCTCCAAGTCTTCTATGGGTCCAGTTTTGACCTCTCCATCGATTTTTTGAGGCTCGAGGTCTTCGATTGATGTTTCACTTGACACTTTCTCTTGTAGCTGAACCATCATTGTGCGAGGTATTATATCTCTCGTTGCGAGCTTCAAAGAGTTATTATAATATGCCCGTGCCTTATACTGGTTACCTCGCACTTCGCCTACTCCATGTTGGGTTGAGAACTTTATAGTGAGATGATAAATTGAAGTGACAGCTCGAAGTTTCCTGAGTGTTGGTCTTCCAAGTACGGCTTTGAATGCGGAGAGACAATCTACAACCAAAAATTAAGTCATTATTGTTGAAACTCTAGGGTAAGTTCCAACGTTAACTATTAACTTAATCATGCCCCTCGGCATTATGCTATCACCATAAATCTATAGAGTGGAGTGACAGTGGGTTTTAAGTCACTATCACTCAACCCCATCTTCTTGAAGGCGTCATAGTACAGGATATCGACAACACTTCCATTATCGACTAACACTCGCCATAATTGCATGCTTCCACAGTTGATCTTTATGACCAGTGCATTATTATGCGGGTAATAGACCTCCCTCGCATCCTGCTCCGTGAAGGTGATGTCCATGTCCAGTACCCGTTGAAGTTTCTGTGGTCACTGCTCAAGGTGCATGACATTCGTCAATGGCTGCTGTCGAGCTTTTCGTGCATACCTATCTTGTACCCTCTTCGAATCTCCACCAACATGCGGTCCTCCAAATATAGTTCTTGCTTCGCGTTGAATTTCTAGAAGTTACTGTTGGTTTTCTTCTCACCTTTCATTATTCTACTGGTGTACTACCGCAGTCGCCCTTCTCTAATTAATCTTTTGATATCATCTTTCAAGGCATAGCAGTTATTAGTATCATGTCCAATGTCATTGTGATACCGGCAGAACTTATTAGGATCATGTCTCGCTCTATCCCGTTTTATCAGCTCCGGTTGATGATATCATTCTTCTTGATTCATGACCGCATAAATATGATCTATGGGTGCGTTTAGCTCAGTATAATTATTAAATCTTAAGGGAGCTCTTGGAATCTCCTGCTTCTTCTGTTCGGGCTGCTTCTCAGTCAATTGCTCGTTCTTTATCTTTTTTGACTTATTATTATTATTATTGCTAGTCGTGGTCGCATCTTTGGCCGTGTCTTTTCCTCCATCCTTCTTTGTCTTATGAAGATTTTTGCGCGAAGATTCCACTCTTAGATATCGACCAACTCTTCGATAGAAGTCTTCAAGAGTTCTGCATTCTCGCTCAAGCAACTCTTCCTAGAGTTTAGTCTCTGGTCGCGTAGCAGGGTGCCACGACAGAATTCTGCAAACCTAAGACAACACCTGGAACAACAACGTCAAAGAAGCAGTCATGAGCAATCCATATCGCATCATAATGACCGAAGTCACTCTAATCGAACTATTTCAGTGGAGTCTTCTCAAAGGTCGTAGCAGCAGACCCTGCTTGACCAACCTGTCTTACATCGTGATAACAACCAAAGGCCACCCTTGCCGCTAGTAAGAGATAATGCTCTTCCTCCGAACATTAATGTTCATAACTTGAGGATCGCATTAGACGCACTTGCTGGCTGGGACGATGAGCTCACTGATGGATATCATCAATTGCCATTTAACGAAAAGATTCGAGCTGCTGCATTACCTGCTGGATTCAAACTTTCCACTATAAATATTTTTGATGAGAAAACCGATCCGTAGGACCATATAGATCACTTCAGCAACCTGATGGACCTTCATCGTACCGATGACCTCGCACGTTGCAGGTGCTTTACTGTAACTCTCACAGGTGCAGCAAAGAAATGGTTCTGAGGACTTAAACCTGGTCCGATCTCGTCTTGGTAGCAACTTCAGACTGTATTCTTAAAACAATTCCAGGCTGCGAAGAACTTTACTGTTCTATTAATCAGTCTATCTGCTATTCAACAAGGTCCAGATGAGACTCTGCAATCTTACCTTAATCGCTTTACTTTGGAGTTGGCAAAAGTCAACAACCCACCAGAAGGGGGAGTCCTGACTCTAATGTTGGCCGGAGTCACTCTTTGATTGATGATTTTGCTCATTGCTCTAATGATCACAGTTGACAGTAGCTTTTCGAGAAGGTTGTCTACGATCATGACCTGTGCTTAAACTCCCGGTGCCAGATTCTTGGGGCAAGTCTGCGACCTTACCTTTTCCCTTGGAGGTGCGATCTGTATAATGCTCCTAATGGGTTCTGGCCTGATTGCGATCTCCTGTCTCTTGGATCTGAATTCTTCTCTCAAGTCATCGAGCAGGACGATCTCTGGGACGTTCGTGCTGTGGAGAAGTCACCACCTGTCCTTCAGCCAGTCGCTACAGAGAATCATTAATCTAGTTGGTGATTTGCTGAAGTTTCACCAGTGCATCCTCCATGTGATCCTGTCTCTGGACAATGTTCTCTGGTGCGGTCATGGTGGGCTGATCCTGAGTAAGATCTACTTGTGCAGTAGTAGTACTTTGGGGTTGGTAAGATCTACTTGTGCAGCAGTAGTACTTTGGGATTGGTTTTGGCTAACTCCCGCGTTTCTAGTGGTATTTCTGGTGTTTTGCCATTGTTGAGGAAGCAAAATTGACAAACTCTTTACTGGAATAGCCTTCCTTCTAGCGCTAATTGTTGACGGAGGTTTTGTCAACAACGAATTTAGGAGTTTACAAGATGTGGCTTATGTGTGAAAAGGGTTGATAAAGCAAAGCAAATAAGGAGACAAGAATTTTATAGTGGTTCAGCCCCAAAAAAGATGAGCCTACGTCTACTGTTCTTCACTATTTTCTGTAGAATTACAAGAGTTTCTCTAAGTCTTAAGGTGAGAGCAAAGGGAATTACAGAGTTTCTAGTAGGATGATTGTGTCGTGACTTACAATGAGACTGAGCCCCCTTTATATAAATGAGGGTGGCTCAATATTTCCCAATTATGAAAACAGGTAAGTATATAATCAGGAAATACGATTTCGGGTGGCAACTTAATTAAATGGATTGCTCGATCTCCATACAGAAGCTTGTTTCCTTTTTTTTTATTGATTATCCATTTGAAGAAGCTTGATCTAGTTTTCTTTTTATGCTGATCGCACTTAACTCATTCGGAAGTGGTCGCACTTCGATCAGAAAAGCTCACATGCGATTTAGGGCATTCAACTCGGTCAACTTTCCTTTCTTGGTGTTGACTAATGTAGATTTAAGATCGCACAACACATTCATCTTGTAATAAGGTCTGCCACATATAAGTATCATCCTAGTAGTGCTAGCTGCTACTGTAGAATCAACTTGGCCCTTGTATGACCCTTGGGAATTTGAAACTACTTGGTTATACTAGGACGTGCCATGAGAAGCCAGACATGAGTGAGGAGCTCTCCACCTCGCCTGAGCTGTTGGCCATGGTGAATCCACCCACACTGGTTGGCGGCATACGAGAGAATTTCGATTATAATCGAGGTAGTAATGGAGCCAAATTTTTTTGAATTTTAATTATTCTTGTTGTAATAAAATTACCAATGTGTAGAAATTAATTACATAAGAAAATAAAATAAACACAGACAAAGAAGACACAAATTTTAATGTGGTTCAACTATATAGAGTAACCTATGTCTACGGTTGGAGAGTAACGAAAAAATTTCACTATATCAAATAAGATTTTACAAGAGCTATCTATAAATTTCACTCACAATCCAAAAGTAAATTACATCCCCAAAAAAACACTCTCACCCAATACCCCTCTTAGAATTAAAAGGATCTTTCTTTTATCAAAAGACCTTTTTCTCTAAAGACCACTCTTTCTCAGAGAAGAGCAAAGAGACTAATAACTTCGAAGAGTATCTACAATGGGTATTATATTACCAATGCCAATACTAAATATTAGCATTATACTGAAAAAAGTGTCTCCAATAATACTAATAGTATGTCAACTATAACATAATTTTTAGCACATTTTTCGTGTGTTAAATATAACACATGGGATAACATGCTACATTTTAACATGTGCCAAATTCTACATTATTGCCATTATTAACTTGTGCTTAAGTTGGTAGTTTTGTCATTTATATGTATTAGATTTTACAATATTGTTATTATAACATTTATTAAATTTTATAATACGGACATTATGTACAATCTGGCCAATTTAATTTTAGCATGTATGAATATAATATTACCATTGTATTCAATTAAAAACATGTATAAATTTTGCAATGTGGCCAATTAAATACATGTATACTCTTTTCTTATCTTTTTTTTATTAAATATTTTTTTATTACGAAATTTATACATAAACTGACCTAACTAGGATTCGAACCCCTCTCTTCTCACACACTCACACACAGTCTCGAGAATCCTAGACCAGTTGAGCTCGCCTTAATTGTAATTTTTTTCATTAAATGTTATTCACAATATTACTCTCATAAAATTCTATAAATTAGAGTTCCAATTGCTTCTTCATTAAGTGAAGATTCATCAAAATCCCTTTTTAAGAGCATACTCAATAAGCTACTTGCTTTTTAATGATTGTAGTGAGTATCTTGCTCATTTAAATTAAAGATGAGTGTTTATAAAAAAAAAAAAAAGAATATGATTAATTGTATTAGTTGGTAAGTAAATAGAGCTTTTATCATTAGTTATTGGATGCTATAATAATAGGAATTAATAGTGGAAAAAAGAAGAATAATAAATAAAAATAATGTTCAAATATAAAATAATATTTTTTTAAGCATGCATTCATTAAAGCAACACTTAAAAGGTGTACTCTAAATTCAATAAGTCATTTCCAATATAACATTGTCAAACTATGTTTTAGTATTTTCTATTAGAGATGGTCTAAAGCTTTGCAGTTGGGCGTTTACTCAAATGGATATAAGGGAGCCCCAGCCAAAAAAGAAAAAAAAAACAAGAATATAAGGGAGGCTATTCATAGCTAGGGAAATGACCGATTTATGGTCATTTATGCCATGACGTGGTAACTCTTTCCTCTGTCGCTGTTCTCTGTCTTTACTTTTGTTCAATCACTTAAATTCGGCCAAATCAATGCCAACTCATCAATTGCTTTCAATTGCTCTATTTAAGGAAAAGCCAAACTTTAACAGTAGTTATCTGAAACGTTAAAATTAAGAGTAATATTAGGAAAACACATAATCTGAGCAATAATATGAGGTATATAGTGTCTAGTAACACAATGATCAGCCAGTCATTATTAGATAATTCTAATTAATAAAATAGGTCTTATATGGCCCCATTTAAAGCCTAATTATAATTGGTCAGTCGTAAACTGATACATTATGTGGTGCTAGGCACCATATAGCGCCTCATAACATGACTCACATAATTTACACATAAAAACCACACATAATAATGTGGTATACTTTTTATTCACCTATATTTTTTCAAAATGGGACCATACTATATATATAATTTTAAAAAAATATGTCATATAACTATGTATGACTTTTATGTATAAATTTTGTGCGTCTTAATTATTTCTCTAAAATTAATTACTAAAAAAACGAAAGAAGAAAGGATGTGTTCAGGAAATCCCACCAAGGCACCTTACACGCTTGTCTCTCTCTTAAAGAGAGCTATGAGGCAAGTGGAAAACAATGGGTCTTCCTCTCAGATCCCACCCACTTTTATTGTACTCCCATATCCTAGTTTTCACTCTGTCGCACCAAGAAATGGGTTTTCATAATTTTATGTAGAGGTGTCAATTGGATTGACGACCCGACACAATCTTTAATAGTGTAGGGCCAGGCACGATATTGTTAGATATTCTTAAAAATGATTTTATCGAGAATAATTTCCTCAATTTTGTAAATAAATCAAGATTGTTGAATATTGTTGGTATTTTAAAATATTTCTTGAAATTTACAAAACAAAATATAGGATTATTGATCTAATATAAATCAATTTATGGATCTTATTTTAGATAAAACTTGGAAATATTTCACAATCATTGAGCTTTCCTGTCTATTCTCTAGATACTGTTGAATGATCCAGCGTACGGACACCTCTCTGTTTCACGTGAAGCACAGTTATTATACTTGTAGTAAGTATGTGACTACTATTCAGATAATAGAGAACATTTTCTCTTATTTTATTAGAGAAGTGTAATCCCTATTAGATCTATTGGACTCAACTGACCATTCAATTAGTTATAGGCTTTGTGTGAGCTAGACAGAGGACCTTATGGATCCAAGTAGTCTAAGTTCCAAATAAACCAATTACCTGCAGTCATAATTAACTCTTAATTATGTCTGAACCTTGTCCATTTATATTGGGACACTCCACTATAGGCCAAATATTGCACTCTTAGACTAAATGTCATATATTTTTCTGTGATGTTGATTAATACTTTAATTAGCTTGATCCATTTAGTATATATTATGCATGTAGAAATACCTCCGATGCAATACCGTACTAGTGAGATGAAATTACCATATTACCCCTGTAGTACATATTTACTTTTGAGTTGCCATTTGTCATTTAATGGATAATAATTGACAATAGTATTTGTAACTGTCCATATAAACATAGTTAAATTTATAAAGTGAATATTGGGTGCCTAGTTTTCATTATCCAAGTTGTTGAAAAAATTCAAAGTGATATTATATGCATGGTGTTCAAATCATGAAGGGCATTCTCGTCAATTCACTTATCTTATCTTCCAAGATACCTGAGTTCGAACCATAGAACGGAACTAGTCCTTTAATAAGTCAAAAAGATAAAACTTATAAAAGTAAGTCTGACAATCACTATGATTAAGATAATCTTACAATAATACTAGATTAGTGAAAGATAGAATATTGAGTTACGACATTTAACCTTAAATTCTATTTTTACTTGATCCAGTTCAATGCACTTATAACTTTCTTATAATGCACTAGTGTTTCTATCCGAAGTCAGACACTTTGATGATTAGAGACTTTATCAATACTGTTGAAATGGACAATAATATATTCTATGGTAAAATAAAGTACTCCGTCTTTATTTGCGGAATGTGAACTTTTTATTTAGACATAATGAAATAAAAAATTTAGTCTTCCACATATGAATACTTCATACGAATAATTCTTTATTACTCATTATTAGTCATGAAAATTTTTAGATATTTACATAATAGAATACATGAACATCATATGCATATAACTGAGACATAATATGGAATTTATTAACAACAAATAGATAACACTTAAATCCAATAAATATTGTTAAAAATGCCTAACAAAGATATTGCTTTCAATAGCATATTCCCAACAAATACAGCACAGACTTTTTGTGGGCCTGGGTTGGCCCTAGCCCTTAAAGGGCTTGGGCTGGGTCTGACTATTAGGCCCTAGACCCAAGCCCAGCCAAAGCATGTTAAGGGCCAGGGCCTGCCCTAGCACGCCATAGGCTTGGGCAGGCTTGGGCCAGTCCTAGCCCATGAAGAGTTCGGGCTAGGTCCTTTATAATTTTACTGAGAAATATTAATATTTTTTTATTATTTTATATATTTATATTAAAGATATTAACAAAAAAATAAATATCACTTATTATATAAATATATCAATTATGAAATTGAATTATTCTAGTATATTGTCTTAACAAAAAATGTATATATATTTTTTTAAAAAATAAATTTTCTCAAAAAAAAAATATAGTACTTTTAAAGCCTAATAGTACTGGTCTTGTAGGGCACGGTCCAAGCACGACCCTGGTCCTGAAGGGCTAGGGCCAAGGGCTAGTGCTGAGCCTAGTATTTATGTAAATGGGTTGGGCCTGGCATGGACTTATACAGTAAAGGATCAGGCTAGTCACATCCTATGGCCCTACAAGGCTTGTACTGTAGAGGGCCGGACTGGCACAGCACGACCCATTTGACACTTCTAATTTTACGATTTTAGGTCTAACTGAACCCAAATAAGATCTGCTAATAAAACTCTATGATTCCAAAGCAAACCAAAAGAAAAAGCTAAAAAACGAAAAAAAAAAATAAAAGAAAACCCACGATCATGCCTGTAATGTCCCAAGTCCTACATTGGGTATGCTTTGCGAAGATCATGAGTATTTAAGTTGTAGTCTGTAAGCCCAAAAATACCTTCAAGTTAGTAATTTTGGGTGAAGCCTAGTGGTGTTACATTTAGTATTCGAGTCGATCCAATCCATATTTGTGTGTGCCTTAGAAGGCTGCCGCAAGCCAAAAACATGGTGAATATAGACCCTGCCTATAGAGGTTATATGTAGGCTATTAAATATAGACCCCCTAATGAGGATGCTAAGCCCTTAATGGAGGGAGATTGTGACGCCTCAAGTCCCACATTGGGTATGCTCTGAGAAGATCATGGGTAGGGATTACATGTGGGCTATTAAATATAGACCCCTCAAGTCCCACATCGGGAATACTTTGGAAAGATCATGGGTATTTTGGTGGTAGCCCATGAGTCTAAAAGTATCCGCCCATAGGGATTAAATGTAGGCTATTGAATGTGGACCCCCTAACGAGGACGTTACACCCTTAATGGGGAGAGATTATATGGGTTATATATAGGCTATTGAATGTGGACCTCCTAGTGAGGACGCTAGGCCCTTAATAAGAAGAGATTGTAATGCCCCAAGTCCCATATCAGGTATGCTCTGGGAAGATCATGGGTAGGGGTTATATGTGGGTTACTAAATATGGACTCTCTAAATCCTACATCAGGTATGTTCTGGGAAGATCATGGGTAGGGGTTACATGTGGGCTATTAAAGTATGCTTTGGAAAGATCATATGTATTTAAGTAGTAGTCCGTGAGTTCAAAAGTACCTCTAAGCTAGCACATCATGGGTAGGGGTTATATGTAGGCTATTAAATATGAGTCATGAGTAAGACCCTCCTAAGTCCACATTGAGTATATTCTTGGAAGATCATAGGTATTTAAGATGTGGAATCCCCCAAGTCTTCCACTATATCAAGTATGCTCTTGGAAGATCATGGTTATTTAAGTGGTGGTCCGTGAGCCTAAAAGTACCTTCAAGCTAGAGTACATCCGATGTGGAATTTAAGGCATTACAATGTCTTTCTCTATCTCCTATGTCTGTCTCTCCCTCTCTCTCCTGGCTAAAAAATTTAGAGTTTTCAATTTTCATATACAGACTTCTATCCACACAACCGCATAAAAGAAGAAATCAAGCTTTTATTTATTTATTTTTTAAAAAAGGAAATTAAATAAGGATTTTTATGGGTTTGCTTTTTACGCTTCTGATCTACCTGACATTTTGGGCTAGAAATCTGTCTCTTGCATTTCAATAATCAAGTCAAACATTAAGTATGAGCCTCTCATCTTTTAAGCAAAAATTTGATTGATATTTAATTCCATGAGAGTATATGAAACCCACTCGTGCTGGTTTGGAAGGGAGAAATCTGAAGGTGCATTGTTCAAGAGAGAGAAAGAGAGATGGGAACGTGGCCAAATGGCTGAAGAGAGAGAAATTGAACTCAGGTGAGAGAGATCCAAAGGGCTGAGGAGAGAGATAAGAGAGCCCGTGACCGGTGGAATTTTCTAAATGTTACAGTTAACGTTTGAGTAACTTATGCAGAGGTATTTTTTTAAGGAAATAAAACAATTGATAAGTTGGCCGATTTTAAGTGGCTAGACAGAGGGGAAGACGAAGAAAAGCGACAGAGGCTCCGAGTACCACAACGTGGTTGCCTAAAAGATGGCATAATATATGGCTTTGTCTTGGCTACACACATAAGTTATTAATGTGGCATCTTTTTTATATTGGGCATATTCCTTTTTTTTTGTTTTTTTAGCTAAACATATAGAGCAACTGTGATGGCCCGTATAAAAAAGAAGGTAGATTTATTTATAGTATATAAACAATATAAGTGTAAAAACTAAAGAGCTCTTATTTAAATAGAGTTTTCGGGGTTAATTTTGTAAATTAATATTTGGCCTCTTTAATAAACCTCTCTTTAGTACACTCTGTAAAAACAAAGAGAACGACTGAGAATATAGGAAAAGAGGAAGGAGCATAAGAAGATTGATTGTCACTCTCTTAAGATAATAGACTCAATTCCATCAAGCATCGTGTTATTAATTAGGGATTCTTGGGGTTAATCTATCATTTAGAGTTTAGAATTCTTTAAATAATCTGTTTATTTCATTCATGATTTTGGGAATGATTTATATTTTGAGTGATTACTCTTGTTGTAAGGTTTAAAACAAGACCAAAATTATGTAATTTAGATATCTGGATTAAAAGTTATAGATTTTTAAATTTTGGTCTAAGAAAGTAAAATATAGCAGAGGATGCGACTGCCTTTTCAGGAGTTTTTTTGGTTTAGTAGGGTCATATTTAGAATAGTTGAAATCTTATTCGATAAGCTTTTTAACGATATATAATTTGTCAAAAACGGACTTAAAACCAAAGAGATATAGCCTTTTGAAATGAGCGCTACGAATTTGGAAAAAATTTATAACTCTTGGTATTTAAAGCAAAACATAGCAGCGACTTGCTTGGCTACGTGGGGCTCATCTATGGACCCCACAACTATGTTTTTGGCATTGTTAGGACCCCATCATTTGTAGAAATTGTTCCCAAAGCTTTATAACTTTTAGAATTTAATTGGAATTGTTATGAGTTTATGATGTCGAGGTTATATAAGATAGTATAACGAGTGCATCGAGTGTGTACGTGCAATAAGGTAGATATTTTTCTAAGTCTATTTAAGATGTCTCTTAAGTATTTGATGATCATGCATAATTCTTATGATGATGACAAGTATTTCGAAGGCTATATTGATTATTTTGATTAAATAGGAAAAACGAACGAGATAAGTAACATTTAATCTTTTCTAGTAGTTTTCCTTATCCAAAAATTTAATGTTTTATTGTTTCTAATAAACTCATATTTACAAAGTATTTTCTTAAATAACATGATTTCAAATGAAAATATACTTTTTGCGAAATGAGTTTATCTATTGAAAGAACATTATTTTACTGAAACAGTAACCTTTTCTAAAAGTATTATGAGTTTATTTAATAGTTACTTGTATCAAAATATGGATCAAGTATATAAAATTGTTATCAAGCATTGTTATAGAAATTGTTTTGGAATGATTACAGTGATGTAATGAGAAAAGTAAAACTGTTTATGAACTATTATTATAAATGAATATGTTTTAAAACTTTTTTCAGTGAGTATGTAATATAGACCCATTCCGCAAGAGTTACATATGGACAATACGTACTAAATGTGGACCTAGTTACATGAGTTAAATATAGTAAATGTAGACCTACATGATCAAATATAGTGAATATGGACCTAACTATAGGGATTAAATGTAATAAATGTGGACCTAGTCACAGGGGTTAAGTGTGGCCATAGTCCCTAAAAACTATTGAGAAGTACTTTAAAAATGTTAATGATTATTGAATAAGACTAAAATGACAGATTTTGAAAACATACTTCTTGTTTTTGTTAAACTAATTTTTCAAACAATCTCATTTGATTATCTTGGAAAGTACTAAGTTCTGAAATTTATTTTATTCTGAAAAATATTCCTGAATCTTTTCAAATGTATATATACTTGATCTAACTCGATAAAGTTATTAGTTACTTACTGGACTTTTAGCTCACCTTTTTTATTTTTTCCTCCTTGGTTTTAAAGATTATCAGTTAACAAGTTCACAAAGGGAACTTATTTAGTAGTAATTGGGGTGCATGGTTCAAAAAGAGGAATTTTTTCATCTTGATTGAGAAAATGTAAAGATTCGGAAGGTTGATCATCTTGAATTTATTAGATTATAATTTCTATTGCATAGTATTTATTTTAAATATTTGGAGACTTTATAAGAGTTATAGGATTTTATATTATATATTGTTATTTATTAGAAACTAACTATTCTTAATTATATTGGATTATAGAAAGATGCATTTCATGCCTATAGAGCTTTGCTTTATGGGAATGCGGCGCATGTCCTCGGACGTGGGACGTGACAACAACACTATGAGGTACCAGTGGTGCCTAACACTACAATAATGCGTCAATTTGTCACTGTGTGGTTTTAATCAATAAATTGAGTCCTATGTAGACCTCATGTAGAATCTAATTATAATCAACCAATTGCAGACTGACACATCATGTGCTGCTAGGTACTATATAATGTCCCGTAGTATTACTCTCATTGCTTTTCTCAAAGTCCATTTACACTCCAAGAAAAGAACTCCCATCCAGAAAAGAACTCTCATCCAAAACCTCCTCTTAGAATCAAAAGGATCTTTGTTTTACCGAAAGGCTTTTGTCTCTCTAAAGACCAGTCTTTCTCAAAGAAAAGCAATTGAGCAAAGAGACAAATAACTCCTAAAAGAGCTTTGCAGTTGGGCGTGTACTCGGATGGGTAGGGAGTCGATTTATAGCTAAGGAAATGACCAAGGTGTGCATGTGACTCCCAAAACCTTCCAAAGGTTAATGTAGGTGGCTGCCCTTTACTCCAAATCGGAACGCATATAAAATTTTAGAAACACACGAGTCGGAAAACCCGCGCTGCGGGTTATATATATAATTAAATATAAAATATTATAGTAATAAATTTTTATTTAGCGTATAATAGTTTTAGTTATCTGTGATTGTTTGTTAGTATATAACATAGATTTGAAGTCCTTTCATTTCCGTTTTTTTTTTTTTTTTTTTTTGTTTCATATACTTTACGCATATGTTTAAAATAATTACTATTTTCTTTTTCTTTGTATTTTTTTATTAATTAAATAGGTACACGAACTTTTATTTTCTATTTTTTGTTATTAATAATGCTTTTATTTCTTTTCTATATATTAATAACTTTACGTTTTACTTATGCACCTCACGTACATTTTAATTTTTGAATCTCTTTCCATTGCCGTATATCTGATTTTTATATTTTTTTTTTTGAAGAAAATTCATTTATGCAAGGAAAGTTTTAAGCATTCTTATTTTTTTAAAGTTTTTTAAAAATATATAAGTTTATCTATATTTCATATAATTAAAATTTAATTTCAAAATTTTATGCATGGTGCATATGACCAAAAACTTTTCTGTTCATCTAGTCATAGTTATTATAAATGTCTATTTTTCATTATAATGTTTTAAATGTACTATGTTAATTGCTAACCTTTATGTTTTGTGTTTTTTTTTTTATTTTTGAAAAGAGGACGTAAATGTACTTATCTTCTACGTAACAAAAACGTAATCTTGACATTTTATGCTTAATATATGAATTTAATAAAAGAATTTTAAAACCAACCTAATCACAGTTGGTAAAAATATTCACTTTCTATACAGTTTATTTTAACTAACTATACTTTAAATTTTGTTAATTTAATATATCATAATTAAAAGTAGAACTATAATACATATATACATGTTGTCAAAACTAAATTTTAGACATTAATTCAATTACAAAATCCAGATTATATTTTTCACATGTATATATATATATTAGTGTACAATTTATTCCAATTAATTATACATCTATTAAATTTATCAGGATGATGATAATTAGATCACAGCCATAATAAGTAAATTGTCAAAACCAAATATTGAATATAGTATTTATTAGATACAAAGTTAAAAGTCCTTAAAATTAAATATACAGAATATGAATATATAATACAACCAAATCAAATACATAATGACAACAGAATTTATTGGATAATATTACAATAAAATCAACTACAATATCTTCTTTTTCCCATCTTTTTCTATAAGAAAATCTCCATCTCTTTCTTCGTCAATAAAAAGAGTACTATTTACTATAAATCAAATAGAACTGATCTTTTTGTCATTGTTATAACTGTATAATATATATAGGTTGCCAATCCGGTAGGTATTTTTTTTTTTTTAACCTATGTGTAGGTATTTTTTTCTAGCCATTGGATCATCATCTAATAATGATCTAACGGCTAAAATGAGGTGCATGAAAAGACGTGCATAATTAATGTTTTTTCTCTCTCCTACTTTTTAATATAAAAAATGTGCAATAAAAATTTTCATTGGTCAAATTGATACCTATGCATAAGTAAAAAAAAAAAAAATACCTACTGGATTGGTGCCCATATATATATATGTACTTAAATAAAACTTGGCTCAGATATATGATAGTACTATCAATATATGATAAATTTGAAGTATAATATATTTTCAAATACTTATTTAACTACCTAAGAAATAAACTATTCTAAGGTATGAGAAACAGCTATTTCTGACAATCATATAAACATCTAAAATATTATCACTAATTATAAAAATCTGCCATATACATCATATAAGTCGAACAACAGAAACAAAATCTTAGGAGCATAATGTAATGCTACCCAAAAAACTACCAGGTCAGTAAAGGCTAAAACATTGAGGGTTAATAAAAATAGTAAAACATTTTTTTTTTAAAATGAAACTTAATAAAAGATAAAAAAGAAAAAAGAATGTAGTAAGTCAAAAATTAATCGTAAAAACAGAATAGAATGATAGGGGAACAAAAAAAGACTTTCCTCTTAAACACATCTTATTTTGAAAGCTTCAATCTTTGGTTTTTCAAAAAAAAATAATAAATCCATATTATTCAATATATCTTCTTAATAGAGAAACTTTAAAGTCAATGTAGATGGCAATTTTTAGGCAGCAAATATATTACTCCATATGAAAAAAATTTATAATCATCATTGCCAATTATATGAAGGATTATAAGAAAATCATCAAGAAGACATCCAGAAAATAAAAGGAAAAATATGCAGTTAAAACAAAGGAAAAATAAAAGAACACATTGGAAAAAGAACGAAAGAGAAGAATGATTAAAACTGCACCTAACAAAGAATCTAAAGAAGCAAACCAGTTGAACAATAAAAAAATTAAAACCAATCCCTCAACTATGTCCAAAATGAAAGACTAATTTCATCATATAACTAACAACCTGTGGAATTACCTAAAACCTAAAAAGATAATCAAAAGAAGAAAAAAATTCAGACCGAATCCCTCAGACAAAGCAAATACAAAAATTTAGTTTAATTAGATCATAAAAAATCATTGTAAAAACAACTAAAAAACACACTTGTGCACATACAACATAAAAGATTATAAGAATAAAGACATAAAAGATACCTACTTTTTTTTAAGGGAGAAAATCTAAAATAAAAATGGTAAAAATTATTGTAATCTGTATAAAACATAGAAATATTTTCCAATTTCTAACATAAAAATGGAAAAAAAAACCTAAATATTTAAGAAGCTCACATTAATGAATAACAAAACAAAGACTGACTATAATTGGAACTAGTAGCGGAAACAGAGTAATAAATGCTGTAACAAGATATATTAATTAACAACATAATAAATCTAACTAAATTCAGAAACAATAATACAACTGAATAAAATAATTTCAGAGTATATAATAGTCAACATACTAACAGAAAATTAAATATTTTCACAGTAGACAAATAACAAATATAATAAAGACTAAGTAAGGACAGAGCAAAGTATAACTACAACTTAAATATAATGAATAAAAAAAGAAATAACACACATAATAAATATATGTCATACCTCACGCAGTTCTAAGAAATAACCCTTCAAACCAACACCAAGAAGATATAGATTATACAGAGACTAAAATAGGAGGTAAAGGGATGGTAAATGCAGTTAAAGAAGGGAGTAATGAACTTACGAAATTCTAAGCAAGAGATAAGATAAGAATATGCGAAATGTACAAAGCAGGTAAATAGTCTCAGTATATATAGTCAAAAAGCAGTCAAAAATTTGAAAAAACTTTTTTAAAAAGAAAAAATCCAGACACATGGCTGTAGATAAAACTAATACTTAATAAAAAAACGAATATGTTTAAAATATTTATATATATACATATATTTGCCGACTTACAAAACACAGAATTTTCACTTTTATATCTTTTTTTTTCTTTCTAAATATAAATATTAAAGAAATATCATGATAATATTAAACAAAAAATCTCACCTTATAAATGCTAAATGACAGATCATCCAAAGGAGAAGTATAAATTATAATTAGGATAAAAATATCTTAAAAAGATAACAAATATCAATAAAAAAAATAAAAACAAACAAATAATTCCGTAGACATTATCATAAAAAACCCCCTAAAATTTTCCCAAAAAAAGCACTAAAACACATCTCAGATCATAAATGCTAAATGACAGATTATCCAAAAGAAAAGCACAAATCATGATTAGCAAAATATCACAAAAAAAATAACAAATATCAAACAAAAAAATTTTTAAAAAATATTCGTCAGATCATAAATGCTAAATGACAAATTATCCAAAAGAAAAGCACAAGTCATGATTAGCACAAAAATATCACAAAAAAATAACAAATATGAAATAAAAAAATTAAAAAAAATATTCGGGTGAAAAAAAATACTAGAAACGGGGAAAAGACCACCAGAGAACATAGCACGATTCAAACCCAAGTAACCAAGTCAAAACCACTAAATAAAAAATCGGAGAGGAGACGACAAAAAAAAAAAAGAAAAAATCCATATCAAAGAACACATGAAGTAGACCACCAAAACAAAGAGAAAAGAGATGGGTTGAGTTTCAAAAAAAATAAAAAAATAAAAATCAGAGAGAAGAACAATCTAGAATGAGAGAGAGGAAGATGAACAGTGCAAAGAGAAGAGAGAGAAGAACAAATCACGGAGACCAAAGAGTAAGAGAGAGAATAGGTATAACCGGATTCAATTCAGAATCCATAAAGCCACCCTCGCAAATGACGAAAAGGACCCAAAATTTATTCTTGAAACAAAGCCAATAAAAAGGGGCAATTTCATCACATACTTACATTTAATGAAATAACAAAAAAAGACCACACCTAACCCGACACATAAATCCAGCACATAAGGCTAATTTCGGGAAATCACAAATTTAAAAAAAAGGAAAAAAAAAACCAAAAAAATCACATTTAATGAAATGACCAAAGAAGACCACACCTAACCCCACACACAAAGCTAGCACATAAGGCCAATTTCGGAAAATCACAAATTTTTATTTAAAAAAAAAAAAACCAAAAAACATCACATTAACTTACTATTATAAGTACAGTGTTTTTACCCACCATTTTAGTTATATATAATATTAGAAACACATGTGGCATGAATGTCAGGTACTTGGGGTATTTAAGTGAATAACATATTTCCAAAATCTGATCATTGCTATGCCATTCACTTAAAATGACATGATAGTATAATTTGTTTCGAAAGGCCTTCCAAAAATATTGTCTGAGAGAAGACAAAAATATATAATATTTATTTTTCTGAATGTCTGAAATTGAATTTTCTTATAGAAACTACATTACAAGTTATGTTTTAAGACACAACTAAATTATCCGATGTTGATTTTCTTAATAGCAAAAATAAAGCTCATTATTCTTAACTCGTGTTTCCTCTGTATATATTGTGACTTATTGTCACTAGATACTTAATTTGAAGATAAAAGGGAGTTGAAGACTTTTGTATTGCTTGCACAGGAGGGATTTTTTTGTTTCACTGGTACATTGAAGTGCAGAGTATCTCAGGTTTAGATTCTTGTTTAAGTCATTGATGAGTGTTTGTATCTCATTTTGATTTGTCGAGTGGATCAAATGCAAGCATAGTTAGCCAAACTAACTAAAAATTAATTACGACTTCGTTCATTTGCTTTATCATTTCAAATAAACTTAATTACATTCCTCTTGTAATAAGGTCAGCCACATGAGTATTATCCTATAAGTGCTAGCTGCTACTGCAGAATCAACTTGGCCCTTGTATGACCCTTGGAAATTTGATTCAATCAAAAAGACCTTTTCAGTTTAACTTGCCATCAGTAGTAATATTTATACTACATCAAAATATTAAAATACAAAAAAATATCGCCCACAAATCAAGCTCGTTTACATCCGTATGATCATAGTAATAAGAAAGCGTGCTAGCCGACAAGTAACTCTCTCTCTATATATATATATCATATGTCTCCTCACCTGCATCATAGGAACTAAATGAGCTAATGCTCAGTAAGCAAAGATCGTGCATGCTCGTGAATATATTTTATACATAAAATTTAATCAAATTCCTATTGTACCTTTTCTTTTATAACTTTTTATTTTGATATACTTTTCTTAGAAAATATTTCTTTATAGGGCCCTTGAGTATACTACAAAGTCACAGCAGTCAGTAAGCCGTTCCCACCTATACAGAAAAAAACACATGGCCAATATGAACCATATCAATCCAACACAGACCGACTTAGTAATGCACTTAATAAATCTCATAGTATAATGCTTAGTCCCAGAAGTCGGTAGGCCATATCCACTTATGCGAGAAGGACGCCTGTGCAAACCATATATACCTAACGCAGACATACCAAATAATGTACTTAAAATATATCTCGTAAAATCAATACAGTGGTACTAGTTTTGAAACCATTACGTGAAAAACTTTCTTCTTTGGAAATGATGCATAAATGATAATGTCATTTTTATGTCTTTCATGAACTTAACAATAATTATATAAATAACATATAATTGAAATAATACACATAAGCATGTAGAAAAATATCTTGTATCTACTATGTTCTTGTGATGCAGTTAAAATAAAGTTTTACCTACCTTATGTCCGATAGGAAAGATAGTGAAAAAGGTCAGTATCCTATGTGGCAAGGTGTGCGGAAGACATGATATCAATTTTATTACTAAAATGATCACTATAATGTAAAATGCTTAAAGAAAATAACCACAAGACTAAAATCACAACTTTTACAAAATCAGAAAATTTAATCATAAAATGACCCGAAAGTATACAAATAATATGAGGTACGTAATAGCTAATAACTAGCAGTGAAAAATAATTAAAATCATCAAAAGATGAATGCTAGTTCCTTAGTACAAAAATGATCCAAAATGGCATCTAATTTCGTAAAAAAAAAAAAAAAAAAAAAAAAAAGAGAGAGAGAGAGAGAGAGTTTTCATCAGAGACTTCCAAGGAGAGAAAAATATGGGAAAGTAATTGACAAAGGATGTTGAAGAAAATTGGAGANAAAAAAAAAAAAAAAAAAAAAAAAAAAAAAAAAAAAAAAAACTAGTCCATTTACTTCTAAATGATGCTATTTAGTTTTAAAAATATTTGGATAATAGCTCCCCTATTTTTAGGATATTCTCGTATCTTTTAAATCATGGTTTAAGACTTGTAATAAAAATTGACAAGCCAGCTCCTACATATACACATCAAAGAAGATCATTTCGAATAACCTAAATACACTTGAATTCTTTTCGACTTAGACAAAGTTTAAAGCCTCTTTTACGCTTGCATATCATCACAAAAAGCAACCAAATAAGTGTAATATATAATAGGATCAATAAAATATACACTCCAAATTTAGGAAATCAAATTACAAATATAAGAAACTTAATCTACTACACATGAAAACATTAAAATCCATAAATAGCACTTAGGACTTTAGATGTAACTTTAATTCACTACTTAAATTACATATCTATAACAATATATTAGGGTTCCTAAGACCTTTATTACTCATATAACGGTCGTAGTTTAAGAGCTGAAACAAAAGAAATTAACTACAAATTCAAAATCCTACATAGAGCTCACCTTGACTAGTTTAGGCTCTTGCTGAAATTATTACTTTCTACATTCACCCAATAGATTTCTAAGGCTTAGAAATGGTTTATAGGACTCAAGAGGACCTCAAAAGAAGTCTTACTTAAGTTACAGTAAGTAGAGAATTGAAATTAGAAAACAAGACCTAGGGAGAAGAGCTAGTAGACTTATCTTGACTAGTTTGGACCTATCTTGCTTTCTAGAGCTCCAACTTGAGTTCTACTATTTGAAAACTCTTGGATATAGCTAAGAGGAGTTGAAAGAAGCCTAGAGAGTGGCTGGAGTAGTTCAGGTCGTGGTTAGAGAGAAAGAAGAAGAAAATGTCCAGATTTAGCCCAAAAGCAACACTTAATGGCTAAGAAAAAGCATAACTTAAATTCTAAAGGGTATTTTTGGTATTTTACACCCTAACTTTCTATGTGTCCAGCTTTAAAACACTCTTAGCTTACTCATCACGTTACTGGGCATTCTCATATACTCAAGTGTGGACTAAAATAGTGAAACCTAGTTTAGAAGATGAAATCTAGTCATACTTTGACTAATGATCCCATATGACCAACTTATTGTAATCTGGTAGAACCTAGCCCTATAACGAATCATTAAACATAAAAATAAGTCAGTTAGACTCCAATTAATAATATAAACATAGTATCAATTCCTAATTATTAAAATGCATAAAAATGACATTACGCGATTAAGCTGAATCTAAGCTAGCTTAGTGCAATAAAATACAATTCAGTATAGTGAATGCCACCTCGTACTTACCTAGAACTAATATTTTTGAAAATACTAGAAATAAGTTCTAGATATTAAATACAAGTTATTTGACAGGTGAAACGCACTATGAATTTGACTCCGAAAAGCATAAAAAATGTATTTTACCGAAAACTACTATTTGACCAAATTATCAGCAAACATAATTTTCATGTATATGGTCATGGTATTGTATTCATGAATATATGTTTTGTTCCTTTCACACACTAAGCTCTCTCTATAAGGGTATTGAGCCTTTATACTATAGGGGTGCACTTCAATAAACATTAGTATAATAATACATATCAAAAGTATTTAACGATCAAAATGAGCAATTTAAATAAAATTGATACTATTTACTTGATATGTCTATTATGCAATATGAAAATATTTATTATTGGCTTATTATGCATGTGAGAATCTTGAGTACTACAGATTATTCGGGTAAACGGGGCAGATACGGATACTAATTGAAAAACCTGATCCGGGTACGGGGCGGGTAAGAATATAGGGGTACCCGCCCGCGTACCCAACCCGATTAATTATATATATAAAAAATAAAATATGTATATATATTAAGTATATGTATAATTTATATGAAATACAAACAAATAAATATATATATATAAATTAGGTTGTATTATTGACATATTATTAATTTTAGTATATGATATTGTCAACAGATTTTTTTCCTCCTTAAATTCATGTTTCTTTTTATTTTTCAAATTATTCATGTGATATCCTAAATTAAATTCTCTAATGACACCCAAATTCTTCACATAATCAAAGAGCCAATAATAACGTGATTATATAACATTTTCATTTATATTAGTGCCATATTTGCATTCTCCGTTAAGTTTTGATTCTAAATTATTATGATTATTAACTTTTATTACGTTTTAAGATATTTTGCAGTGAAATGCTCCGAAAATGCTCTTTGGTACAAGTTTTGACGTGTATTAAATTAATTAATAAACGTTACATATTTGCATTTTGGTTAACTATTAGTGTTATTTTATTTTAATATTATTTTAGACTATATATATCTTGAGTTCACGTGTGGTCCTAATATTTAGACATATTTTTATTTATATGTTTAGCGTTTTCTTCTTTTTCTAATATGCACTATATATATGATAAGTCTAATCATTGATTATTTTTATTGATACCATTTATAAGTTATTAAAAAAAAATGAATTAGTAATATTTCTAGAACCGACTTGGTTCACTGTTTAAGTCGGTTTAAAAAAAAAAAAGAAATTCCTATCTTCATTTATCAGTATAATACTTCTTTATTTGCACCACCAACTAGAAGCAGTCAATTATTATGCTCTCCATTTTTATCATGGTTGTCTGTGATTCCTTGAGTTTGAGTTGGTTTGAAATAGTTTGAGAGTTCACCATGTCATATTTGAGAGATATTAAGCATACCAGCTAATATAATACTCATTATTAGGTAATTAATTATTTATTTATTTTATTACTTTCTTTCAATTCCACGAAGTGATATAAACATGATGTCTAAGACCTGTTTTACAGTTCTTTATGTGTATGTGTATTTATATATACACATGTTTCTATATGTATTACTTGGTAAACATTTGCATACTTGATATTTTTTTTTAATTTTCAGCATTAACTCCTTTAATAACTATTGTAATTTTCACTGTTTATTTTGGGAGCACTCTTGAGAATATGCTTTTAATAATTAGCTTTCATTGAGACTTTGTCTATTATTATAGTACTTGGACTTTTACTTTTATTACTTATACGTGGATATAGAATTCGTGGAATATTTTCTATATGATGTCTATGCACAGTTCATAATTTTTTTTGTTTGATTTTATACTTGATAATACTTTCTTGTTAGAATTAATTGTTATAAGAATTAGTGCATGAAATTATTTATTATTTTATTCTTCAAATTTTAGACAACTAATCTGGTAATTCTAAAGTTATAAAATTATGTGTATTTCACTTATTTCTCTATCGGATTGTAAATATTAGATAACTAAAAATATGTATTCCTAATTCCTAATATCATTTTGGTTCTCATTACCATATAAAGTTAAACATGAATCAAATATGGAAATTTGGAGGGTATATGTTTAGGTACAGGTTTTTGGGTTGTAACTTGGTTTTAAATACACTTATCTAAAATTTGTTTACATATTTTTTTACTTTTATTAATATAACAGTAAGAAATCATCATGTTCTAATTCCATACATTGCATTATCCATAAGACCTTGTTATTATAAGTTATATTCCTTGTTATTTGTTTAAATTCTACTACTTAGAATCAGGTAAAGAATTACTACAGTCTTTTTAGGATATGGCTAGATCAGTAATTTTTTTAGCATCACATGTCTAACGATTAAAATATATATATATATACATAGGGCACGTCAATTGTTCCAAGAGCAAAGAGTGTAAGTAACGTCACACATGCAATGTAAGAAATTCATTATTTTTGTGAGTTTGTGGAATATGTGTATGTACGTATTTATCATTCAGCTTTACATGAGACATGAGCACGTGGTGTATTTATATTGTTTGACGAGTATTGGTGAATAGAGTGTGACGGGTCAGCACTCAAACATATGATATGGTTCCTTCGGGGACACTCTGGTTCTTTCGGGAGCACTCTGGTCCTTTCGAGGACACTATGGTTCCTTCGGGAATATTTTGATGGTGGTATAGGATGGACCTCTGCTGTATACAGAGGGGATTTTCTGGGGCTCCAGACCTCTATATAGCTCATGATATATTATACGTTCTCTGAGTGGCTCAGTATGCAATTCACGGTCTTGTCAGGCAATACAATATACACAGAGATCCCAATCATCTGATAATCTATTTCATGTTATATATACTTTACATCTGCATGCGTTACTTACTGAGTTTCACACTCACCCATATTCTTACATTGCAGAGGATACTACTGATATTTGAGATCGGGGGAGGAGAGCCTACTTTTTGACCGCGGCTTGTGTATATAAGCATTTTGATGCTGTGGTTCCCTGATAGAGAATTTTGTACCTGTTTTGAGTGTGTGTATATTATGTATATTTGTATGAGAGGCCCACTTTATGAGTATGTATATACGTATACATTATACTATGTATAATTACGAGTGGAGTTTTCCTTTTCTTTTAGAAAGTTTAACAAGTTTTAAATTTTTTCTATTTTATCAGTTCTAAATTGAGTAATGTCTTCCGATTTCACTAAATATTTAGACGAATATCCTTACGTATGTGTATGGAATCAGAGAATATTACAATTCAAATAATATTTTTTTAATTTTTTTATTGGGTATAGGTACCCGTCTACCCGTTTGGGTAATACTCAAACCCACTCCACCAATTTAAATGGGTAAATGGGGTGGGTATATGTTTGATTTTTTCCTACAGGTATGAGGAAGGGATAACTAGACCATCCCCACACTTGACCCGTTGTCATCCTCTCGCTCAGAGAGAGATACCACTCTAGTCATCCCTTTCCTTCCTTTTTCTCTTTTCTTTTTTTTTTTTCTGATTAAAAGAACTTACATTATACGAATAGCCATAGGGATATCAATCTCCACCCTTATCTTGGTGGGACCACCCTGGAATGTGGGTAGAGTTCGTTCTTTGAAACACTGAAGTGACTCAGCATTATCTACTACAGAGAGGGATGTACTACGTGACTTTAATGCACAACCTAACTCATTGAAACACCTGTCCATATACGAAATAAAATTGTTTATTTTCCAAATCCAAACTACACTGGCTTTCTCTCATGAATAGTGCTTTCCCATGTGAATGGTGCAGTCGTGGTTATCAGTGGTTTGTCTGTATCTCTTCACAGCATAAATAGTCTCTTCATTTTTGAGAGTTTTGTCTACTAGGTCCCAACATTGGGCTCCTTTGGCTTTATATTCTTAGGTCTTTTGGCTAGTGGGGAGTGCTTCTTCTCTTTGGCTCTGAACGTGAGTTTTGTCCAGTTGTGTTAAATATTATGTACTTAGTGTCTGCTGCAACTTTTTTCATGGATTCCATTGTTGATTTATGGAAAGATTTTACGATCACTGAAGAAGAAGAGATTGTGGGAGTGAATGATGATTTCGTCAACAGTGGAAAGAAGGAGTTTGAGTTTGGGTTAGTTGGTAGAATTCTCTCTCGGAGGCCAATTCACTGGGAAGCTTTGGAGCGGACTTTGGCGAATCTGTGGAAGGTGGAAAAGGGGCTCTCCATCAGAGAGGTGGAGGTTGGTACTTTTCTTTTTTCTTTTGGGCATAATGTTGAACAGGATCTGGTGCTGGATGGTGAACCGTGGCATTTTAGTAACCACCTTTTGGTCTTGAAAAAGACATAAGCTATTTGTGGTGGTGTGGGATGGAGTGATTTCTCCTTTACTAAATTTGGGGTACAGATGCATAGTGTTCACATTCATGGTATGAATGCAGCTATGGGATTAATTTTAGGCAACAAGGTTGGATCTACTATTAAAGTGGAGAAGGACGCCAACGGTTCTTGCTTAGGCAGATTCTTAAGGGTGCGTATGATTATCAATATCACTTTACCTCGCAGTTTTTCTCCAAGGCTTGTCTTCCTTATTGAGACAAAATTATGGAAAGAAAAGTGAATAATTTGAAATATAGATTAGGGTTTAATCAGGATATTCAAGTTAATTTAATTGGTTTTAGTGGGGACTGATTTTGTGTTGGAAGGATGACTGGGATATATAGCTCAAAAGTTTCTCAAAGTTTCATGTTGATATTTGGGTTATTGATCCTTAAAATAAAAAGTGGCACTTTACTGGTTTTGGGGATAACCCTGCTCGGTCTCAGCATTGGGATTCTTGAAAGCTTTTACGAAGATTGAAAGGCCATTCTTCACTCCTTTGGCTTTGTGCAGGGGATTTTAATGAGGTGTTCTATTGTCAAGAGAAACAAGGTGGCAGTAAGCTTATTTTTGATGATATGCAAAAATTTAGAAAAGTGGCTGAGGATTGTGACTTCATAGACTTGGGATTCTCAAGTGATTCCTTTTCTTGGGATAATGGTAGAAGTACAGACTAACATGTCAAGGAAAGATTGGACAGAGGTTTGGGTAACATGGACTAGAGACTTCTCTTCCCTAGTAATATGTTTTTTCATGATGGCTATTGGGGGTCCGATTACAGAGCTATAAAAATTTTGGTCGATCCTCTAATTGATACAGACAGGAGTATGGGTAGAATAAACAAAAGATTTTTAACTAAACCCTGGTGGTTGTCTAATCCTGATTCTAGAGATATCATTATGGATTCTTGGCTTTCTTCTGATGTGAGTAGGTTGGGAGAAAATTTTATGGCAGGTTTAGTAAGGTATGGGATAGACCTGATCTGGAGCTATTCTACTTTTGGTCATATTCCTATAAGGCTAAAAACAAATCCAAAGTGAGTTGATGTTACCAAACTCCAGGCGGTGTAACTCTCGTGTTAAGAAGCTAGAAAAGGATAGAGTTAAGCTGCTCGAATTTGAAGAATATTACTAGAAGTAGAGGTCTCGGGCGGATTGGCTAAAAGGTGGAGATCGGAACACGAAGTATTTTCATGCCAAAGCTTCCCAAAGGCGATCCAAAAACATTATTAAAGGCATAGAGGATAGCAGTGGGATCTGGGTGCAAAGCAATGGAGAAATTGCTCGAGTTGTGGTGAGTACTTTTCTAATATTTTTATGAGCTCTAATTCTTCTATGCAGAATCTCAACAAAGTCCTCGACTTTGTTGAAGAAAAAGTCACACCAAGCATGAATGAAAGTCTATCTCACCCTTTTAAGTTGGACGAGGTTCGTGATGCTCTATTTTCTATGGGTCCCTTAAAATCCCCTGGGCTAAATGGTTTTCATGTAGTTTTCTTTCAAAAGCACTAGGAGGTTTTTGGGATCGACATTGCTGCAGTTTGCTTGAATGTTCTAAACAGGGAGGCTTCAGTGACTGCTCTTAATAATACTCATATTATTCTTATTTCGAGGATTAAAAATCCTAGAAAAGTGAGTGATTTCAGGCCAATTAGTCTCTGCAATGTTATTTACAAGATTATTACTAAGTCTTCGGCTAGCCGTTTGAATTCTATTTTACCAAGCCTTAATTCTGACTAACAAAGTACTTTTGTACTTGGACGTCTGATATCTGACAAGGTGCTGATAGCATATGAAGTGATGCACTCTATTCGGCGTAGAAACTGTGGTAATAATGGTTTTGCAGCTCTTAAACTTGTTATGAGTAAAGCCTATGATAGAGTAGAATGGAACTTCCTGGATATGATTATGAAGAAATTGGGCTTCCATGATAATTGGGTCTCCCTGATCATGGATTGTATATCAACTGCCCAATTTTCATTCCTGATTAATGGGGAATGTGTTGGTCATGTGATCCTGCAATGAGGCCTTAGGCAAGGCTGTCCATTGTCCCCTTATCTTTTTTTACTTTGTGCAGAGGATTTTTCTTCCATAATTCAGAGGGCCTATCAAGAGAATAAAATGGAAGGGATTGCTTGATCACGACACTACCCCAAGATTTGCAATCTCTTCTTTGCTAATAATAGCTTGGTGTTTTGTAGAGCTCGTAGAGAACATTATGAGGTGATAAAAGGCATTGCATTTTGCAGGATTATGAAGCAGCTTCAAGCCAGATGGTTATTTTTACCAAACCAGTGATAACTTATAGTCCCAATGTGTGTGAAAGGCTGAAAGTGGAGCTCTAAAACTATTTGGGCTTAGAAGCTAGTACTACTCTCGATAAATACTTAGGGTTACTGACTCTTGTGGGTCGTAACAAACATTGCACCTTTAATTGGATTAAGGAGAGAGTTTGGAAAAAGCTTCAACTTTGGAGATCCTAGTTTTTCTCAATTGGAGGTAAGATTTTGATAAAAGCTATAGCTCAGTCTATCCTTTCATATACTATGAGCATTTTCAAGTTGCTAGTCACTTTGTGTAATGAGTTAAAAGTTTTAATTTCCAAGTTTTGATGGGGAGCGGAGAAAATAATAAGAAGATTCATTAGTTGAGGTGGGAAAAGATCTCTAAGCCAAAAATGGAAAAGGGATTGGGTTTTAAAGACATTGTTGCTTTCAATAAAGCCTTTGTGGCCAAGCAAAGTTGGAGAATAATTAAGGACCCCTCGTCTTTTTTGCTCGAGTTTTAAATATACTTCCATGGATCAGCTCTATTAAGTGTGCTCCAACAACGTCATATGCCTGGCAAAGCATTATTTGGGGAGTCTCTTTGTTAAAGAAGGATATTCGTTGGAGAGTTAGATCAGGGCACAAGATCAACCTCTTTGGTGATTAGTGGCTCCCACGACCATCTACATTCAGACCTATCATACTTAGCCAATGCTGTTACCAAAGACTGGGTTGTGGAAGATATTGATAATAAAAGATGGAATTCACAATTTATTGACCAAGTTTTTTTTCCCTATCGATAAGTATTGCATTGAGAGCATCCCTTTAAGCAACTCAGTAGGTGAGGACAAACTACTTTGGTATTACCATACAAATGGCCTCTGCTATGTTAAATCAGGTTATGAACTTGCAGTGGAGTTACTTAACGAGGAAAGTACTTCTTCTAGTTCGACAGACAGTCGTTGGTGGGAGATTCTTTGGAGCCTCAAAATCCCCTCGAAGGTAAAAATATTTATCTAGAGAGATTTCCACAATTACATGCCTACCAAAGTCTCCTTGAAAATCCGCAAGATTGATTGTTGTTCTCTTTGTCCTTGTTGTGCAACAAATGAGGAAGATGGACTCCATGCTCTTTGGAGTTGTGATAGGATAACAAGCATTTGGGCTACTTCTAGCTTCTGGTCAACTTTGTCCAGATTTGATGGCAGTACTATGGCTGAGTTTCTCCTGTTTGCCAGCGAGAACCGTTCCAAGGAAGATTTATCTCTAGCTTTTATTATCTCTTGGCTCATTTGGTCTGCTAGAAATAGTTTTGTCTTTGAGAACAAATCAGAACCTGGTGAGGAAATTTTAGAAGATGTAAGTTGATATCTTTCTGAATTTCAGACTTGTCACGGTATTGATTCGCCACCCCCAAAATTCAGGTCTAGTGCTACAGACCATCATTGGATTACTCCTGATGCAGGCTGCTTGAAATTGAATACAGATGCTGTAGTTGAGGATGGTTCTTTGACCTTGGGTATTGATATGATTATTTGTGATAGTGTGGGCCTTGTGTTGGGGTGTGCCTCTGTTAAAATAAATGAGTCTTTCTCCTCCCATGTTGCTGAACTTTTAGCTCTACGAGAAGGACTCAGATTTGCACATGAGAGTGGTCTCCAGGTCAAGTTTGTTGAGTTACATGCCTCCAATGCTATCAAAGCGATAAATTCTGGGTCACTGACTGGTTTTGAGAATCAATTGTTGTTGACATTAGACATTAGCTTTCTTTGCTTGATGATTGCTCTGTATTGTTTGTTCTTAGATTAAGGAATATGGTTATCCATTCTCTAGCAAAATTATCTCTTTGATCTATAGTGGATCAATGTTAGTTGGATGACTATCAGAGTTGTATTTCGGACTATGTATTGGCGGACACTGCCAATCTTCCTTAATAATATTCCAATCTTTTAATCAAAAAAAAAAAAAAAAAAAAACTCATTGAAACACTGAAGTGACTCCTAAAACCTTCCAAAAGTAGAACATTTGGTTACTCATTTACTCAGAATAGGCATATAAAATTTTAGAAAAACGAGTGACATGAATATCAGGTAACTGTAATTGGGATATTTAAGTGAATACTTTATTTTTAAAAGCTAATCATTGTTACGAAATTTAGTTACATGACAATTTAATTTGTCCCTAGTTTTGAAATACTTTCGAAAAATATTTTTATTGAATTTTCTGATTAAAGCTATATTAGAAATAAAATTTTTCCGATTTAGTAATTCCTGATGTTGATTTTTCTGATTTTTAATTATTCTTGTCAGCAAAAATAAAGCTCACGAAGTTACTTGTTATGCGATCTTAAATCCGCATCAGTCAATGCCAGGAAAGGAAGGTCAACAATCGGGTTACACAAAGTCGTATATGTGTTCTCTTGATTGAAGTGCGACCTCTTCTGAATGAGACAGGTGCGACCAGCATAAAAAAAGAAACCAGTTCAAGCTTCATCAAATGGGTAAATTACAAAGAAAGGCAAACAAGTTTCTGAATGGAGATTGACTAGTCATTCCATTTAAGTTATTATCCAATTGTATTGTCACCCAAAATTGTATCTTCTAATTATGTATTTACCCATTTGTGTATTTAGGAAACATTGAGCCATCCTCACCTATATAAAGGGAGCTCAGTCTCATTACAATTCACAACATAATTTCCTCAAGCACTTCACTACATATTCAATAATTCTCACTGCTCTCATCTAGAGACTTAGAGGAACTCTTGTAATTCTCTAGAAAATAGTGAAGAACAGTGGACGTAGGCTCATCTTTTTTAGGGCTGAACCACTATAAAATTCGTTTCTCTTTATTTACTCTGCTTCATCAATCCTTTTCATACACAAGCCACATCTCGCAATTTCTTAAATTTATTGTTGACAAAACCTCTGTCAACATTACTGAAACTTAAACCAAGCTTTTCCTATGCATATTTTCTTTTAGGTACTTAATTTAACTGGAAGATTGAAGGGAGTTGAAGACTTATTGCACAAGAGAGATTTGTTTGCACTGGCACTAATAAGGAATAGATTGAACTGCAAAGAAGCAAAGGCTTGATGTCTTCTGTTGAGAAAATAAGGGAATGAAACTATGTGTCATGTCTTCAGAATAGTTCGGTACAATTTATATAGATATTCAGGAAGACTAGCTTAAGTGCCTGTCCACTAATTAAGGAAGAGGCTATCCACTAACTAATAAAGAGACAAAAAATCAGCCATTATAAATCCTAACCTAACAAAGCACTAATAAAAAGCGTCCTTAATATGTACTATCTAATAAAACATTATTAAAAGATGTACATATTCAGCTGTAATCCAACAACTTCTAATGTTTAGATTTTTGTTTAAGTTAAGTCATTAGTGCTTGTATCTCATTTTGATTTGTTCTGTCACCTGTGAATCAAACGTTAAAGCTTAGCCGTTCATTTACTTTATTATTTCAAGTAATCAAATAACTGAATTACATTCCCAGTAAAGTCTGCAACATATAAGTCAAGTGTAGCAAACTCATAATCTCATCCTAGTAGTGCTAGCTAGCTGCTACTGCAGAATCAACTTGGCCCTTGTATGGCCCTTGGAAATTTGAAACTGCTCGGTTATACCAAGATGTGCCATGAGAAGCCAGACATGAGTGAGGAGCTCTCCACCTCGCCTGAGCTGCTGGCCATGGTGGCTCCACCTACACTGGTTGGCGGCATACGACAGAATTTCGACCCATACTCGACTGATTACATCCCACCGCCGCTCTATTTCTGGCAAGTACGTCTTCAAATCTTTGGCAAGAACACATGCCTCAAATAGGACCGATTTACTTCTGTCTCCTTTCACTTCCGACGGAGGCACGTCGGTGTTCACGTCCATCAACATCTTGCGAGCGTCCTTGGGATCCTTCTTACGTCCTCTTTCGTCGAAAAACTCGGAAACCTCCGAACACGTGTCTTGAAACCTTATCTGTACGATCCCGTTTGGCAGCATGAAGGGGCAATCGACGGCAAGATACATCATGTAGTCCGACAACAACTTACTCACTTCGCGATTCGATATACCTGCTTCACTTGTCGGGGGATTTTCGGTATAATAACACAGATCAGTTGCAATGTGCCATAAAAGAAGGCTTTGATCGAATTCTATTTCAACGGTCCAACCAAATACGTATTCTAATTTTTCCTTCTTGAGGACCTGATCACCTCTCTTATGGCAAAATTCCTTGCAGCCCCGGAAATCATCACGCTCACCGCCCGAGTTCTTTTCCAGCTGCTCAAATATGAGTTTCTTCAATTCCGGGAGCACATCTTTCCTGTCTCTGTTGCAGTACTTGTCTACCAATTTATCAATGCAAAAGATCTTCTGAAGAGCAATACACTTTGGTGGCTCCTCTTTGAGGCAAACACTTAGTAAGTTGTACTGTGACAACTTATTAGACCACCCCCAAATGAATTTGAATCGATCGGCTGCCGCCATCGTTTTCTTGTGCTTGCTCAACCATAGCATTGCCCAGTCAGACAAGAGCAGTACAATCACTGCACATATCTCTATGATCATTGCTCCAACCAACAATATGTAAGAGATAGTTACATCCACCCCGGAGTAGGCTTCCTTATCGGTGAACATGAAGGCGAAAAGTACTGAGACTGTGGAAGAAAAGCTGATACTACGTAGAATTGCGCCTGTCCACGAGTGGATAAAGACCGCCTTTGTGTAAAAAACGTCGTATATGAATCCCAGCTCGACCTCAATCACCTTGAAAGCCTCATCAGACGTTAACGATTTGCGTTTGAAGAAAGATCGGCTCTTGGTGATATCACGATAACTGAGGATAAGATCAGCGCATAGTCGCCTGAAAGTTTGGAAGAAATCATGAGCTCTGCGAACTATTTCCGCCCTTGATATAGTGTTTTTCTCGTTTTTAGGACCCTCGCCGCCTTCATGAACGGTTTCCGTACCTGCATTAGTACTGCTCACGATTTCGGGAGAATTCTGGCCGGCTTCATGTAAATCGGGAGGACTCTGGCGGGCTTCGTGAACGATTTCTGTGCTACAATTATTATTTCTCGCGATTTCAGAACTCTCCCCTGCGTCGTGAACGATTTCCGTGCTCGAATTAGTGTTTCTCGCTGAAAGTCTTGAGAGCGGACGAAGCACTTGCTAAAGGCACGAGCTTAATCATAAAGAGCGATAAGCAGAACTCTCGCCTGCTTCGTGAATGATTTCCGTGCTCGAATTAGTATTTCTCGCTATTTCAGAACGCTCGCCTGCTTCGTGAACGATTTCCGTGCTTGAATTAGTATTTCTCGCTATTTCAGAACTCTCGCCTGCTTCGTGAACGATTTCCGTGCTCGAATTAGTATTTCTCACTATTTTTGGAGGACGCTCGCCAGCTTCCGTACTTGAATTAGTATTTCTCACTATTCTTGGAGGACGCTCGCCAGCTTCCGTACTTGAATTAGTATTTCTCACTATTCTTGGAGGACGCTCGCCGGCCTCCGTGCTTGAATTAGTATTTCTCACTATTCTTGGAGGACTCTCGTCTGCTTCGTAAGCTTCATTAATGACCGTGGAGCTTATAATGAGAAAACCCTCTTCTTTTTTTACGTTGTACTCGTCCATGTATGTAGCGTAATTGGGGCCAGGGTCAGGAGGAGGAAGCATGGACTCCCTGAAATGCTCACTACTGGCAGATCTCAGAGCCCAGGTCCTCTCTCCAAACTTGATAATGCCAGCTATGAACATGGGAATCGATAAAAAGTTCAACGTATTCGAGTTCCAAGCCCTGAGGAAGACATAGAAAGCTACACCCACCTGAACAACAAGTCCGAGCAGGTGTCTCAGCCACAACTCGTTGTCTTCTAAGGAGTAAGCAGTGATGGTGTCTGGACCACCAAGGTGGAGGAGGAGAAATGGAGCCCAAAACGCCGTGATCACGTAGTTTGGGTCCGGGGAATCGTTGCCTGACTTGGAGTTGTCTTCTTGGTTGTTGGAGAGTACGCCAAGTGAAACAGTTGCGACTGAGTCCGCCGACAAGTAGGCGAGCCATAGAATGATTCTGACTATGTTGCTGGTCGAATGTTTTCTCCAGTTTCCAATCAAAATCAGGATGATCTGCAGAACAAGGCTAGTTAGAACCAGAGCACGGAGCTCCCACTCGTTCCATAATTCTCTCACTTTTTCCGGGAAAATTTGCATTGCATTCCTTCTTTTTGAGAAGATTATGAAACTACTGATGCCTGCAAATGTGAATATATATATATATCATGATTTTTAAGTATTTATGTATAATCATAAGCGGCAGAAATATATGAATGAAGTGGGAGGGAGTTTTATGACCAAGTAATCTTACTTTTGACAAACATGTTTCTATCTCAAAATGGCAGCAGAGAACTGGAAAGATCTGAAGGTAGTGATGCATTAAACAACCTTCAAAATGTGGACACAGGCTAATGCTAAAGAAAGGAAACTCTTTAATTTAAAGTCAATGGAGAAGTTGTAGCAGCAATTTTGTACTCAAAACAGGGGAACAAGAATGGTGAGACGATAGCAGAAAGTGGAAAGGAAAGTTGAAGACACAAGGCCCCTTCTTACCTAAAAAATATTCAACAAAAAGTGCCACTTGTTGTCTTACAAGTTTTGGGGGATGTGCCTAACATATATGTTGATGTACTTGTGAACAGAAGTGAAAAGGGGCAGCCGTAATAGCAATAGTAAAAAAGACAGTCGTAATAACAATAGTGAAAAAGAAAGCCGTAATAGTAATAATAAAAGGTGGTGTTCTCACTACCTTCCAAGTTCTATAAATAGATGTTTCATTTCTTCATTCTCTTTATCCCAAAACTTAGAAGTATTTCAAGTTCTCTCTTCTAATTAAATCTTTTATTCTCTCTTTGTTTCTTCTTTCAAAAAAAGTAGAATTTCTTTATGCAAGAGGAGGTTTCAAAGAATAGTTGTGTAAAGTATGAGTGAGAGAATACTTGTGAGAAAGTGCTTAGGTGTATTGGGATCATTGGATAGAAAATAGAGAAATCTATATGATTGTAGAAACTTTTTATATAGTGAAATTCTAATCTGATAGACAGTGATTTTTCTCCTGATTTGGGAGTTTTTCACTTAAATTCTTGTGTTGTGAGATTAGTTTCTATTCCCTATTATTATTTCTTTATTATTCTGACATTTCTTTGAAGTGAGATCCTAGGAGCGGTGAATCTGGGTCGGTCAGATTCCCAACAAGTGGTATGTTTATGCTCAAAATTTACTAGCGGCTATCGCAATATAGATTAAGGTGTCGATCCTACAGAGAAGTAAATCAAAAATAAAAGGTAATGAAAAATAGAAAGAAAAATTTAAAATAAAAATAAACTGAACAATAAATTAAAGTAATTACAAAATAATAAATGAAAATACCAATATGAAAAAACAAGGCTTCAAGATTCACTTAATTGTTCACCTAACTGTTATCAACTTTGATTCCTATTTATTACTCAATTATATGTTTCACATCCCAAACACATAACCAGAAAATATAGCAATTAAGAACAAATATTAATCTAAAGTATTCAATATGAGAAATTCTTCCAATTAACACCAAAAATATTTCATCTTACTAGTTATCTAAGATCGACAATATATCACAGGGACAATACTGTAGCAAAAGATCAACTAATAAAATAAATATAATTATAATCTAGTTTAAATCACCACATAAAGAAAGCATGACAGAATTTATATGAGAAACTAGAAAATAATATATTGAAAATAAAAATATTGAAGAATTTAACAAACTAAATTTATGAGCGTTGAAGCACTCTCAGGAATCAAAGCTAGAAAACAGAAAAACTACACAACTAAGATTATCTCTCTAGCCTCTCTAAAACTAGCCTGACATTGAACTCATCTCACACTCTCTCTCTCTCTAGAAAAAGTAGAGTTTTTTCTCTCAAAATTGGTGTATTTTTCTCCTCTCACGTTCTGGGTATTTATAGCTGAGTTTGGAGTGTTGTACAAGTTCCCACGTCTCTAAAGGTGGCTTCTGATTGGCTGGATGATGTGTCAATTTCCCACAATTCTCACTTTTCTTTTCTCTCTCTTCCTCTTCTTTATTCATGTTTTCTGAGTTTTAGAAAATAATCCAATGCGGCGTAAATCGGTGAGCTTAGCACTTAAATTGCTTTTGATTGGCTAAAAGTAGAGTCAAAGTCTACTGATTGAGGTGGTAGCTTTTAGTTGGGTGGAGAACCGGTTGCACGCCATCCGCGAAGCACGGGATCAGACACGGCTGCCAGCGACTGCAGACACGGGGCCTACCTGTTCCCTGCCCTGGACGCGCCACCTTCTCCGCGTGAGATACACGCGCCCGTCTGGTGCTCCTGAGGCTCGATCCGACGGCTATGAACGCGCCTCCACTTCTTTTTCCCACTAGCGCATCTGGGCTGCTCCTTTTCCGATTTTTCCCTTTTTTTCTTTAATCTAAAATCAAAATAGAATCTGAATTAAATCTAAATTAAATAAAAAGATTAATCCGAATTTAATTAAAATAAATTATCCTAAACTAAACTAAATTAAATAAATTATCTAAATCTAATAGAAATTAAATAAAATTATATCTAAGTACTAAAAATCAAATTAACTATAAAATAAACTAAATTAAACTAAAATTACACAAAAAAACACAAAATATTTAAGTAAAAGAACATAAATAACTCTATTTTCATAGAGTTATCATGGTATCAGAGCGGGATTCTTCGGTGCACTATAGCTTGGTGTTAGTCAAAGAAATTCTGTGTAAGGAGGTTGTATTCAAGTGGGAGCATTTGGACTCTTTATTCTTTCTTGGAAATTTTCTTAGCGGTCTTTCAAGTTAGAAGTGCGAAGCGAGATATCAGGAAACAAGATTTCAATTCCGGTTAAAGCTGATGTGGATAAATTTGATGAGAACATCAATTTTGGCTTGTGATAAATACAAATCAAGGATTTATTAATTCAATCTAGATTACACAAGGTTTTGAAAGGCAGAGAGGCTTACAAGGGCAAAAATTCTGAGAAATCCAGTATGAGCGATGAGGACTGGGATGATCTGGATGAAAGAGCTGCAAGTGCGATACGTATGTGTCTGGCCAAAAATGTCCTTACAAATGTACTTAGAATAATGACGGCCAAAGATCTCTGGGGAAAGCTTGAAGAATTATATCAGACGAAAGGTGTCTCAAATCAAGTGTACCTGAAGGTGCAGTTTCATACATTGCATATGAATGAAGGTACGAAACTTTCTAATCATTTAAGTATCTTGAATGGTATCGTTTTCGAACTGGAGGCAATTGGAGTGAAGATTGAAGATAAAAATAAAGTATTGCGAATCATCTGGTCTCTTCCACCTTCCTCTGAGTATATGAAACCTATTTTGGTGCATGGGAAGGAGACTGTAGTTTTTCCTGAAGTCACAAGTAAACTTTTGTTTGAAGAAAAAAGGCAGATGGGTAGTGGAAGTAATGTTCCATCTGAGGGCTCAGCATTGGCAGTTGACACTAGAAAGAAAAACTCCATAAAAAAGAATGTAATCTGCTAGAGATATAGACAATCTGGGCACCTGAAAAGAAATTGTCAAAAAGATAGAGTGGGTTCGGCTAAAAGCTCCAAATCTGGTAATGCTGCTAATATTGTCTCCTATGATAGAGACGATGATCTTATCCTTTGATCATGATATGTGCATCCTCATGGCATGCCGCTTATCTCTAGAGACGCTATGAAAGAGGATGTATCACAATTAGCGGCAGTAAGTTTGCATACATGTATTGGTTTGGCGTTGATGTAAGATGTGTGCTGAATGCTGTTGATAGCTGATGGGTTCTCGGAGAAGTCAAACATGGGAGGCAGCACTATAATTATCAGCAAAGATCTTTCGACATGAGCCTAGATGAAATTCTTAGAATTCGTCAATTCTAAATGATATATATACTCATATGGTAGAGTATGATTATCAGTAAAGACAATGATAGTAATATAAGCTATGAGATGAGACGTATGTGAAGACATGATTGAAATAAAGTCTTCAAGTGGGATACTATTAATGTATATATGAACAGAAATAAAAAGGGGCAGCCGTAATAGTAATAGTAAAAAAGGCTGCCGTAATAGCAATAGTGAAAAAAGGTAGCCGTAATAGCAATAGTAAAAGGTGGTGTTCTCACTACCTTTCAAGTTCTATAAATAGAGGCTTCATTTCTTCATTCTCTTTATCTCAAAACTTAGAAGCATTTCAAGTTCTCTTTTTTCAAATTAAATCCTTTCTTTTCTCTTTATTTTTTCTTTTAAAGAGAGTAGAGTTTCTTTGTGAAAGAGGAGGTTTTAAAGAGTAGCTATGTAAAGTGTGAGTGAGAGAATACTTGTGAGAAAATATTTGGGTACATTAGGATCATTGGATAGAAAAGAAAAAAATCTACATAATTGTAGAAACTTTTCATATAGTGAAATTCTTTTATGAGAGACAGTGGTTTTTGTCCTGATTTGGGGGTTTTCTACTTAGATTCTTGTGTTGTGAGATTAGTTTCTATTCCTTATTATTATTTCTCTATTATTCTGACATTTCTTTGAAGTAAGATCTTGGGAACGGTGAATCTGGGTCGGTCAGATTCCCAATAGTATACGTGTCTTTGAATATATGATTTCAATATAAAATATGAAATACATTTGATACAGGTTAGGATGATCAATAATTATGATTATTGTTTTACTTCAAAATATATATATGTATGATTATGGTTATCATTATTGTCATTTAGGAATCAGGAATTAGGATTATCTTTATCATTTGGTTTTTATCTCATTTTTTAAATTAAAATGTCAGTTTATTTTAAATTCTTTTTCTTAGTGGCTCTTAGCTGCAAGTGAATTCGTAGGTTGAAAAATACAAATGTTTATCCATTAAATGTTAAATTGATTGGCGTAAGTTTACATCCTGTTACCATGATTTAGCTCAGTAAAATTCAGCTGAGAACCGATTAGCCTTAGAATGTGTATGGACATGGACTATAGCATTCGGAGAACAGCAGATAAGCAAAAAAATTTCATAGACTAAGGCAACAACATGTGGTAGTAGATGCAAACTGCGTTACGAGGATAGCTACAAATAGAACAAACATTATGCTTTTTCTCTTCCAGGCTACTCTTACAAAAAGTTGTTTTTATCATCGTATCCATGTCTAATAGTTTGAAATCAAAAGGACTTGTTCACTATATCTTTTTCACTCCAAAATCAGCTTAGTCCTAGCATGGCCGTCTGCAATTTGAAATTGTTTGGTTATACCAAGATGCGCCATAAGAAGCCAGACATGAGTGAGCAGCTCGCCGCCTCGCCTTAACTGCTGAGCGTGCTGATTTCTTTGGCACTGACTAGCGGCATAACACAGTATCTCCACCCAAACATGGCTCATGAGTTCCCACTTCTTTTCCCTATGCCAGTTTTGTTCTGTTTCAAGGGATCGAAGTGCTTTTGCTAGCCCACAAGCGTCGAATAGCACCGATTTGCTTCTATCTCCTTTCACTTCGGATGGAAGAACTTCCGTGCTTACTTTGAGCAATGCTTCACGAGCCTTCTTCTTTACATCAGCTATGGATTTTCTCTCTTTAAAGAACTCGGCTGCCTCGGCACAAGTGTCTTGGAACCGGATTTGTCCAATGCCGTTGGGCAGCATGAACGGGCGCATGACTAGAATGTACATCATATATTCGGACAAGAACTTGCTGATCTCTTTAGAATTCGGACGGTCAACACCGTTTGAGTTTTGATTCAGTTGAGGATTATTCGAGGTTTCATCCATATCAGAGTGATAACAAAGATCTGTTGCAATATGCCAGAGCAGAATGCTTTCGTCAAATTCTACCTTAACGCTCCAGCCAAGCCTGGGGTCACATTCCTCCTCGTTTAGAACCCATTCACCCCTGTGATCACATAATTTCCTACAAGCGCTAAGCCCTGTGACACTATCAAATTTCTTCAAAAGCTGATCAAAGATCACTTTTTTTAATTCATCAGGAATGCTAAGCCTCTTGTAATGGTGTTCATACACTAACTGCTCATAAACGCTTATGGAGTGTCTCAGGTACAAACTGCACTTGCTGGGCTTATAATCGAGGCAAAATCCTATAAGGTTAAATTGTCCAATGCTATTAGACCATCTCTTGTATTTGAAAACTGAGAACTTTGAAATGGAGGAAATTACTTGGTATAAGAGATCCACTGCTATGTTCTTGTGCTTGCTCATCCAAAGCAATGTCCAGTCAGAGCAGAGTAGAAATAGAAGGACATATATCTCAAGCAAGGCAGCTCCACCGAGCAGTATGTAGGTGATGGCAACATGTTTACCCGAATAACCTTGCTTCTCAATCACGGAGAAGGCCACGAGTACAGAAACGACGCAGAAAAAACTGACTAGACGGAGAAAACCACCTACAACGGAGAAAACTGCAACCGCCTTCGTGTAAAACACGTCGTACATAAATCCGAGCTCCATCTCTATCACCCTGAAGACTTCCTCACAGCGTCCGTTCTGGAAGAAGGATTGGCTGTTGACCATGTCATGGATGCTGAGGATGAGGTCTGCGAAAAGGGGCTTGAAAATTTCGAAGAAAGCGTAAGCATCTTGCAAGCTTTTCGCATACGGGATCTTGATGTTTGCCGGGACAGTATAAAGATGATGGCCTACTTTTGGAACGTCATCGATTCTTTTTGGTCTCACCTTGAACCCCTGTGCCTTCCTGGAACTATATTCATCCATGTATCTAGCATAGTTCGGGCCCGGATCAGGAGAAGGAAACATGGATTTTCTAAAGTGCTCGCTACTCGCTCTCATAAGAACCCAACTCTTCTGTCCAAACTTGAAGATCCCGGCTACAAGTAATGGAACAGAGAGAAAGTTGAGCCAATTGCTAGACCAAGCGTTGAGGATGATGAAGAAAGAGGCTATCACTTGTATGGAAAGAACGACAAAGTATCGCCACCATATTTCATTGTCTTCTAAGGAATAGGCTGTAATGGTGTCCGGTCCACCTAGGTGGAGAAGAAGAAGAGAAGCCCAAAAGGCTGTTATGGTGTGGTTTGGCTTTGTGGGACCGTCTTCGCTGGTTCTGGAATTGGAAATTGAGCTCAGTGAGAGCATTGCAATCCAGTCCGCTGACAGGTAGGCCAGCCATATAAAGAATCTGACCCAGATCTTAGATATATATTTTCTCCGGCTTCCGGCTAAGATCAAGATGGTCTGGAAGAAGAGGCTAACTAGAATCATTAACGGGGTCCTCCATTCGGTCCAGTGTTTGGTGAGGCTTTTAGGAAAGACATGCGCCATTCTCTGTTTGGAAACAAAAACCAAATCAGCAATACGAACTAATATCTTTTGTTAAAACAGAAGAGCAACGTAATATGTCCCGTTTGGAATGGTTCACCATTTTCACTACTAAGCCAAGTAAGTCTTCGCGCTTCCCGAGTTGTTTTGCTATTTTATTGTCTGTTTCTCAGTCGCCTTTCTCTGTTTAGGCGTTTTGTTTATTCCTTCGTTTTCCATTCAATGAAAACTACTAAGTCATAAACAATAAATTAAAAATAAGTCAACTCTTTTTATTCTACAGATTGTTTCTCGATTGGCCCTTTGATTGCCTGTCATTTTCCAGTTTTTGTGTTTTTTTGGCTTCATGTCCGTAATTATGAGGACTCAATGGTGCAAGGTAGAAGTTGAAGATAAACTGAATCGAACCATAAGAAAATAAAATAATTTCCCTTGCCCCTTTACTTATTTATTTATTTATTTTTGTTTTGTTTTGTTTTTTCTAGTGTTAGCTACTTGATAATGACGGAAAGGCCGTGCACTTTGGTGGGAAGGAGACCGATTATTATTATTATGAATAGTACGATGGGCACTGGTGCCCGCAAATGATATGTTGACTTGTTGACTAGATAAGAAAAAGCATACAATTTGGCCGATGTGGCCGCCTAGATGGAATTATATAACTGCAAATACATGAATTGTTTACAATTAGTAGGTGGAATCTTCAAGCTGGCACATTGTCTTTTAGCACTTTTTAAATGAGCACATTTTTTTTTTTCCCTGATCGAACATGTGACTTGCATGTAACTACGAAGACTTATGCAAACCCACATAGGGTTATTTTTCCCTTTGAAAAAATTGAACAGCATCTCAATTCAAAGGGTTATGGTAATCTCACATTTAGAACGATACAGTGAAAAATACCACAATATTGTTTTCACATTGAATTTTAACTTTAATATATTTACGCAGTATCATTTTTTTTTCAATTTTCCAAACCGTCATTAGTTAATCATGCTCCACTATTTATTCTCTTCCGAACCAGTATATTTGTTACTTATATTGTTCCGTACAGGGGAAAAAAAGATTTCACATATCGTTAAACATAAGACTTTTTTATATTTTAGAATTCAATTGCATAAAATTTACAAAAAAGAAACATATATATCGAACAAGATTAATTTAAAAAAAAAACACAGTTTGAAAGAGGACTACAAATAGGATCAACGTTTCCTCAAAAAAAAAAAAAAAAAAAAAAAAAAGATCAACAAGAGAAAAGAAAAGAAAAGAAGAAAAAAAAATCAAGCAATATAAAATAACGTAGCTAAACATTATTTACAACATGGACAAGAGCTGGAGAAACAAAAGTGACAAGTGGTATGAAACTCCACAAAAAGAGAATAAACTACATAGAGATTCAGTAAACAAGGCAAGTTATTTATTTATTTATTTTCTTGAAAGCACATAGGGAAGCCCGTTGTTAATAACAATGAATTTCCCTTCATATTTTTACTATTGTTCTTTGCTGATAATAATATTCATTTTTATTCAATAAAAAGATCATAAAACAGATGGAACAGTAGTATAAAATCCGAGCCAATACATCAGCCAAGTAGTAGGATGGTATCGTAGTTCATTTATCCCCCGAACTTGCTCCTTCCAGACTCAAATTAATCTTGTTCAAGGTCCATTCATACGAGGGTAATCTCTGTAACATAAGTTGCAGTAGAACATATTAATGTACTGGTTAATTAATTGGTCGAAAAATAGAAAATATAATAGACTTCAACACTTAAACAACATTAATAATATAAAGAACTTATATACCTTAGCACTGGCGGGAAATTGAAGGGTCTTATCCTCAGATTGTGCCTTAGCTTCTGAAAAGTCCTTTTCAACTCGGCTGTGTATTCTTCAGGCATGTTACTCAACTTCAATTCTGGGAGACTACTAAACTTGGGTAGCTTAGTCTTAGCTGCTTCTAACCTCATGCAGGACCTTATCTCAAACACTCTTAGTTTTGGCATCACTTCTTGTTCCACAACCAGTTCTTCCATATTAGGGAGGTTCCAAAGTTTCAAAACAAGAAGCTTGGGAAAACCATTAGCGAAAACCATTTCCTGTCCGCAATAAGAATCGGACAAAAAATAGAGGAATTTGAGCTCTGGAAGGTATTTCCCTAGCATTCGCATTAGTAGGTCGCCTCTTGTAAGTCCTGAACTTGACAAGGTAAGTTCATTGAGCCTTCGTGGTAGTTCAAACATGATGGATGGTCTTCCCAGCTTTCCTATCAAACTTAGGCTGGAGAGCTGTTCAAGGTTGTTCAAACGCTCCAGATCTAGCTCCTGCGGTTCGCCGGTTTCGTTAGATTTCAGACTCAAAGACTGTAGATTGGTCAGTAGAGGAATGCTTCTTGCTAGAACTTGTTGCAGCTGCGGTGTCAACTGGCCGATTATTAGCCTCAGTTTCCGAAGGCTCTTCAGCTTGTGCAGCTCATCTATCAATGCCCTGCTCTCAACATCCACACATAAGCCGGATAACTTGTGCAGATTGTTTGGTGGAGATATGAATTCTAATCGACAAATCTGGTTCAAATGCAGGTTCCGAAGATTCTTCAGTTTCCATATGGAGCTAGGAAGCTTTTGCACACGAGTCTCCTTCAAATCCAGGGTTTGGAGATTTGATAATTGGCCTATGGATTTCGGTAGACTTTCTATCTGAGTCCATCTTAGGCCTAAATATTTCAGCTTCTTTAGATTTCCTATGCAGCTGGGCAGTTGAGGTTTGTATACGTATTCGAGATCGAGAACCACCAAATCAACCAATTGCCCAGTTGTGATGGCCTTACTTAGATAGTTTCGTATGTCTTCACCGGGCCGATCGCCTTCTCGGCTATCGAAGAACATAATGGAGTGGGGACTACTTTCCTCCGGCATAAGGTTTGTGTGATCAAGCCGATGAATTCTACGGTTGAAACTGGCATCTTCATCGTCGAAACGATAAGCAAGTTTCCGGTCAAGACTCCCACATAAGGACCAGGAACGAGCTGCCGTGTTGTTTGCTCTGCTTGCCAACCAGAGTTCTCTTAGAATGCCAGGCAATCGGCATGTCAAAACCTTCCCATTAAGCTTTTTTTCGACTATTTGGATGATATTACGATCAATTAACCCCATAAGATGATCTTTGGCAACCTTTTCCTGAGTTCTTCCATTAGTTTCATCGCTTTGTGCCAATCCTTGTGCGACCCATAGAGCAACTAGTCTCCTTGCGGAAATTTCAGAGTCCCTTGAGAACAGTTCAAAGTAGGAAAGGCACTTTCCAAGGCTTAAGTCGGATCCCAAGTCATCCTTATTGGTGTCCCAAGTCGCTACCCACGGTACTTGGTTATGACCCTGAGTGACACGATCATGTACCACTGACAGCTCCACGTTGGTGACTATCTTCCCTGACAATAAATATCCGAGACCTAAGATGGCAAGTGGTAGGCCTCCAGTCCTTGCCACCACTTTTTTAGCAAGCTTTTCCAATTCTTCGTCGGAAGGACAGATGACCATCTGGGTGAAGAATTCCCAGCTCTCTTCTCCTGTTCGTAGCCTAAGACGGTGGATGATGCTCGAATTCTCATGTGAAGCCACATCTTTGTCGCGAGTGGTGATCAACACATTAGTCCCCGTGTTTCTATCCGAAAACACGGCAGGTTTGAGTTTGTTCCAAACATCATTCGAGCGCAGGTTGTCGAGAACCACAAGACAGGTATTTTCCCCGAAGAAATCTTGCAACGTGTTGATCCAGTATTCTCTCCCACTCCTTTCGTCCGTGGTTCGCAGGATCTGGTTTCCAACACTTCGGAGGAGTGTCACTTCATCAGTCTCTTGGGGTACGGAAACAAAATGGCGGACAGGAAAGTGTTCCATAATGGATCTGTGGTTTAAGATTTCCTTAGCCAGAGTTGTCTTACCAATCCCTTGCATCCCCACAATGGAAATGATCAATCTAGATTGATTATCGCTGTTCGTGGTCAACTTCGAAACTAATTCGTGCGTGTCTTCTTCTAGACCAACAACCGAGCATGATTCTTCCATGACCCTGATACTGAATACTTGTATGCAGCTCGTAAGAAGACTCAGGGCTTCTCCTATTCGCCGAATGACTTCAATCTCTATGGCGATGCCTTCAACCGCTCTGGAAGTTTCTTCAATATTCTCTGTTGAATTGCCTTCAGTCTCTGTGGAAGGCTCTACTTCAGAAGCCATTTTTCTCAAAAGCTCCAAGCAAGCTTTTCTCATGTTATTGGCAGCGTTAGTAGCCTCTTCATCTTTCAACATTTTCCGCGTCTTCTCCAAGTCATTTCGCAGCAACGTGACGGGATCCGTCTCCTGATCATTGCCCTGGCTACTAATAACAGAAAATGAAGTATTGCCCACCGCGTCCTTATTTGACGAATCTCTCTTGATGAACTTAAAACCATATCTTTGTTTTGTTTCAAGGATATGAGAGAACTCATCACCAACGTTCTTTATAATCTGCTTCAACTTCCGCCTTAAAAGTCGATAATCAGTGATAACCGCAAGCCACCTCGGGTGATTCGATGCCTCCTGTAAGAAAGTATTGACGTCGTTCTGCGCTTGAGCAGTGATCTCTTGCGCCTCCTCCACCCATGCCTTTTCTATTTCGCTTTCAAGCCTGAGCTCTCGTATATCTTTCGTGAAAGCACGCAGTAGTTGCAGCTGCATCACCGTGGTTCGAACTTGGTCTGCTATCCCGCGAACTAGAACTGGTTCCACATCAATTAGGCGTTCCAGGACCAAAGCAACTCCTGAGCGAAATGGCGGCATTGGACGGATCACAACACTCTGCTCTGCATCATCAATAGGCCTGTCCTGCAGTCTTCTGACTTTAGTCCTTGACTCCTCTAGCTTCTCGACAATGGGGTTTGTATATTCTTTCTTATTCTCACGCTGGTTGGTTATCTCTCTCTTGAGTCGGCGAAGTCCAAGCGCGAGCTCAACTATTGGTATGAGCCTTTTAAGGGCTGAAACATACCGTTTGATCATAAAAGTACCTCTATGTCTGGCTATTAGTTTCTCATAATCTTCAACGTAGCGCTGCGCATCGGAGGAGACCTTTCCTTCTTTCTTTACCCATTCGGTCTCGATTTCGCTCAATGTTTGAGTTATTCCTCTCAGATTGAGATCCGACTCCCACACTTGATTAGCTCTCTGCCTTATTTGATCCACTGACCTATTAGCTGTCTGAAAATCTTTCGTAAGAGCATCCAACAACCTCCATTCTCTTCTGATCCACTTGTAGTTATCTAAGTACTGCTTGATTTTGTTTCTTACAATGATGAGCAGAATGGAAAAACCAATGAGGATCGAAACGATGCCTTCAAAGAGGTCTTCCTCCACGGGATCTGGCTTGTCATCTCGGCTAATGCGAAAGTGTCTCAGCACGACGCTCATGGCGACAAGTACTGCTCTGTTGTTACTTCCAGCTAAAGCTAGCTATTTCGGTTCATTGAGTCAGTTTCTTTGCTCGTTTTGCCTGAAATAAAAGCGTTATCCTTTTTATGTTCTTTTGAGAAAACGTGTATATATGTCCTTGGACAAACATCTTGGATTCAAAGCTCCAGTAATTTCCGGCTAATGTGAAAGAGGAACAAAATATTACAAGTGCATCGAATCTATGACGTCATACTATGTGTATTGTTCGCTGGATCAATGAACAAATATCTGACAATGACTTGAAAAACTATAAATTATATAGATGACACATTCCAACACGATAATTTATAGCGACAGACTATTTTAACGGTTCATTGACTTGCATTTTTGAACTGAGTCATGACTTTATATTTTAATTGACATAGATTATTCAAGTTTGTAATGAATATAATAAAAAAATAATGAAAAAACCAGAATGCTTCCAAAGAGAAAAGAAATAAGAAAATCCTTTGTGCACATGAGTGTATATACCCTTGAGAAAATCCTTTTTACGTTCTTTTGAGAAAACCATATTGTATATGAAAGGGCAAAGTCTGTTGTCATTTGAGGTGTTGCAACATCACTGTCTGTGTTGACTGACAGTGATTCTAGGTTGATGTTGCAACATCACTGAAATATTTGACCTGACAGTTTTGAACATGTTTGTCCGAATTTTACAACTGTCATATGATTGAAAATCTGTTCAATTAGTTGTATTTTGACTAGAAATATCAATGATTAATGTTTGCCTTGTAGGAAAAAATTATTGACATATTTATTTCTTATTTAGGTATGTTTTAATGAAGATTGATTATTGTGTGATTCCTAATATTAATAAATTAATATTTCTAGAAATAATCAATCTTGATTTTAATCAATCAGATCATCATTTTTGGGCTAATTTAATCTGATTATTTTGACAGCTTGCATTTTATTGAAACTATCTTATTTTATGAGTATTAAATTTAATTTCTTGAGGTGTCGTTTCCTTATTAATTTTTAGCTGATTCTTCTTGTGTGGGAACACTTCTTATTTGATTGATTTGTGCAAAAAATAGAATTTTTATTTCAGGTAACAAATCAATGATTCTTCTAGAAAGGTTACAAATCTGGCTGTTTAGACAGGCCCCTGGCTGTTTAGACAGGGCCGATGTTGTAACATCACTGTGCAGAATCAGCAACAATATCATATCAGGCTTGATTGCGAAAATCTTATCTTTGACTGATTTAATCGGCTTCCAATCAGTATTTATGATGAGAAAAACGTGTCTTGCAGATTACCAAAGATTGGAAGACCTCAAGCACTATAAATAGGAGTCTAGGTTAAAGTCCTAGAGTGCCATGTATGTTTGAGATTGCCATTAGAGCAATACTTAGTAAAATCTGTCTATACTTTGTTTTGTGAGACTATGAGGGATTCTTAGTCGTGAGAGTGCTTCGGAAGAAGTGCATCAAGTCTTCGGGAGAAGACAGGTTCCGTGAAATCTGAATGGAGTTCAGACGGAAGGAATCACATTAAGTCGAGGGGAACTCGCTAGACAGATTAGTAAAGGAGTATTGGCATGTTGCAACATCTAAAAGAGGGAGTCTTTTAAATTTGATTGGTGTTTGTGCTCACGTTCTTTTAACTAATAAGTTTATTTCTTTGGGCGTGGCCCTTTGGATGTAGACTATGGGGAGATAGTTGAATCACGTAAAAATATTATGTGTCAAATTTTTACTTCAGTGTTACAACATCTATATCATAATTTTCTGTATATTCACTTTTCATAATTAATCGGACAATTAATTATATTCGGTAAGAATATAAAAAACGATCGTAATAGTATATATGTCCTTGGACAAACATTTTGGATCGAAAATTCCAATAATTTCCGGCTAATGTGAAAGAGGAACAAAATATTACAAGTGGATGGAATCTAGTCGTAATATGTGTGTGTTCGTTGGATCAATGACCAAAATTTTAACAATGACTTTGAAAAACTATAAATTATATAGATGACACATTCCAACATGACAATTTGTAGTGACAGGAATATTTTAACGGTTCATTGACCTGCATATATTAATTGAATCATGACTTTATATTTTAATTGACATAGAATTATTCATATCTGTAATGAATAGGGGAAAAAAAAAAACAAAAGTAAGGGAGGAAGATGGCCGAAAAAAAAAAGAAAAAAAGAAACTATTTACAATGCTTCAAAAGAGAAAAAAACAGAAAATCTTAAATTATAATGAAGTATACTGCATGTATAATTAAGCTGCCATGCAATATTAGTAGACAATCCTATGACTGTAATCTGAACCAGTACTGCCTGTTTGTTATAATATTTAACTATGAAAAGAATGTCCCTTCTAGAACCCCCCCAAAAAAAAAGAAGGGTAAGTGAGTGTAAGTGTCCCTAATTATCTTATTTTTGATATCAAATTACTAGGAACTGTTGTGGATTTTTAAACGCAACAGCATGAATCGTAACAAATAATATAATAATGAGTAAAAAATATTGTTTTTATAGAAAAATTATTATAACTTGCTGATTAAGTACTAACCTAAATGAGTTCTCGATTTATTCAAATAACGATTAAAATTTTTAGAATTAAAATCAAATTAAAAGAAAATTAGAAAATAAATCAAAACAAAATAATGTGAGTATAATTCCTATAAAAGTACCAAGAAATCTAACCTTAGGATTACAACTTTCACTCTACATTTACTTAAATTACTAGTTACCATCTCTGAAATATTATTCAATTTGAATTGTCAACCAAGAATTCTAATTTATCTACAAGAATTTTCCGATGATCAGGTATAAATATCTCCAATAATTAACTCACTATATTCCCATGTGAATTAGATTAGAGAAAAATTCATTAAGAACAGATTATTTTAACGATTGCACATGTTATATATATATATATTCCCATACATGATGATCATATATTATTCTTTTCGGTCTAAATCTAAAATTCATTTTCTAAGTTCATAAAGATTATCTAATCAATCCAATTAATGTTAGAAACACTAATACAAGATATATAAAACAAACTATTCAATAATTGAAATTATAAATCAAAGAGGCAATATAACAATTTAAACTACGTGTAAAGATTCCATTGTAATCCTAGAATGCAAATTTATTTCATAATGGAATTAATGAAAACAATGCTCGAAAGGTTCCACATCTTTGAGAAAGTAAAGCTCGAAAGGTTCCACATCTTTGAGAAAGTAAAGTAGGAAAAGTGAAGAAGATGAAGAATAGAAATCTGGAAAAGATTCATCACTGATTTCCAATCTTCAATCTCTCCTTTGCTCCATCTCTCCTAGTGTTTGTCTTTTTTCCTAATCTTTCTAGGGTTTTCTCTCCCTCTATAAGACTGACTCTTGACTCCTGTTTATAGACCTTGTTCTTAGCTTTCGGGTAAAATCACGTTTTAAACCAAAACTTGTAAACCACGTTTCTCAACCGCGAAGTCGCGCTGCAGCCAACTTTTCCTGCACTGCAGCCAAGAATCTTTGCTTTCCAGAATAGGTTATTGTTCTGCAGCCGGCTTTTCCTGCGCCACAGCTGTGGCTCTCGGGTTATTTTTGCTTGAGAACTTGCACTGCAGCTCACTTGTTCCATGCTGCAGCCTCAGCTCCTGATACTTCCAGCACTCTTCTCTCGCTGCAGCCGAAGCCAATCTCCCCAGCAGCCACAGCTCTCGGGTTTAGAGCTCTGCAAGTCTTTGATTTCCACGCTGCTGCCATGAATTGTCGAGCTGCAGCCATGATTCCAACTCCTTGTTTTTGACTTAATTTTGCATGATTTCAACCCAATTGTATCAGTAAACATCGGACCTACAAATCAATAACAAAAACACAAAAATTCCTAACGAAACATTAAAAAAAATCACTAAACACTAAACCTAAAAGGACACATGCATAAAAACCCAGCTTATCAAAGACAAAAATGTTATCACAGACAATTAGAAGACCAAATGAAATTAAGCAAATAAGTGGGGAAGTTCTTAGCCAGTCTAGCCCCACAACACACAGAAGTGAAGAAACTGGTGGACATGTCAATTGTTATAAACTTTTAGATTCTAATCCTGAATAAATCATCCATGAAAATGGAAGAAGTACGAAGCTTTCTCGGCCAGGAGTATACTATATATGTAAATACCCGTACATTCGGATTTGTGTGTATTCATTCTTTAGCGAAAAAAAAAAAAAAAATGTATTTCAGAATTTACTGTCTACATGCTCCTGGCAGTAATCCTGGGTTAGGAGTTTCATGTTTGACGATCCTTAGTCACCAATCTCAATGTGCAAGCCCCTGTTCTTATATATGTTGGAACTGCACAATTGCGGAAAAAAATAATTAAGCTTGCTCGGCACCAAGAAATGCTTTCATAATTACCTTTTATGGACAGTGGACATTGCCATGACATTCAGAATATAATTATGGAGGAAGATATATAATTAAGCGAATATGTCCCAGCAAATGAAACTGCATTACAAGATTATTCATGTCTCTTCGTAGCTATGTAGTCTTAACAGAATTTGTTTTATCATCGCTATCATGTCTCACAGTCTCAAATAAAAAAAATACTCGTTTACTTACCATGAGATTTTTTCACTGCACAATCAGCTTAGTCCTAGCATAGCCATCCGTAATTTGAAATTGTTTGGTTATACCAAGATGAGCCATAAGAAGCCAGACATGAGTGAGCAGCTCCCCACCTCGCCTTAGCTGCTGAGAGTGCTGATTACTTTGGCACTGACTTGCGGCATAAGATAGTATTTCCACCCAAACATGGCTTATTACTTCCCACTTCTTTTCCCTGCTCCAATCTGTTTCAAGTGACTGCAGGTCTTTAGCAAGCCTACAAGCGTCGAACAGCACCGACTTGCTCCTGTCTCCTTTCACTTGGGATGGAGGAATTTCAGTGCTCACTTCGAGCAATCCTCTGCGAGCCTTGTTCTCTTTTGCCATGGACTTTCTTTGACCGAAGAACTCAATGGCCTCGGCACATGTGTCTTGGAACCTGATTTGTCCAATCCCATTGGGAAGCATAAAGGGGAGCGTGACTAGAATGTACATCATATATTCGGACAACAACTTGCTGAGATCTTGAAGATAGTAGCTTTCATTCAGTTGAGAAGTAATAGTTGAGTTCTCATCCCTATCTTTATCATAACAAAGATCTGTTGCAATATGCCAAAGAAGAATACTCTGATCAAATTCTCCGCCAATGCTCCACCCAATTATGTGGTCACATCTCTCATTCTTGAGAACCCATTCACCCCTGTGATCACATAATTCCTTGCGAGCGCTAAGGTCTGCGGTGCTCCTTGATTTCATCAGAAGCTGTTGAAAGATTAATTCTTTCAACTTATCAGGAACACTACGTTTCTCACATCGATACTTAGACACTAAAAGATCATAAATGCTGATGACCTTACGGTACAGTCTGCACTTATTTGCTGGCTTATGTTTGAGGCAAAACCTTATTAGATTGTATTGTCCAATCAGATTAGTCCACCTCTTTTTCTTGTCCTCCGATGTTGAAATTGAACAAATGGCTTGGTATAAGAGTTTCACCACCACTCTGTTCTTGCGGTTGCTCAGCCAAAGAATTGTCCAGTCCGAGCAGAGCAGCAAAACAACGGCATATATCTCGAGGACGATAGCTCCAGCCAGCAATATGTAGGTGATGACTACTTCTGTGCTGGAGTAATCTCGTTTGTCAATGAACAAGAATGCCAGGGACACAGAAACGATGCAAGAGACACTGACGAGACGGAGAAATCCACCTACCACGGAATAAATCACAACCGCTTTCGTGTAGAACACGTCGTACACGAATCCCAGCTCGATCTCTATCACCCTGAAAACTTCCCGAGACGAAGCTCTCTGGAAGAACGATTGGCTATTCACTATGTTGTGGATGCTGAGGATGAGGTCCGCGAAAAGGCACTTGAACATCTGGAAAAATTTGTAGGCATTTTGCAGGTTGTGTGCATAAGGGATGGTGACGACATTATGGACATGATGATGATGAGTGTGACCAACAGTGGGAGCTTCAGTTATTTTCGCCGAGTAGACCTTGAACCCCTCGGCTTTCTTGGACCGGTATTCGTCCATGTAACTGGCGTAATTCGGGCCGGGATCAGGAGAAGGGAACATGGATTTTCTGAAGTGCTCACGGCTGGCAGACATTAGAACCCAAATCCGCTCTCCGAACTTGATGATCCCGGCTACAAGAATTGGAACAGAGAGAAAGTTGAGCCTATCATTTGACCAGGCACTGAGGAAGATGTAGAAAGCAAATCCCACCTTCACGCCAAGCGAAACGAATTTTCTCCACCACAATTCATTGTCTTCCAAGGAATAAGCGGTTATGGTGTCCGGGCCACCCAGGTGAAGAAGAAGGAAAGGAGCCCAAAACAATGTTATAGTGTATTTTTTGCCTGTGGACGTTTCGTCTAATCCGTCCCCTTGTAAATTGGAAATTGCACCTATTGAGAGTGTTGCCACCCAGTCTGCTGACAAGTAGGCCATCCATAGAATGAATCTAGTCCACATTTCTGTGGAATATTTCCTCCTGCTTCCCATCATAACGAGAATGCTTTGTAAGATGAGGCTAACCAGAACCGTTACTCGAAACTCCGATTCGCTCCAAGCTTTCCGGAAGCTTTCCGGAATGATCTGGGTCATGATCTATCTTACTCACCTTAACACCTACTAAACATTATACACAGTGGTATAAGTAAATAATTAGGTATATATGTATGATGGAATGAAAGAAAACAACTTAAATCGGTGAGACTACTCTATGTAACCTATTATTAGTAATGTCGTATATTTATAAGACATAGAAGTTTAAGTACTAAGAGAACGCACAAGCTATTTATCGGTGCTCTTACCAATTTTACCAGTAATATGGATCAACCTCTTTACTTCCCTTGCTGCAACTTTTCTGACCCAAGATACTTGGATTTTCTAGGTAGGAAAACAGAGTTGTTGCTTTGCTGCAGGTAGCTAGCAGTAGCAATTAATATAAGAAAATTTGAGTTAAAAACAAAAACAAAATAAAACAAGCGATGTGAGATCTACCGATCTGTGCCGTTAGGAATGGTTCCAACGTTTTCAAACCTTTTGCTGAGTTTTAGACGAGTTGTTTCATGTTTCTGTATGCTGGCTCTCAATTTTTGTTGTTAGTATTGTTGGAACCGTGTTTTCTTTTTTTTAATATATATATATATAAAGGAAGGCTCTTTTTAATTATTAATTGCAATATTTAACGTGTAAGGCACGTTCGAAACAGACATGGAGAGAGACACGCTCAGACGCTCTGCAATTTTTTAGAAAATACTATGATACTAAACCTTTTTCACTAGTCTTTTGAAAAAACAATAATAATAAAAAGAAGGTTTTTTCACTTGAAAGCATAAAGGTATTATCTTATTTATCCGCTCCTGCATGTGGAATAATTTATTGCTTGGTAAATTTTTCTGAACAACCAAAAGTTGACTGTTATTAAAAAACAAAATGGTTGACTGTTGAGCTGTACGGCATCAATTATACAGACAATTAGTGAAGTTATGTACACTAAGGTGTGATACTTATCCTGGATTAAAATATTGCGACATCGACATTATCGCAACATAATATTTTTTTTCTTTTAAGCGTGCCTGTAAAATACCAATGACAAAGAGGTTAAATGTTCATATTGATATAAATTTGACAGATAATGTTGTGAACATTTAAAAATAACAAAAGTGTCAAAAAAAATATTTGGAAGCTTTCTCTCAATATAAAGACTGAAAAAAAAAAATCTGGAATTATTTCTTCAATACATAAACCTTTAGAAAATATATCTTTGAAAAGCCAAATAAGTTTTGGGAGAATTTAGCTATGAATTAGAGGGATTCGTTAACAAAATATATGTGTTAAAATCAATTGAATTGGCTTTGCCGCTTTGAAAAGGCAAAAAGAGTTTTTCTTGCCCCTCAAAATCATGGATTAAAATGTTGGGATATTTGTCCATATTGTCGTGATATTATCTATTTTTGAAAGTATTGACACAAATACGGGAGATAAAGATATTTTTTTCCTGTTTATCCATAAAATATCAGTAAAATATCGACAATTCAAAATATCAGGCCCCGTTTGTTTCAACCATTCTATTCCATTGGAATGGAAAATCCATTTGAATGTGTGTTTGTTTCAACAATTCAGTTTTTCCATTCAAATGATCTTTTAGAATGTGTGTTTGTTTCAACAATTCAATTTTTCCATTCAAATGGTCCATCCAAAAAGTTAACCATTGGAATGATTTTTTTGTGTCTTGAATGAGAATGGATAGGGGGAGGTGTTTTTGAATGGTCCATTCCAATGCTCCCATTCTAATTACAACACATTCTACTATTTTTTCCATTCAAATGTCTCCCATTCCAATTATAACACATTCCATAATTTTCATTCAAATACACACATTCAAATAGGCGAACCAAACGGGCCCAGTGATTATGTTGATGTTGGTAAAATATTAGTAAAAAATGAGCTAATAACACAAAATATAGTGACATTTTGAATATCCATACGAATGTCGATTTTTATTTCTTTTTGCAAGCCATTTTTGAAAAAAATAAATATTGGTAGTAAAAATAAAACCATAGTTTCCCCTCCATAACGTATGGGTAAAATTTTTCAACTACCATTATTTGTAATTAGAACCATTGCAACTCTTAAATAAAAATATCAATCAACATATATATAGCACACAAATAACTATTTTCAGAACTAGTCAAGCAGAATAATTTGAAAAAGACATTATTTAGACCAAGACAAAATTTCCTCATATGATTTTAAACATCATAGAAACACTTTTTGATATTGAATGAATTTAAAATATTCTACATCATCATTGATTTTAATTATTTTTACTGTAATTTAGAACTAATTATAATTGAAAGATATTAATATGAAATGCATTCAATAAACTAATGTGATATATATTCTAATTTTAAAATTATTTTATGAAGTAAAATCCATCATGTTTTCTACTACATATGCATATTTTATTGTTTACATATGAAATATTAAATTTATTGAATTAAAACTAGTACAAATTATGCAATATCAACTGTTTTAGTATTTCCTAAAGTTTCACTTAAAAATTCTGTGTTTCAAGATAAATTTCTGTAATTTCTCGGAATATCTTCGACATCAACATTGTCATCATCGATGTTATCTGTAAAATCAAACCTCGATATTGACATCAATATCGATATTTTCATCCTTGCTCAAAATCGATTACTAAACAATAAGATGCGCAATGGCTATCATACGCATTCTAATTAGTATATCCATCAATAAAGTCGAAATCAATCACTTTTTTTTTAATAAAAGAAATTTTATTATAATCAAATACGATGTAATACAAAAATAAAATTATAAAGGTACGATAATACTAAACAATCCACCAAATCATTGATTCTTATTGATGAACAGGAAGGAAAAACAGTACACGAAATATGAATAACGTATATACAACTCCATAAGGAGTATAACTAAAGGCCTAACATCTCTTTCGCTCTTTTAAAATGTCTTCTACCACTATCAAGATTGACTTGTCTGAATGATGTGAAAATGAATTCTCTGCATATATCGTTCTTCGACTGAAAAAAATTCTTCCAGATTTAAACCATCAAATCTAAAAGAAAACAACAAAAAGACATACAAAAACAAATAAAACCCACTCAGATATAGAATCAGGTAGTAAAAGACCTCCATAGATCTAAATATAAGAATTACTTTCAAACATATGGAAGGATTATTTAAATAGAAAAATAAAAACAAAAAGGAAAAGAAAACTCTATCGAATCTCCGACTGGATAGAAATCAAGGTACGAGACCTGCAAAAGTTAGAAGAAAATATGGTCAAGAGCTACTAGGGTTTTTTGAAATCAATCACATTTTTACTGCACACAAATATATTAATTTGTCACCTATTATTTTTTGTAGGATACAAACCAACATAAAATGATGCAATATTAATTATTTTAGCAATTTCTAATGTATCGTATAAAAATTTTATTTTTAAGATAGCTTCATAGATTTTTTGAAAATATCTCTGATATAGAATTGTCAAATATGACGTGATATACTGGGAGGACCTATTTAAGTTGAATATAAATGTACTTTATATCATACCGTATGTAGCCTACTTTTTAGTCTTATCGTGCTGGCACATTAACCCATGATGTAATATGTCATATTGTGCTATGCTTTCGTGTCATATTTTTGAATAGACATATACGCATTTTATTGAATTTTTTAATTATTTGTCACTCAAATCATTGGCCTTAGTATGGTTTTTCACTTTAATCTAGTATATGTAACCACTAGATCATGTTCAAACAAACTTTTTAATAAAGATAAAAGGAAAGACACTAAGGATATTCACTCTTATTTGACCGTTAACTCTTTACAAGTAGACCAAACTGTAGGCTCAATTTGGCTGGTTAGTCAGTTTATAGAATGGTAGGGTAAAATTGGCCAGGTCACAATTGTAATTTGTCGTGCGGTTGAGGCAATTTATGCAGTTTGATGATTTCCTTGTTAGATTGAGCTTAACTATTTTGACTTAGTTTCTTCATGTAAAAATTCAATTTTTTTTCCCAACAAAAAATGAAATATAATGCAAACTATTTAGTATTTAAAAATAGAATCCAGAAAACACAAAGGTCCTAAGTTAGGATAAATCATATAAAAGTCTAAGAATATTTAAGGTTCTAAGCATTAATAAGTCATATTTAGAATAAACCATAATACAATATAAAGTTTAAAATTAAATCTTAAGTTCAAACGTCCAAACAAATATATTTGAAAGTTAAAACCAAATTGAACATCAAAGTTGTTAGTGTGGATTGCGTCATGTAGGTTCAATTGGTTTTTATTAGAGCTCAAAACCTAGATTTGATATCGATGGTCATCTATACCATCTTATATAAGACTACAAATGAGCTTTTTTACGAAGAATTTAGGTGGGGCATTGATGTAGTACTTGCCAAATTGTAATTTCCTAAGTCCCACATTGGGTATACTCTGGAAAAATCATGGGTATTTAAGTGGTGGTCCGTGAGCTCCAAAATACCTTCAAACTAGCACTTTTGGGTGAGACCTAGTGGTGTTATATTTGGTATTAGAGTCAACCCATTCTATACCTGCCTATAGGGGTTATATGTTGGCTATTGAATGTGGACCTCCTAGCGAGGATATTAGGCACTTAACAATGGGAGATTGTGATACCCCAAATCCCACATCAGGTATACTTTGGAAAGATTATGAGTATTTAAGTAGTGATCCGTGAGTCCTAAAGTACCTTCAAACTAGTACTTTTGGGTGAAGCTTAGTGGTATTACATAAATAGCCTCCAATAATTAAATTTATAGTCGTTGATCAATAATGTTTACCAAAAGGAGAATATAAGAAAAGAAAGAAGGGATGGCAGGTAAGTTTTGGGATTAATAATAGCTTATCTCTATTTGAGAAAGAGATGGTATTTAAAATAGCTTTGTGGTTTGAATGGCATGTATCCCTTGATATAGTGGATTATGCTTTATCTGTCCGTGTGTGAACAAAGGCAGAAAAGATCCAGATGATACTAGCTTGATGTGTGCGCCTGAAATAATATATAAATTATGTAATAAGAGCTTTGTCCTTATTCCATTCTTCATTAATTTTATCTTTTATAGGTGAATGCCAAGGATATTAGTGTCAATATCGAGTTTTGATTTTACGGATGAAGTCGATGACAATATCGATGTCAAAGATATTTTAGGAAATTATCAAAATTTGTCTTTAAACAAAAAAAATTTCAAGTGAAACTTTAGGAAATACTAAAACAATTGATATTGCATAATTTATACTAGATTTTACTCAATAAATATCACATTTTATATGTACGATAATAAAATACTCAAATAAAGTAGGAAAAATGATTGAATTTTTCTTCATAAAATAATTTTAAAATTAGAATGTATATCACATTAATTTATTGAATACATTTCATATTAATATCTTACAATCATAATTAGTTCTAAATCACAGTAAAAATAATTAAAATCAATGATAATATAGAATATTTCAAATTTATTTAATACCAAAAAAATTATTTCTATGAGGTTGGAAATCATATAAGAAATTCTTGTCTTGGTCTAAATAATATTTTTTCTAAATTATTCTACTTTAGTGTGTAGTTCTGAAAATAGTTATTTATATGCCACATATATATTGTCTGATGTCTTCCTTTAAGCATTGCAATGGTTCTAATTACAAATACTGGTAGTTTTAAAATTTTGCCTAGAGGGGAAACTATGATTTTATTTTTACTACCATTGTGCATGTATTTTTTTTTTAAAAAAAAAAGGCTTGCAAAAAAGAAATAAAAATCGATTTTTCTATTGATATTTTAAAATATTACTGATTGTCAGCACATTATTCGTAAATATTTCGATATTAGCTCATTTTTTACTGATATTTTACCGATATCGACATTTTCATGATATTGTCTGATATTTTATCGATATTTTACGGATACGCGATAAAAGATATATTTTTCCAATATGTATATCGATACTTTCAAAAGCGGATAATGTCACGGCGATATCAATAAATGTCGAGACATTTTAATTCCTGGGCAAATGATGCTGAAACCCCTTGGTCCTTTCGAATTGAACTTTTTTGAGGTACCTTTCGAATCGAACTTATTTGGAACAAGGACACTGATCTTTTTTGAGGGGAACAAGGACACTGATATTTTATTATACTTTTAAGTACTTCTTTTTAGAAATATATATTTATATGTTAATTTTGTTTGGAAGCGAAATAATAAAACAACTATAGTCTTGAAAAATTAGAAACAAGTATAATGACCACACACAAATAATGTAGCTTATTGAACATGATACAGCCATAATAAATGCTAATAGGGAACGAAGCCACACCAATACAAAAGAGATAACATGGAGAGACAAATAGTAGATAATCGTATTATAACGAAAGGTTTGTTCTGGATTGCATACGTAACATTAGCATAACAGAAATGTAAATATGTAGATCAGGATGTAGTACCTCGCACGTAATGAAAGCTAGCTAAACTGAGCACTGAACTGCCCATTGTTTATCTTGATCAGCCGTAAGGAAACGTTATCTGCATACTGTTCCTTATATGCTGCTGTGAACTCCTTTTCGATAGCTGCTGCGTGTGCTGCAGGCATGTTTGTTAACTTCAATTCCTGAAGAGTCTTTAAGTGTGTTAAACCAATGGTATGTTCCAAAACTCCGCAGGACCTAATCTCAAACTCTCGGAGTTTCTGCATTGCTTCTTCCTCCACTACTAGTTTTCTCAGATTATCTAGTTTCCAGATTTTCAGAACTAGAAGCTTGGAAAAGCCCTTAGGGAAGACCATTTCTGGTTCACAATAAGAATCACCGAAGAAAGAAAGAGATTCAAGTTTTGGAAGGGTTGATAGCTTTCCCAATAGTGAGTTTACTGATCCTGAAAGTCGAGAAGCTGACAACCTAAGTTCACTGAGACTTTCTGGTAGTTCAATGAGGCTCTCTAGCTCTAGCTTTCCCATCAAATGAAGTCTGGATAGCTTAGTAAGTTCTTTCAAACAGTTATCCAGTATTAGATCTTGAGGCACGGCAGTTTCGCTAAGAGACCTCAAACGCAAAGAGTTTAGGTGGGTCAGTTGTCGAATGCACGTTGCTAGTACTTCTTGCTGTGGTTTTGTCAGTTGGAATGTCAATTCCAACCTACGAAGGTTGCTCAACTTGTGTAGCCTATTCGTCAAAGCAATGCCTTCATGATCCACAAATACGCCAGATAATACCTGCAGATTTTCCATGGAAATAGCGTTTGGTTGAGGCATAAATTTGATTCGACAATTCCGGTTCAAGTGCAAGTGCTGTAGTTTCATCAGTTTCCAAATCGAAAAGGGGAGTGTGAAGAGATTCGTATACTTCAAATCCAGCGTTTGGAGGTGCAACAACTTGCATATTGAGGACGGAAGAATCTCAAGGTAAGTCCATCTTAGACCTAGAAATTTAAGCCTCTTTAGTCTTCCTATTGTGCTGGGCAAGTGAGGCCTGAATATTCCTTTAAGATCAAGGACCACTAAATCTAGGAAGCGCCCACTTCTAATGCCATTGAGAAGAAACTTACCTATATCTTCACCAGGATCAGGTCCTTCTCTACTATCAAAGACCATAATGGAGATGGGATATCCGTCGTGTTGCGAAACAATATCCGAGTCAAGACCATGAATACCACCGTTGTAACTAGTGTCTTTATCATCAAAAATATAAGCAAGTTGCCGGTTAGAACTTGTATACAATGACCAGGAGCGAACAATCTCGGAATTACGTCTGCCTTCCGACAAAACTTCTCTTAGAGTTCTAGGGAAGCAACATATCTTGACTTCACCATTAAGCTTTCGATTGACAATTTGAACTATATTAAGATCAATCAACTCGGAAAGAAAATTGTAGGCAGCGTTTTCATGACTTTGCTGATCTGTGTTGTCTCTAAAATGTTGTTGTTGTTGATTCACTTCAATTTTACCGGCATTTTTGCTTTGTCCATCTAATCCTTGTGCGACTCATAAGGCAACTAGTCTCTTCACAGGGACTTCAAAATCCCTAGGGAACAACTCAAAATAAGAAAGACATCTATCAAGAACAGTACTACTTGATTGCAACTGCAAGTATATGTCTCTGTTCTCTAACCATGGTGTTTGGTTCTGACCTTGGGAGACTAACTCAAGCGCCCTCGACAACTCTTCCTTAGTGACTTTCTCCCAGGACAATAGATATCCAAGATGTAAGATGGCCAGCGGCAGCCCTCCAGTCCTCGCCACCACTTCCTTTGCTAGTGTTTCTAACCCAGTATCAGGACAATGGACCATTTGGGTAAAGAATTCCCAGCTCTCTTCTCTGTTTCGCAGTCGAAGTCGATGGATGCTAGTGCTGCTTGGATTGGCATGTGTAGCTACCTCTTTACTGCGTGTGGTGAGCATAATTTTGCTTCCATTTCCCATTTCCTCGAGTGCTAATACATGTTTGTGTAAGTAATCCCAAGCTTCCTTGCTGAAAAGATTGTCCAGAACTATCAGGCAGCACTTCTCCTTTAAGAAATCTTTTATTTTTTTGATCCAGTATTCCTTTTCAGGCCTTTCATCTTGTGTATCCAAGATCTGGTTGCCAAAGCTTTTGAGAAGTAGAGTGTTGTTGTGGTGGTACTCTTCGCGCATGGAAACTAAACGACAGACACTAAAACGGTTGATAACCAATCTATGAGTACATATTTCCTGAGCCAGAGTCGTCTTACCTATGCCTCTCATCCCAACTATGGAAATGATCGATCCCTGTTCACTGTCAGCGGTTAGCTTCCAAACCAATTTGTGTATATCTTCTTCAAGACCAACAACTGAGCACGAATCTTCTACCACACTGATCATATACACTTGTATGCATTTCTTAAGAAGACCAACAACTTTCTGTAAACTTTTAGTCTTTTTTTCCCTGGAAGAAACTGCATTTGGAGCCATTTTTTTCAACAGTTGGAAGCAAGCTCTCCTCATAGAAATTAATGCTTTCTCATCATCTTTCAGCAACTTCAGCGTATCCTTCAACCGTTTCCTCAGTACCTTAAAGCAAGCCATTCTTGTCTTGGTCGCCCCTTGATTTGCTTCTTGATCACTCAACAATTTCTGCGCATCCTCTAGCTCACTACAAAGTGAGTTGATGAGTTGATCATCTTGCATTCCGATGAGCTCGCTACGAATTTTATCCATAATCCAAGTCTGATTTGGGGGAAGCGGGATCCTGAAGGCATAACCCTTGGACGAGACTCTTTTCATAAACGTGAAACCATATCTTTCTTTCAACTCGAGGAAATGAGATAACTCGCTAGCAACATGCTTCAAAATCTGCTTGAACTTCCGCCTCCAAATCCAACCACTGAAAACATTTCGATTTTGATTTGATGCCGCTACCAAGAAGGTCTTGATGTCATACTGTACTTGAACATTTGTCTCTCGAGCTTCCTCCAACCAAACGCTTTCTATGTTACTTTCCAGCCTGAGCCCTCGTAAGTCTCTCATGAAAGCCTCAAGTAGCTGAAGTTGAATTAGGACGAATTGAATTTGCTCCACCATCTCACTCCCACCAACCAAATAATTTGGCGTCTCATCGATCAGGCGTTCAAGTGCCAAAGGAACTACTGGGCCAGGATGCGGAATAACAGGGACACGACTCTTCCTACTGTCATCAATAGGTCGATCCTGTACTCGTCTGACTTTAATCCTCGAATCCTCCAGTAACCCAATGATGTAATTCGTGTACTTTTTGTTCTTATCAAGCTGGTTTTTGATATCTCCTTTGGTTCTGTGCAATCCAAAGGCAAGCTCAAATATCAGTGCTACTTTTTTCAGGACCAAAACATGCCTCTGGACAGCATCCATTTCTCTTCTCTCCGCCATTAGTCTCTCCAACTCTTCAGCCCATCGCTTGGCATCAGAGGCAACTTTCCCTGCTTTCTTTATCCAACGCGTCTCGATCTGGCTCAACTTTAGTGTTAACCCTCTGAGATTGAGTTCGGACTTCCACACTTGACTGGCTCTCCGTTTAGTTTGATCCACTGCCCGGTAAGCTGTCTGGAAATCTTTGGAAAGAGCATCCAGTAGCCTCCATTCTCTACTGATCCACGTGTAGTTCTCCTCCAAGTACTGGAAAGTCACATAGGAGCTTATCATGACCATGAGGAGAAAGAACAAGCCACTAATGAGGATATAGAGAATGACCATGGTTTACTTTTTCTGGGTTATGAAAAGCCAAACGAAAATCAATGGATGGACAATATTTTTCTTTTCCTAACAACACAGAATTGCTCAGAGTTAAGACCAAGGATAATCTGCCACTTCCAGTAGCTGATCTATTGACCAACCTGGTAGTTGCTTTGTCCGGTTCAACTGACCAAGTGAAGACCAAAGGACTGTGAAGAATTAATTACTTGAGATAAGTTTTTTTCAATGTTCTAATTTTTGTTGCGCATGCGAGTCGTATGTAACATTCACTTATTTGAATATTTGATCTTGGATGTCTAACTCTTAACTTAAAAAATTTAGCATTCAGTACAGCTGTAACTCATTGACTTTCGAGTCATTTTTTTACTTATACGTGTTTCTTTAATTATGTATATAATAAGGCCTGGGGTTCTTAATCAAGAAATTAAGTACCCTCGTATAGTTTTACATTATAGATCACAGATGGAATCTCTCTCACATTTCATACCACGTGGATTAAATTATTTAAACATAAGATTATTAATTAGGTCAACAATCTAATATTTAAATCATGACATGAAAAACTATCACCTAGGGCGAGACGACGCAAAACAACATCGGATTCCTATAGTTACAGGCTCTAAACTGAGGAAGAGGTAAACAGCATGTGCAGCTCTTTTCAGAAACCATTGACTTGCATGCATGTGCTATAAATACGTATTGTTATTTAGAAGAATATAAAAAAAATATTGCACCACGGTCTCCGATTTTCGTTATTACTTTAACAAAAATATATATTATTACTTTTGTTAAAAGCTGCAGAATTATCTTGCAGTATTAATTATCAGGATTTGTTGCCATTTCAATACAATGTTATGAGAAGGTCCAGTCATTAAAAATGACATCTCTACTCTATACTTTTCTGCTGACGCTGCTGGTGAAGGCAATTTGTAAAACCCCTTAAATTGTATATGGGTAATATAGTCTTTTGACCAAATTTTTTAAAACAAAAAAAATCCAAATTATTGGAAGAACTTGGACGGAATAGGATCTAGATACATTTGGGTAAAAGTGTGAAGAAAATTTGAAAATTGAGGTCAAAGTGTAATTATTTAAGAATATTTTTGAGAAGATTTTCAGAAAATTAGGTCAAAATATAAATAACCAAAACAGTGCTCTATTGCCCAGAATTTGACACGTGTCCCAACAGTTTCAGCATTTGTCTTTAAATCCCTGAAATTTCCCCTTCTTTTTCGATCTAGTCCCTTGAGAGCTCCAACAAAGGGCGAAATCCGGCGAAGCTCCATCGAGCCACCTCCCGCCGTCGTTGAGCCGCGCCACCGACCGGCGTTGAGTCCCCGTCGCCAGACGATTCTCCCGCCACCGGAAGCGGCCTCGTCGGAGCTCTCAGTCGCCGAAAAAACGAGAAAAACCGCCACGAGAGATCTCTTCATCGGAGCCGATTCCGGCCGTCTTTCGCGACGATTTCGGTCACCATGGATTCGTCTCCTCACGGGCAATCTCGTGGTAGGTATCTCATGTCTCAATTTTGCTCCGTTTGAGTTTAATTTCGTTTTGAAGTTTTGTGTATAATTGGTTTTATAGTTGACTTTTCGATCGGATCGTTAGATTTTGAAAATAATATCATTTTTGGAATCTACGTTAAAAATGGTGAAAAATGATATATATTGGCTATGTTCTGAAACGGGCCCAAAAAACGAAATTGAACGGCTCAGATTTATCTCGATTTGTGTGTCATGGGGTCTGCATCCAAATTGGACAAATTATATATCTAACCTAGGATTTTTGGGTGTTCTGAATTCAGTGGTGAAGTCCATTTTGCAATCTGAAGCTCCGATTGAAAATCGAGTTTTCAAACCTATTGATCAAAAGGTTCGAAAACGACGCCTGACCCTCCAAACGGCACCCGAATGACGCCAAACTTTATCCATAGCCCCGTAATGTTATTTGGACACTCAATTGAAGTAAGGATTCAATTCCTTGATTATGAAATCAATTTAATTTACATATTTTTGATAAATATGGAATTTCATGAAATGATTTATAAAAATTGTGTTTATATCTATTTTGAGCTGATTTGAGATATAAACTGCCTGAGAGGCACGTCACACTGGTTGGCATGTCATATATACTGTATTGAACTGTTTTCTGCAAGAAATTTGGATTTTTGGTTTTTGATAAAAAAAAATGGTTGTTGTAATGCCAAAATTTATAGAAAATCCAAAACGACTTAAAAACTGAGTTTTGAGGACTAAACATGATTTGATTAAAGAATACTGCATGGTTATTTTGTGGAAGTGGTACATATTATGATTCATGTCATTCATATAGCATTTACATTGTATATACATCTCACGTGGCACCAACGGAATTACGGTGTACCAAAAAGGACACTGGAATCACAATGTTTAAACAAAACACTGGAATATAAAAGAAAAAGAAATAAAAAGAAAAAGAAAGAAAACTCACAGTCACCAAATATGTGACTGGAATAAAACTTACGGTCATCACATAGATGGTTGGAACTCACGTATGTCATATACATTAGACATTACGGAATTAGGTGGTATTCAATACACTTGTGAAGACTTGAATATATATGTACTGGTTTTGATGAACGATTTACAATGGTTTAGAATATTTGAACTATTGGACTGTGATTTCCACATGGATTTGTAAACTGTTTTGAATGGAATACTAACCATGCAATACCTCCAACGTGAGTATATTTCTTATGTATAAAAATTTGTAATCGAATCTCTACTAAGTATTCACGTGTTCAACCCCCCTACTTCCTCCCACTTTCAGGTATTGACTTATTTTGGGTTAATTGTCTGGTGGCTTGGCAAGTATACTCGGTATATGTGTTTGCAGTTCCATTCCTCTTCATTAGTTGGTTCCTACTCCATATTCTCTTTCTTTTCTATATCAATTTTATTTAGCCAATAATAGTGTATTTACTAAGTAGATGTATGAGGATGACTTTGGCATTAAATTGAGTACTTAAAAATACAAATAACTTTATGTAAATATTTGGATATTGGGCCTAAGCTTTAATGTGACATCCCCCGATCCCACACGCGTAGTAAGAGATATTTGTAAAAATATTCAGCAAGATCGGGAGGCGCCACTCTGCTTAGAACTGATAAAATCGGGAAAAATTTGAAACTTTTTAAACTTCCTGGGGGAAAACAGAAAATTCCACTCATAATTATA